>NW_020769404.1:2211235-2246753 GCF_900518735.1 Pseudonaja textilis
AAACCAGAAAGTCCAGCTGCCTCCCGAAAAAGCCCCTTTGGGACAACCCGGAGGACGGAGCATCGCCAGAGACCCCCGACCACCAGAATGGCGGTTTCCATCCGAGAGACCCCACCTGGGGATGGTTTGGGGGGTCTGGGCTGTGAAGCGTGTAGCCCGGGCGGCTGCCGAGCGGCCTCCAAGGGGAGCGGCCCAAAGCCGCAGTCTAGCAGCCGCCCTGGAAGCTCCGCACCCGAATCGGCAACCCAAACCAGCCCCCCCCCAGCCCCCCCCGCATCCTTAACCGAACGCCAGGCGGACAGGCTGGGCGGAGAAGACAAGCAGAGCAACGCCACCTAGTGGTCAGACTCGCATTGAGAGGCGCCCATGCCAAGAATGGGAAACGGCTCCGATGGTTCGGTTCCGTCCAGATTTTCTATTTCAGTTTATAGCTATTGGAATAAATGATGGGGGGGGAGGGGGAGGAGGAGGAGGAGAAATATTTCTCTGGAAGGAGAAGATAGAATAAAATTCTTTATTGGCCAAGTGTGAATGGAACACAACAAAATTTGTCTTTGGTGCATAAGCTCTCAGTGTATATAAAAAAATACAATATATAAAAATATATATACAAATATATAAAAATAGATGCAGCAGTTGAAATACTGTTTTTATATTATGGGTTGAAACAACTGGAAGAGATAAAAAAAACTACGTTGTTATGAACGGTTTAATGAAAATTTGGGGAAAGCATAGGAACAGATTTAATCCTGGATTGTCACAATTGGCTGCAACAACGTTAAAGAATAAGATTAATCAATGGATGCTTCGTAATTTGTATGGATTTCAAGATTTGGGGGTCAATAAAATCAGAACGAAATCTTATGAGAAGATGACTCAAGAATGGACTGATTTCAGCATTCACACACCAGCATGGCAGCACTTAATAAAATGCTTATTATTATTAATTTGAATGTATTTTGTCATTTGAATTAGCCAGTGGACTCTTAATAGAATAATCTTAATAGAACTCAGAATATTTTAATACAAGAGCCTAAATATTTATTAGAATTTAATTATAAACTATTGATAAAATTTGATTCTGAAGCTGAAGTTTGTGTGATTAAACAAATGCATAAAATGGATACTACTGATATCCAACAATGAGAATCTCAATATTAAAGTAAGATTAACTTTACTTCAAATAGCATGCTTAAATTTTTGGTGTAACTATTTTTCATTGCTTTATTACTTCAGTTATAATTGTTAAAATGGCTCCAAATTTTTCAAAATGTATTGGAGACACGATAAAAGAATTTTTCAGCGGAAGGTGCCAGTTTTGGAAAGAAAGATATCTTAAGATGCAACACGTTTATCTTGTCCTACAGCTACTTTATTCCCAGATCCCATCACTTTTCCTGAGTTGACTTTATTTATGTTGTCAATATGTGAAATAGTGAAAACTTGCAAAAAAAAACCAAACCAGAACCGAGCGGGTGACATTGTGGGAGGCTTTCATGGGGCCAGCAGAGTTGGAGAACCACTTCTTGATGGCAACGTTCAGAAAAACTCTGGTTACGGTCGGACTTGACTGCCTTGTTAGTCACATCTTTTACTAGGTTGCAGCTTGTTGCACACTCTCAGTTCCAGGTAATCCTCGACTTACAAGAGTTCATTTAGTGACCATTCAAAGTTACAACGGCACTGAAAAATGTGACTTGTGAACATTTTTCACATGACCATTGTAGCATCTCCAGGGTCACTAGACCGACCCAAATTCAGACGCTTGGCAACCGGCTCCTATTTATGACGGTGGCAGGATCCTGAGGTCACGTGATCCACTCCTGAGACGAGCAAAGTACACGGGGAAGCCTGGTTCACTGAACGACAGGGTTATTAATGTCACCAATGCAGTGATCCACTTAAGAACTGTGCCAAGAAAAATGGGGCAAAACTCACTTAACAAATGTTTCACTTAGCAACATGAACGTTGGGCTCAGTTGTGGTGGTAACTTGAGGACCCCTGACATTTGGTTGTCTTTCTGATTTGCGCTATGGGATTGAGGTTGAAAAGCAGATAGGATTCTGTAAATGGAAGGGTGGTTGTGAAAGAAAACACGCTTACTTTAAAAAGAGCATTGGCTTCTGTGGGCCCTGGGATATTTTTTATGATGGCACAACTCTGGGACCCCTGAAATAGTCACGTGGGAAACAGGGCTTTTGAACTTGTGCACCTGGGTCATTGCAAAGCACCTTCCAGGCAGGCTCCATTCCTGGCAGGGTCAGGGTCGGGGTTAGGGGCTGCTAACTCCCGCAACAGGTTCCTCCTTCCTCCCTTCCAGGCCAAACGGACGGATGGCTTTCTCGGCTGGTGGTGGTGAGGGTGAGGTCAGCATCCGCGGTGGAGCCTGTCAGGCCTGGGTGGCCTTGCCTGCCTCCTCCGTGCTCAGAGCTTCCACCACCTGGAAGCCATCCTGGTGTTCCTCGGGCACCTATGCGAGGCCAAGAGGACGGGGACTGAGAAAAGGGTCCCCCCGCCCCCCCATTTCCTCTGTCCTCCATGCTGGCGCACAGTGCTGTCAGGCAAGCCTGCCAGTTCAAAGCCTCTTCCGGCCTTTGGTACTTCCCAAAGGAAAGGTTGCCGAAACCAGAACCAGGATGCCTTTGGCCTTCCAGAGGTCGAGCTGACCCTTCCAGCCCACCTTGACCTAACGTGGCCCACAGCCTCAGCAGGACCAGAGGTCCCCCTCCCGCCCCCCCGCCCCCCAGAGCCATTCTGCCCATCCACCCTTTCGCCCTGAATCATGTGGCTGGGTTGGCACCCAATTAAAAGATCTAAGCATAGCTTAGTCGCCTCCGGTTCCCGCCAGGAGCTCAGACTCTGAACAGAACCACCATTTTCCCAGCCTCATTTCCTAGCTCAGTCTAGCCTCTTGTATGACCCGAGCTCCTGGGTTTCATTCTGGGGTAGCTGGTGCTAGCTAAGCTACTTGGGCTGGGATTGCGGGGGGTGGGGGTGGATTTCCTTCCACTGAGGTCCCAGAGGAAAAGCAGGCTATAAAACTCAATCAATCAATCAATCATCCTCCGGTCTCAGGGGAATCTGCGGCATCCGATGCAGGTTAAACGGCAGCCGGCTTTGACCCCAAGGAAGCCTTCAAATACCTCCCAATAGATTTGATCCTCGAAGCACAGACCGTCTGGGGGCATCGCGAGGCATCGCATCTTCAGGATGGCCCCTAAAAAGAAAGAGAGACCAGCCAGGAGGAGTGGGGGGGATCTGCACCGCAGTGGGGGCCGGGGGGGGGCTTTCCTGGGAGTCCCACTTCCAAATGGGATTGGCCCACCCATTCATGCCAACAGGGCCCACTAAAGACCCTGTCAGCCCAGGCCCTTGGCGGGGGGGGGGTGCTGGTCAGAGGAAGAGCCCTTTGGCTTCTGTTATCTGGAACATCAGGTCGCTCAAGGTGAGATGCACCCCACCTGCTCGGCCTCTGCCGATTGGCCCTCGTGGGAGGGAGCCGTGGCTAGTGGACGAAGGGGAAGATCTCACCTCCATCCCATCTGGGCATGGCTTCCTACTTGACCCAATTTTTGTTAATGTGAAGGGGTTTGCGGTTTTTATTTTCTTCTTTTTATGATGATGTAAGCCGCCCAGAGTTGGTGAGATGGGTGACAGAGACGCTTCAGAAATAAATACAAGTGTCAGGGCTGCAGGGCTGGGCCCCGCCTCTCCCTCCCGAGGTTGCACCCAAGCGGAGGAACCTCCCTGCACAGGTGAAAAGCCTGGGAAGAACTGGCAGGAATGCTTGCCTGCCCCGCCCTCCACTCACCCACCAGGAGGCCACCGACCATGGCCACGCCCAGCGACACCAGCAGGCCCATCAGCTGGAAGAGGCTCTGCCGGGTGGAGCTCCGCTGCCCAGAGGCCACCAGGGGGAAGACGTCTGCCATCCTGCAGGGGCAAGGCGGCCCCGGTGAGACCCCCAACTGCCTCCCTTGGCAGAGCTTCTTTGGGGAGGGGGCCCAGAGAGGGAGGAACTCCCAGTCCTGACCCTCGGTCTCCCCCCCGTCCCCCGTGCCACAACTTACCCCTCTCCGTAGGCATCTGGGGTTGCCAGAGCGGCCACCAGGGCGCCAAGGAGGGCACCGAGCAGGCCGGGCAACCCATGCAGGTTGTGTATTCCGCAGGTATCCTGGATTTTCAGCCTGGCAGCCAGGATGGGCTGGGCAAGAGAGAGACGGGAGAGGGTCCTTGCGTGGCTGGCACCCTGCCCACCTCGCCTTTGGGGCTCTGCTGCTGAGTCGCCTCCTTTGGGAGGAAAGGCTCCCGCAGGGGGCCCCAGGGGGCTGCGGGCAAAGCTTGGCCTACCGTGAGGAACTTAAAGCCAAGGGTGGCCACCAGGCCGGCCACGCATCCAGCGATCAGGGCCCCAAAGGGAGTCAGCGCCATCTCGGCCGAAGTGCCAACGATCACACCGCCAGCCAGGGCGGCATTCTGGATGTGAACCTGGGGGGGGGGGGGGGGGGGGGGGAAAGGGGGCCGAGAGAAGAAAGGGACCCCGGAATTGGAGTCAGGAGCTAGAAGTGAATTCCACTTTGCATACATTTAACTTAAAATAAAAATTCCATTCAGTGAATGCAATGGAAATACAGCATTTAAAAATAAAATAAAAGGGGAAAGTGGGGGACAGGATTACTAGGTGTGTTCACTGCCTGGAGTTTTTTATATTTATAAAAAGGTGGAATAAAATAAGGATGAGGCTCCCTGTCGTTAAGGGCCCCCTGCCTCAATTGTGATTTGGAGGCAACACCTGGAGGGGCCCAGGAGCCCAGCCTGGCCCAGGATCCCTGCAGGGGCTCCTTTGAGTGACCCACAGAAAACATCCCCCTCCCTCCGCCAGCTTTTAAACTGGAGGAGCCGCTGCAGAATCTGGCAAAGTGAGGCACACAGATCCCTAGCTTCCGTGATTTGCAGCCTGGGCCCCCCAACATCTGGGGGTTACAAACCAGACCCTCCCTCTGAGAGCCGCCTGGGGCTGCCTCACCATGTCCAGCTGGCCTCCTCGGTTCACCAGGGCGGAGACGGCGAAGGTGGTGAGGGTGCTGGATGCCAAGGAGAAGTAGGTGTTCATGACCGTCCGTTGCTGGTCATCCCCGTGGGCGGTCACTGCTGAGTTGAAGCTGGGCCAGAAGACCCACAGGAAGAGCGTGCCTGCCAGGGACACAGACCGGGGGAGGGGATTTCTGTGCTCCTCCCTCCTTTCAAAAGCGATGAAAGCCGCCCCCCCCTGCCGGTTTTCACGAGGCTTAGACTGCCAGTGGGGCATCAGGGATGGTCGTGGGCAGCCATAATGCACCAGAAACCAATAAAGAAACCCTCCCTCATTCCTGAACCAAGGCCATGTCCACCCCCAGACCCTTCCCTGCAGACCCTCGGCCTCCCTCAGGCCTATCTTGGACAGTCGCTAAAGACCAGCAACCTTTTTAAGGGAGCATATTCTATACGTAGCCGCTGCAACCACCGAGTGAGGCTGGAGATCATTCCAGGCAAAGCTAGGGAACTCCTGTCGCTCAGCCCCGCCCCTTGGCACCCTTGCCCCGCCCACCAGCGCCCCTCCCGCCGCCCCTTTGGGAGCCTCACCAATCATAGCAAAGAGGTCCGAGTGGTAGGTGGAGCCTTCCCGCTGCCGGCTCTTGTCCAGGTGGGGCCGGAAAAGGAGCCGGGACACCACCAGCCCGAAGTAGGCCCCGAAAGTGTGGATGGTCATAGAGCCCCCGGCGTCCTTCACCTGCGCCAGACGGGGGGGGGAAACGAGGCCTGCAGGAGGGGTGGCTTCCACGGGGGGAGGGGGGGGCAGCATATCGTTTTCAGCCCCCAACAACTTTTCAAAGTCCTTTGAAACCCCCCTGCCAGGCCTGCTTTATCCCCCACCACCCCCCATTTGGAGCTGGGCTAATTTCAGTTGTTGATTCCAATGGTTCGTGGAGCTGTCCATCTCATGGAAGCGGCTCTCAGTGCAGCCCGTGTCCCCCCAGTGAAGGAAACCCCTCAGAAGCTGAAAGCCCCCCCGGAGCTCACCAACCCCCTTGACCCCAATGCCAGGGCAAACGAAAGGCTCCAGGCTAAGGTCTGATGAAGGGGCATCGCGAGGGGTCAGGCGTGGGTAAAGACTGGGGTCTGCCTGATGCTTGGCGGGAGGCCCTCCGGGGCCCCATGCACAGGGAAACGGGGGCCAGAGCGAAGACTCAGTGTGGCCCCAAGAGACCCCCCGAGAAATGGGCAACATGGGTGGGTGGGTGGGTGGGGGGCGAGGGGGACCTTCTTTGGGGCCGAGCATCACTGTCAGAAGTCAAGGACAGGAAGCCAGAGTTCTGCCAATCGTGAAATTAGGAATGGGTTAGCCCCTCCCTCACACCCCCTCAAAAGGATGGGATTGCAACCTGTGGCGTTGGCATCCAGGGACTTTGCACACTTTGTGTAACTGGATTCGGGGGGTGGGAACTGGCGCTGAGTTGCAAGATGGGGGAGTAAAGAGTCACATCAGCCTTGAATCGTTCCTGGGGCGCAGAATGCCCCCCCCCTAACTCTTCGCAGCATCTATCAGCGAATTACGCAGAGGGTGCTTTAGTCCAGCAAGATTCTGTCTATCTTGCCCCAAAGCAGTCAAGAAGCCCCTTTTAGAATTTCGATGCGTCCTTCTTGGTTTCCCGTGCCGGACATACCACCTATCCCGGGTCTAAATGGCTGTGCGAACGCAGCTTCTGAGCGGCTTTGGGGTGCAATCTCTTCGCCCTGCGCCCGTCCCACCCCGCCCCAAGCAATTCACCTGAAGGAGGCTGAGCAGGATGTACTCGTTGATGCCAAAGAGGGTGACTTCCAGCCCGGCCATCAGCAGCAACTGAACGGGGCTCGTCTTGCCCAGCAGCGCCCCAAAGGAGATGAGGACGGAGCCGGCACAGAAGTCCGCGTTGATCATGCTGGTGGGGGGGCGGGGGGAGTGGCGGGGGGGGAGAGAAAAAGCTAGCGGGAGATTTCCCTTCACATTCACCTCGGTTGTGTTTAAGTAAGGACTACCAAGGAGCCTGCCCCTTCAAACGCTTGGACTCCCCCTCCCCCTTGATGGGGAGGTTGCGGGGGCTGAAGTGGAGAGAGCCCCCCCCCAGCCACCCTGCAGGAGGAAGCCCCCCCCCCTTCCTATGCACAAGGCACCCAAGGCTGCCCAGGCTGAGCTGGAGATGAAGGGCGCCGATGGGACAGGCTGCAGCCAGGTGGGCTGTGCTGGCTTGGGGTCCTGTGGGGAGGAGCAGGACCACCCAGCAGGAGGGTCGGGGGAGGCTCAGCCCCGGGGAAGCACAGAGAGACGGGTGGTTGCACAGCACCCCTCCCCGCACCCCCAAAGCCCCTCACTGCCCTCCCGCGAGTCCAGTCAGGGGCAGCTCCGAGGTCAAGAGGGCTGACGGCCTCTCCACGCCTCTTGCTTGCTTGGTTTGGATGTCGGTTGCCAGGGCCACCCCTTCCTTGCCTCGGGGTCTGCAGGGGTGGTCAGAACAACTCGGAGGTGGCGCTTTCGTGGCCGGCCGGCTTCGTCGTTTGCTTTTAACCACACCCTGCAGATCCTCTGCCTGGAGGCGGGGGGCTTCTCCAGGTCAGCAAGAAAAGGGGATATTTGGAGGCTGAGTGGCAGTTGAGTGACCCAAGTGACCCAGGGCCGTGCCAGCCCCCGCTCGGCTTCACCTTCCGGCCCTTCTGCTGCCCCTGCTGAAGCTAAGGCTCCAGGAGGCCAGGCCTGGCTCGCTCACCTTTCTATTCCCACGTGGATTTTGCCATTGTGAAAGGTGTGGAAAAATCCCTGGATGAGGATAGACCACTGGAGGGCAAAGGCAGCGATCAGGAAATTGAAAGCCACCCCGCCGAAGCTGTAGCGTTTCAGGAAGGTCATCAGGAAGCCAAAGCCGAGGAAAACCATGACGTGGACATCTTGGAAGCCTGCGGGAGAGCGAGGGGCCCGCTCAGCAGGGCACGAGTAGATAGGCTCCGGGGTAGCCCCACTGAGCCTGGCCTGACTAGTCAAACTTCTCCCTGGCTTCCAGCTCATCAGCCGGGCGCCAAGGTTGGACACGGGGGCAGCTGCATAATTGGGTTCAAAAAGTGACCTCATCAGATGCGGCTGATGAGAGCGAATGTGTGCATCAGCTGCGGGACAGAGCCTGTCTACGGCTCAGCAAGTCAGGTTGTGCTGCGGCCGCTCTCGGCCGGCTGAGTGGGCGCTAGGAGGGATGGCCTGTGCGATGGCCAGCTCCTCCTCCATTGACCCCCCCCCGAGGCCGGCGGCTTACACGCAGCCGGGTTCTAGAGTTGCGGATACCCTCAGGAATCCGCGGTGGCTGAGGCCAAACTATCGATGGCGTGAAAGCAACGAGGTTTTGCTTAGGCAGCGTTTCTCAACCTTGGGTGAACTTCAGCTCCCAGAATTCCCCGGGCAACACGGCTGGCGGGGGAATTCCGCAGCCGAAGAAGAAGATCTTGAAGTTGCGGAGGCTAAGAAACCCGGCCTGGCTCCCCCACTCCCCAACGTTGCATCTCGGCTGCATCTCGGGGGGGGCGGCTGCCTTCCGGGGGAAGAGCTGGGGGTCCCGAGGACCATTCCGAGGAGATGCTGGCCAGGAGGGCGGGAGCTGCGGGTCAGAAAGAAAAGGGCTGACGGCTGCAGAAGGGGCGACCCAAATGGCCAGGGGGCTCAAGGAGGCCCATCCGGGGGCTCTGGAGCCCGAAGAACAGAGCCAACGGGAAGAAGGAAGGGCAGGGGGAGGAGATCCGCGGGCACAGCCTGGGGAAGGGGCAGCTTCTCTTGGGCCCTCGCTGCCCACCAGGAGAAGCGAAGCCTCCCACCAGATGGACGGATGGACGGACGGACGAACGGCGGAAGCTGCAGCCAACGGGGCTCTTTGGCCTCCTGGGGCCCCTGGAGCCTCAGGGACAGACTGGGAAGGGAAGGGGGTGTCGTATCCTTTGGGGAGGGGTTCCCAGCTAGGAAGAACGGACCCAGCTGGACCCAAAAAGGCAAAGGATTTTTTTGGGGGGGAGGGGGGGAATTGGCTTCTCGGGCAGCCATTTTGTGAATGTGCCCGTGACCTGATCAAATCATGCCTCTGTTGGCCTAACTTTGGGGATCTTGTTGCTCGTTCACGCCAGAGATCCTATGGCAGCTTTTCTGTCTCAGCCTTTCTTTCCTGCAGGGCCTTTAAAAAAAGACGCCCTTTCCAGAAACGATGCGACCGAATCAAGACTGAGCTGTTTTTTGAAGAGTACATAAACACAGCCCTAAACCGTGGTTTGCCAGGTGGAGTCAGTAGCCGGTCTTGGGTTAAGGCTGAGTTAAGCCACCAAGAGACCCCCAGGTGGGAAGCGCTGGAGGGCATCTGGAGGAAATCGAAGGCAAGCAAGAAGCCAGGACTTCACCGGGTTCTGCACTCAAAAACACCACTCCAAACGCATAGGGAGGCTATGGCCGCCTCCCCCAGGGTCTCAGGTGCCCCTTGGCCCTCGGGGGGTATCAGAAGGAAATCCTTGCGGGATTTTCAAAGCTTCCATTTCCTCCCCCCCCCCCGAAACCAAACCAGCGAAGCCAGAAGTCTCGAGAGCAGGTGGAAGGGGCGCCGATTTTGGAAAGAGGGGCGTTTTCCTGGGCCCTCGTTCCTCCTCTGCTCCCGGGGGCCCCTCTGGCAGGACCTGGCCACCCTGGCAGGAGGGCATTTCCTGCACCGGAGATACTCACTTGGGTAGCGTGGGTAGAAGTCGTGGTCCAGGGGGCCTTTGCTGTGCAGTTGTACCTCCTCGTGCCACAGCCGGGGGCTGGTCTGGCTGTCATACTGGACGAAAAAGGCGAAGAGGAGGACCGTGGTCAGCTGCAGGAGAGCGCAGAGCAGGGGCAGCTTCACCCTCAGGTTGGTGGCGTGGCCTGACATGGTGGGAGAGCCGCGCGGAAGAGAGCCAGCAGGAAGAGCGAGCGAATGTCCCGCTTTCCCGGAGGGGGAGAGGGGGAGGCACCCTCCTGGGCTGTTTGCTCACTGCTCAGCCTGGCCGGGAGCCACCTGCTCTGGGGCGGGGCTGGCTGGGTGAGTGTGGGGCGGGCGGGCGGGCAGGGAGGGGGAGTCACTGGAGCGCCCCGGCCAGGTGAGGGACCTCCCGTCTGCCAAAGGGCGAAGGAAGCAGGCTCACCTTGGCATCCCAGGAGCGTGTGATGGGGGGGCCCCCGCTCTCAACCCAAGTGGTCTTGAAGGAAGGTGGCCCCTCCCCAACCGGGATGGTGCCAATGGCTCCCACGGCACCCCTCCCCTGGGGTTTGTCAGGGAGGGGCAAGGCAGGAGGCTGCCAAGGGAGGAGGAGGCCTGGAGCCTTTCCCCAAAAACCAGCCCCAGCCTGCCCACGGGGAGAAAACAGCCACGGAGGCTTCCCTTGGGAAGAAGAGGAGGGGGGCGGCCAAGGAGCCCTCCCTTCGCTGCCCCCCCCCACCCACAACAGCCCCCATGCCTCCGTTTCTGATGCCAGGGGGGGTCCTGGTCCCCCCCAAGACCACCGTTTTCACCACCTGGGCAGGCGCTGCTCCAATGAGGCTCTGCCAATCTCCAGCAGTGCCAGCCAGGTCAGCAGCCAAGGTGTCCCCCCACCCCTCCTCCTCTGAGGGGGGGGGGCAAAAGCAGCCAGAGCCAGCCCAGATTTGGGCTCCAACTGCCACCGGTGGGGCTCCTTCACGCCCCCAGCAGCCTTTCCTGCTTTGCTGAGCAGGTCAGGCCCCGGGAGTGGCCCCTTGGCGGGGCAGAGAGGGCGCTGGGGACGCTGCCCCCCTTGGCTCCCTCACCACTGCCTCCCCCCACAGCCTTTCTCCTTGCTCCCACCGCAGGCCGGTGCCGCCTTTTGCCCCCGATTGGGAAGCAAAGGGCATCCAAGCAGATGAAGTGCGTTACTCGGTTAACCATTAAGCCTGCCGCCGGGGTCTGTTTATCTTTACTCCTCATCTGGGACAGGTTGTTTCAAGGTCTCGCAAGCTCTCCTTGTGGTGGGCTCTGCTCTGCTCCTGGGAGGCCCTGCCTGAGGCCCCTAGCAGGTTCTCCCTGCCCCCTTCCGAGCCTGGGGCCCTGGGCCGAGCGTGGCAGGGCTAAGCTGTGCCCAATGGATGCACTGCATGGAAGAAGCCCCGTCCCTCCCCAGAGGGGTTCCCCTCATGTGGGAGTCCAGGCAGAGATTGGGGGGGGGGAGATCTGGCAGAGGGGGCCATCTCTGCAGTCCTAGCGTCCAGGGATACTCAGGCCACCTTGGGGGGGGAGGGGGGAGGAGGCCAAGGGCTCAGTATTGATAATTGCACTTCGTCCACCTTGGCTTCAACCTGCTGCCCTTCCTGCCGATTAAGGGAAGTTTTGCTGGGCCTTTCAGAGGTTGTTGAATGTTTGCAGGACCGCCATCTTTGCCCCCCCCCCCCCAGTCAACTGGCCCCTCCCAGAGTTTGGAGCCAGAATTTCTCAGGGCAAAAGAAGGTCCCATTTCATTGTGTTGGCTCTTCAGTCCAAGCGGTTGATAAGCACAAAGCACCAAGTATCTTTTAAGAAACCTGTCCTGTGTCGACAACAGAACGAATCCCAACCGCACCAAAAAGACGGAGATTCTCCAACTTGGTGGCGCAGTCACGTCCTTCCATTTCCAGCAGCAGGACTGGCCTGCCTCCTCACCGGAGGGGGAAACAACCGAGGAGAAGCCACCTCCAAAGCCCAGGAACCTCCTTTTCTCGGTTGAGGAGAGGCTGACAAAACAGGCCCCATTTCTGCTTGGGGGCAGCTGACACCACATATTTGAGGGCAGAGAGTTGAACAGAACCAAGAAAGGCATGTGACAGACCCAGGTATAGGTAAAAAGGTGGGAGAAAATGCCACCTGTGTTTACTGCAATCACAATTACATACATCAAATTCTATTTAAAAGGAGTCCGTAAAGTTTAACTTCTTCCCTACTTTCCTCAGATTCAAGATCGTCAGTGCAGCTGAGCTGAGAAAGAAGCCCAGGCGGAAGAGGAAAAAGGGGAGGTTAATTCAGTGGTAACAGCCCCCCCACCCCCCATGGCTGTTGAACAACGGCTTCTCATTAAGTGGCCAAGTGCTGTTTAAGAGTTTAGGAAGAGGACATCCCAGGAAGACGTCGCAAAAAGAAACCGCTGCTTTCTGGACTGGGCTATTCTTGAGAAAAGAGGAGGCTCAACGGAAGTGGGCCTGAGGGCCTGAGGGTCTTCCTTCTGCCCCCAGGGTGCCACCCCTCAGCTACCCCTGCCTTTGCCGACTGGGACCCCTTGCCCCGAGTGTGACTGTCCCACAACCCCCACGATGGGGGAGGGGTGGCTTCTTCAGACCCCCTGGTTCTTCTTCCAATGCTCCTAAGTTCTGGGGCTTTCGCCAGGGCTCCTGACCTGGGCAGGGTCCAGCGGGAAGGGAACGAGCAAAGAGCTGGCAAGTGGGTTGGCACGAGTGTCCTTGGAAAGTCCAGGGCAGGCCCCCCCCAAACTTGGCCGCTTTAGGACTTGTCAACTTGTGGACTTCAACTCCCAGAATTCTCTAGCCTGCTGGCTGGAGAATTCTGGGAGTTGAAGTCCACAAGCCTTAAAGTGGCCAAGTTTGGAGACCTCTGGTCCAGGACGACGAGCCATCTTTTAGCCAGGTATTCCCCATGGCGAACCTGAGCCAAAATGAGCAGGAAAGAGAGGCCCATCCCATGGCAGTCACTACAGAGACCATGAGGCTGCCTTTTGCAGAGCAGGAACCCATCAGATGCACAGCAGCAGGCGATGGACTCTCACACAAACAATGGTTTGTTTGCGCTGGAGAGAACAAAGCGTCCCGGGCTTTGGTGCCTCGTCACATGCGGCCAGGACTGTGAAACAATGGCCCGAGTCTCCTGGCCCCACACAGAGGGGGTGGCATCCTTCCCCCCTTGGCCCCTTTGCAAGGGACCCTAACCCACCAACTCCCTGGCTGTCGCTTGTGGCTTTTTCTGATCCGGAGCAGTGAAGGGAGCGGAGGCCTTTAGGCCCAGGGATTTGGCTCCGTTTCCTGCTGGACTCCAGCCACAGAGGATGCAGCCTGGTCTGAAGGGGCATTTGGAGCCCTGCGTTGGATGGGCACTGTTTCACCAGCCCTCTTTCTCCTGCTGGGCACTGCCAGCCCTTCCACAGACAAGGGACCAAACCACAAAGGCTATCGCTACCTTTGCTGGATGATTCAAATACAGTAACTGAATCTTGCAAGGCCGAAAGCTTCTCTCCCCCGCTTGCTTTTGGGAACCGTACGTGTGCACGTGTGTGTGCGTGTTTCCTTCTGAGACGCTCCCCACCGCCATTCACCTGTGGACTGAGATGCCCGGCTGAGATTGCCCGGTTGTGGCTCCCTCATCCTATCTCTCAAGGACATTCCCACAGACGGCTGCATCTCCAATGGCCCCTGCCTGGTTGTGTGGATCAGCCAGATGTTGCCCAGGAGCGTCTTCTTGGCCACTGCTAGGAACCAAATGTTGGGTTATGACGGGCTTTGGCTGGAGTCCGATCAGATGGTCCCCTCCTGTTATCTGGCCAAGGAGGCCGAGGGCTGGGGGCTAAGAGGATCTCCCTGCACGGAGAAGCCACCCATTGCTGAGTTCCAGATAGATTTTAGAAGCTTTCTGGAGACCTGAGAAACGAACGTTCTTGACTTTCCTTTCTCACTCACAGCTTGCAACTCCTGGCAACTGGCTACCGAAACAGGGAGATTTTGAAAAGGCCTGAAATTCCGGCTGCACCAAGAGGGGAGTTGGGTCCACATGATTAGAGGAACCTTCCATTGGATGCCAGGGATTCAAATCACCCTTGGAGTCACGCATCCTTTTAAGCACCCCACTTTAACAGGGGCAGGGAGAAACTGGCGTGAGGAGACCCGCCCCCCCAGGAGCACAGAAATCATGGGCGGTGAGCCTTGGAAGGGGGCTCCAAGGGGGTGTTTGGTTTGCAAAAGGGAAGGCAGAGAAGAGGGAAACCTCCAAAGGGGGCTTGAATGCGAGAACAGGAGAAGGGCCCAGAGGTTGGTTTTGAAACCTCACACCCAGGTGGTGGACACAAGCCGGCCTGGGCCACGGAGAAGGGCCAGAGGCTGCGGCATCAGGTGCCCGAATGCGGAGGCTTTGAGGCAAACAGCTTCTCTAGCTGGGGGCTGGAAGTGGCTGAAGCTGGTGCATTATGGGAAACTCTCTAGGGCTTTCAGCATCCCTGCACTGGTCCTCGGTCCTTGTAGGTCCCCAACCCAGCATCAGAAGGGTGTTGATGGTTTGTCTGAATTATTCTTCCATAAAGGCAGGCTTGTTTGCCGGGTGTTGCCCTGTTGGCCAGGCCAAACAATGGGGAGCTGTTTCCTCTCCTTTGTTTTCGTGTAGTCTTGGAACCAAGCCGTGGCGCTGGGGGTGCAAGTGACAACACACACACACACACACATAGAGAGAGCGAAGGGGCAGAGGGTGGCAAGGCGAGCGAGAGCAGACGGATGAGGGGACCCTGCTCTTCTGGGCCACGGAGCCCCGGTTGGTCCTGATGCGGCCCATGCGCCTTCCTCAGAGGCCCCCGCAGGTCTCTCTTCCTGCACGAGGATTTGGGCAGATTCCGAAGAAGGTGATGGGTGGGCCGCTTTAGAGCGACGCCCGGTTCCTGTCCTGGCTGGGGATCTGTCGATGAATCGCACCAGGTACAGCTCTTATTGATTGGTTTGTGCCATTTATATGCTATCCAAAGTGATTCTGGTTGGCTGACAAAGGCATATAGATGTAAAACATGAACGTGAAGAGCCTTAAACAAAGACCAGCAACCAAGCGCTCATCCTCTCCGCCTTATCAAGGGCCCGGCCCGTTGCTCAGAAAATCGTTTATAAAAATAATTTGAGTTAGTGCAGCAAAGCAAAAGCGTTCAGAATTTATCTGGCATATTTTTGTTTCCAAAGGAAGATGGTGTGAGTGGAGGTGAGAACAAACAGGGTCGGCCCGAGAAGAGCCCAGCAAATGCTTGGGAGTGGGGAGGGGTGAGCCTTGGGCCCTCTGGCTCCCGTTTCACCCTCGTCTGCGGCGCATGATGAGCCCCCCAAAAGCTCCGCTGGTCCTGTACAGGGGAAGAAGGGCGCTGACCCGACTAGAAGGGGTGGCAGCATGGAATGAAAACTGCCTGGCAGAGACTCGAACGCAGGGCCATGGTCCATCGTCTCCGCCTTTTGCTGGCATTCTGGCAAGAAACGGGCAGCTGGGCAACGGCTGACCAAGCTCCGCTCTTCTTGGTGTTCACTCTTCCAAGGCTCAGAACCGACTCAGAAGCTCCACTTTTAGGGCCGGGGAGGATCATGGTTCTCAGTCAACGAGGAAATCCTCGGTCGGTTGGTTGACAGAGTCCTCTTTGACCAAAGGGCTTATTTGAGGGGCGTTTCTTTCCTAGGGCAGATAGTCTAAGTGACGGTGGACTTTACGGTGGGCGCGGACGGTTGAGTTTCGATCCCATGTTTGCAGATCATCCGAGTCCTCTTCATGTTTATCCCCTGGTTTCTTCTCCTAGCCCAAACTCCCTCAAAGGATAGGATAGGATAGAGCTGGAAGGGACCTTGGAGGTCTTCCAGTCCAGCCCCCTGCTCAAGCAGGAGAACCTATACTGTCTCAAACAGGCAACTGTCCAGTCTCTGCTTAAAAGCCTCCGGTGATGGAGCACCCACCGTTTCTGGTGGCAAGCAGTTCCACTGGTGAATTGTCCTCCCTGTCAGGCGGTTTCTCCTTAAATCCAGGTTGCTCCTGTCTTTGGTGAGTTTCCATCCCTTGTCTCTTGTCCTGCCCTCTGCTGAATAATTCCACCCCCTCTTCTGTGTGGCAGCCCCTCAAATGCTGGAAGGCTGCTATCACCTCCCCCCTAATTCTTCTTTCCTTTAGACTGGCCAGACCCAAATCCTGCCGCCGTTCTTCATACGTTTTGGTCTCCAGGCCTTCGATCCTCTTGGTTGCTCTTCTCGGAACTTTTTCCAGAGTCTCGACGTCATTTTTGTAGTCTGGGGATCAAAACTGGTTGCAGGATTCCAGGTGTGGCCTTACTGGGGGTTTCTAAAGTGGTGCTGAGGCTTCGCATGATGTTGATTCTATGCCTCTGTTTCACCCGCCAGGACTGTATCAGCGTTTTTGGCTGCTGCTGCTGCTGCTGCACATGGCTGGATAAGGGAGCCCCCGCTACGGTTATTCTCTGCGTGGAACAAAATGGGCCCTCCAGTCCTCATTTGGCCCCGAGTCGGCAGTGGCAACCCAGCCCTTGAGCCTGGCTGCCTGTTCAGGGCGTGGACCCAGGCGCAAAAGGCGCATCTGATGGCCGCCAGAATTGGCTGGGTCTCGGAGTTTGGCTCTGCCAGCCCTGCAGACCTGGCACCCCCGAGGGGACGTCCAGAAGGCACCCAGCAGAGGGAGCCCCGTCTTTCCCGGGGTGGTGGTGGGGGTGGGTTGTTCCTCATGCTGGTTTTCTGTATGTGGGAAACAGGGGAGGGGGGGTCTGTGGCAGTGGAAGGCCCCTCTGGCTTGGAGGGTTCGGGAAGGCCGCCCTTCTCCCCGTCAGTTTGGGGTGCCTGAGGCAGCTTGGCCCTTTCCTGCTGGTGAGGCGCTGCTGTGCCTCCGTGGCCCCCGGGGTGACGGGCCACCTCTCCTTTTGCAGGCCCGCCAGGCACCGGCTGCTGCTCCAGGCATGCCTCTCTGGCTGCTCCTGGCGTCCCTGTGTCTCTCTTCGGCTCCGGGAGTCCCTGCCATCTACCAGAGGCCAAGTGGGACTCTGCCAGGTAGGCCACGAACGCCCGTCCTTGACCGAGCCTCTCCCGGGGGTGCCTGCCCCAGAACGCCCTGGCTGTTGCTGGTGCCCTCCCGGCTGCCCCTGGGGTGGGCGAGGCCCATCCCGGCTTCCAGTGTTGCCGCAGCCCATCCAAGACCGTTTCCGCAGGGTCGCCCGGGGGTTGGCTGCAGATGCAGATGTCTGTGCCCCGTCCGCTTAATTCGATGGGTGGATTTGCAAGCGGAGAGCTTCCCCTCCCTGCTGTTGGCCTCGGCGTCTTGTGCCCGTGTTTTTTTTTTCCCCTCGCACAGCAACTCCTGCCCCCTTGCAGTACTTGCTGGAGCCCACCCACAAGATCGTGCAGGCCCGGCGGGGGGCTTCGGTCACCCTGCCTTGCATCCTGTGGGTCGTGCCCCCAAACTACAAGATCCGGTGGAGTAAGGTGGAGCCAGCGGAGTACCTGGAAGTTGCCATCTTGATCAGCAATGGGGTCCATCACAAAACCTATGGCCCCCTGGGCAGCCGGGCTCACCTGAAACGTAGCCACCGGTATGATGCATCCCTGACCGTCTCCAACCTGACCTTGGACGATGAGGGCCGCTATCGCTGCCAGCTTGTCAACGGCCTGGAGGACGAAAGCATCTCTCTGGTCTTGCAGCTGGAAGGTAGGAGGGGCTCCCAGGCAAGGCGGAGAGTCCTGGGCCTCATCTACCCTGGGAAGCCGATGGAAGGAGCCTTGTGCCTTTTGGCAGAGGCCGCGACAGGAGGAGGGGGACCACGATGCCACGTCTCCCGTCCCTCCAGCAGGGGGACCGTCTGGGGCGCAGCCTCCTCTGAAAGGCGGGTGGCCGAAAGTGGGGCCGTCCCCCTACCTAGTGGGAGGGAAGAGGGTGTCCAGGTCAGGTCAAGGTTCCCTGCCGCTGTGGGTGCAAACCGGACAGGCCGCAGACGCTTAACTGGAGCACCTGCAATCGGCTTCTTCGGGGAACGGCGGCCCTGGGCTTTGGCGTGGAGGGTGGGCCGCGTGTGTCTGCGTGGGCTGCCCAGCCTCTCTCCGCTGCCGGGCCCTCAACTTCCTGCCCTTTTGCCCCAGGGGTCGTCTTCCCCTACCAAACCAGCCAGGGGCGCTACCAGTTCAACTACTTTGAGGCCAAGGCGGCCTGCCAAGCGCAAGATGCCCGGCTGGCCACCTACCAGCAGCTTTACCAAGGTAACCAGTTTGGGCTGTGGGCGGGAAGGCATGGGAGACCCAGGCGGTGTTTTTGTTCTTCTTTTATTCCCACAGAGAGAAAATCTGTTTAATGGGGGGCGGGGGGAGGTGGGGGGGCTGAGAGTCAACACCAACCTGATGGCGCATCGTCCGTCTGTCAGTTCCCCTCCCCCTTCCCCCCAAAAGCCCTTCCAAGGCAAAACTCAAAGGTGATGCAGTTTGAACGTATGTTTCCTCACGGAGTTGTCACCTGGCTGATGATAAGGCAGTAAAAAATAATTGATCCGGTTTCCGAGCCAAAGATAAGCGCGCCTGAACCTCCCCACCCTAATTCATAAGTTTTGGAATTCAGTGAATCATTACCATGGCAAGTAACGGTTGTAAGGGTCCTTGGAGATCATGTAGTCCAGCCTCCTGCCCACTACTGAAAACTACCCCTACAGCATCCCAGCCGAAGGGCCTGCAGCCCCTCAAGCCCCAAAGCGACGGGGAGCCCACCGCCTCCTGACGCCCCTTTAACCCAGGCAGCCTCCTCCTCCTCCTCCTCCTGTCCTTGGGTTCTGCCCTTGAGCTGGGGGAGGCAGCTCGGTGGTCTCTCCGTGGGCTTCTCTCCCCCACGCCAAGCCCTGCCCGACCTCTGGTCCTCAAGGCCACTCAGGCCATGAACATGATCCCACCCCCCACCCCCACCCCCACCCCCACCCCGCCCAGGCATTTCAGCTATTTTGGTTTCCATCCTCCTTTCTATGCTCTGCAATTCTCAGGAATGAAGGGCGGCTCCGGGGGGAGGTTGGCATTGGTTGAACGTCAAGGACTCAATCCAGCCTCCCTTCATCGCCCTTCCTCTCCTCTCCTCTCCTCTTCTCTTCCTTCCAATATTTCTTCTCTTCTCTTCTCTTCTCTTCTCTTCTCTTCTCTTCTCTTCTCTTCTCTTCTCTTCTCTCTTCTCTTCTCTTCTCTTCTCTTCTCTCCTCTTCTCTTTTGCTCTCTCCTCTCCTCTCCTCTCCTCTCCTCTCCTCTCCTCTCCTCTCCTTTCCTCTCCTCTCCTCTCCTCTCCTCTTCTCCTCTCCTCTGTCTTCTCTTCTCTCCTCTCCTCTCTCTCCTCTTCTCTTCAGTACATCAATACTGTGGCCTCTTGTGTTCATGGTCAGCTACTGTCCTGGAAGGGAAGGGATGGATCTGGATGGACAGGCTTGAGAAAAGGTCAAGCCAGCAGAAGAGGGGCACCTGGGGCAGAAGATGAAGAATGCTCGTACGGGGCGGGAGATCTTCAACCAATTCCTTGTTTCTTTCTCCAGAGAGCTGGGTGGGAGGTTGGGCTTGTTTATCCCAGGACTGGCAAATGGAATTGGGAATCCGCACCCTTTCAACCTCTTGCTAAACTTCCTGTCTCTCTGCGGCTCCTGTGTCTCTAATGGCAAACGATTAGGTAAATCCACGGCGACCGTCACCGCCCAAATGTCTGTCCGAAGCATCTTAGGGAAGAAGCCAAGGTTGTCTCCCCTTCTCTGCTCCTCTCCTAGCATGGACAGAAGGGCTGGACTGGTGCAATGCCGGCTGGGTCATGGAGGGGGGCGTGCACTACCCCATCCGCAACTCCCGCAAGCCCTGCGGAGGCCTCCTCCTTCGGCCCGGAGTACGGACCTATGGCCCCAAGGACAAGCAGAGAGACCGTTTTGATGCCTTCTGCTTCACGTCAAGCGTGCAGGGTAGGTGGAGGCAGGCCAAGGGACCCCGCCGGGAAGGCCCGTTGCTGAGGCCCAGGTGGTTTCCCCACATTCCGGGGGGCCCCCCAGAAGAAGCCACTTTCCCGGGCCTCTCCTTGGAAGGCTGGCTGTGGCCGGCTCATCCCCGAGGATGAGTGGGCAGTGGGTGCAGCTCGTGAAGCAGAGATGCCGGTGGGCATAGCGAGGCAGGTCCCCACCCCTTTGTTCTGGACTGGCTGAAGGTTCCTGGTGGTCCTCAGGGGAAGCCCTCAGCAGGGCGTGTTGCAGGAGTCAAGCCGCAAGATGACCAGGGCCCCGTAAGGCTCCCGATGTACCAGATGAACCTGTGCAAAGGCTTTCTGGCCGGGGCTGGCCCCTGCTCCTTGAGTGGCGGCGGGGACTCCAATTGGTGGCCCCTTGTGAATGGGGAAGGGCTGCCCTACCTGAGGTGAGAGATGGAGCATCGCCCCCAGATCAGATGGCTAAAATGATCCCACCTGAGTAAAGCCAGGCCCTTCCCTCTTGCCTGTCCCCGGCCTCTCGCCTTCCTGCTAGGTCAGAGGTCTGCGAGCTTGGTAACTTTAAGACTGGTGGACTTCAACTCCCAGAATTCTCCAGCCAGCCATGATGGAACTCCAGAAGTCTTAGAAGTTGCCAAGTGTGGGGACCCCTGGGCTGGGGTGGTGGTGGAAGGTCTCGTTGAATGTTTACTGCCCAGCAGCTGGATTTGGGTATCCGGGCCTTGTAGCTTCATCACCCAGTGGGTTTTTTTGTGGGGACGCACCCCATTACTGCTAGTCTGGCTCCGTTCTGGGCTGTGAAGCTGTCATCTTGCTCTCTTGTGGTCACCCTCTCTTTTGCCCCCCCCCCCCGTCCCTCATCCAGGCCGTGTCTATTTCATCAGGGGCCACTTCAACTTCAAAGAGGGCAGGCAAGCCTGCCGTAACGACGGCGCTACCGTGGCCAAGGTTGGGCAGCTGTACGCGGCCTGGAGATTCTCCCAGCTAGACCGCTGCAACGGAGGCTGGCTGGAGGACGGCAGTGTGCGCTTCCCCATCACCGCTCCCCGCCCACACTGTGGGGGGCTCCCGGACCCCGCGGTCCACAGCTTTGGCTTCCCCAGCAAGCTCCGGAAGAAGTACGGGGTCTACTGTTTCTCTGGGAAGTAGCAAAAGCCCCAGGCGGAGGAGGCCACAGCTGAAGGACCAAGGAGGCCGACGGATGCCGTCCTTTTCGAGTCAAAATTCATCTGAAACTTCCCACCATCCACTCCTGGAGTCAGAGTCGGCCTCGATGGTCCAGGCTATGGTGGCTTTGACCAAACACCTGTCAGGCGGAGGACAGAGCGTGGGAACGGCTTTGTAAACGCCTCCGTCCCCTCTGATCTCCCGGGAAATGACCGCAGTCCTTGAGGTCTTAGTAGTAAAATTGTTCACCCCTTTGCTTTTATTCTTCCACACTGAAATCTTTTAATATCAGAAACGCTGCCTGGACATTGCCAAGGAAAAAATGACAAGGCAACGATACAGAGCAACGCGTATCCTTCAGTGCCCTTAACAAACTAGGTTACCAGCTCCAATTTCTCCATTGAAATAGGGAACTTCTTGGTTTCACTGACATTATTTAATTAAAAACGTTATAATAGAAATATTATAATGTGTTATTTTGTCCTCTGCATTACACTTTTTATGGACATTCTGTTTGCAAATGCGGATAAGTTGTCCGTGATGCAACAATATAAGCACAAGACGGGTAGAGGGCTACAGTCTGATACCTGAGCTAAGTATATTCAGGAAGCGTTCCCGTGGATTGCAAAGGGCGAAGAGGGAATTCCCCCCTCAGGGGCCATGATTGCGTGGGGTGGGGGGCGTTGTTTTGAGCCAGTCCCCAGCCCCCCGCTTGGTGGGTGGGAGGCATCCCAGGGACAGGGTCCCATCAGATGGGCAGCTGGAGCAGGAGGCTCCTCACCACTCGCCCTATTTGGGGCGTGTGTGTGTGTGTGTGTGTCTGTGTGTGCACAAAGCTCTTGGGAGTAGTTAGCTGTAAGAGGAGCAGGGCAGCCCCCAAGTGAGGTGGGAGAAAGAAGGACACCCTTTAAAAGGTAAGTTAAAAGAACCGTTTAGTTATTAGATTATCTTTATATGTACACATATAATAATGTAAAAAAAAAAAAATGAATAAGAGCAAAAGGCATCACATTCTCCTCCCTCTGTGCTAGATCATGAATCTTAGAAGCCTCTTTGAGTTTGTCCTGTGGTTTTTGGGGGGAGAATTCGGAAGAGGAGGGCAAAGCACCCCCCTGACACACACGGTCCCCTTTCTCCCCTCCCTCCCTGCTGCCAAGGAGCCCCCCCCCGCCTCGTACTTCTAGAACCTCTTGGTTCCCATGGCAACGGGTCTCGGCATTCGGGAGCCCCTTCCCCCGACGCCCCTGGCCCAGCCTGCTCCGGCACCCCAGGCTCCATCCCTCCCCCCCCCCAGAGATGCCCCCAGCTGTCCAAAGTTCCCAGGGCCCTCGGGCAGAGGCTGCTGGCCTCTAGGACTCTGGGGGGCTGCAGGCAAATTGTGGCCGCTGCCACTGGCCGTTCTCCTGGCAGCGAATGAGAGGCCAGCGGTGCTGAACGAAGCCTTCGGGGCACCAGTACCGGAGGACGGAGTTGACTTCGTAACGCTGCTTTGGTCGGCCAAAGATCTGCGCATCGGCCACTTTGGGGGGGGGAGCTGCAAGAGACTGGGAGGAAAGTCCAAGGGTCAGTTGGGTCCCCTGCCCAACAGCTGGTGGGGGGGTGAGGGGGAATGCCTAGCAGGGTGTCTTTGGGGGCAGCTGGAGGGGAGGCTGGCATCGGGCCAGAAGTGCCCAATTGCCCTGAACAGTGTCCAAAGCAGGCTCAGCCGTAGGGGGGGGACGACAAGGCCCAGCGTAGCTGAAGGACCCCTTTGCCACACGCAGGAGACCCTGGGCTTCTGTCCAGGCAAACATCGTCCCACTCTTCCGACGCCCAAAGGGTGGGCCAGGGGTCAACCCTCTTGGCTGAGCCTAGTGTCTGGATCAGGGACCCCCAAGCAGGATCCTCCGTGCCAAGCAAGCAAGGTAGGTTCACCCCCCACCCCCAAAGCCTCTTCCGGCCTGTGGCAAAAGGTGAGCTTAGGTGCCCGGCCCGAATTCTTTGCCTTTAGCTGAAGTCTTTCAAAGGGGTCTGGCCTTGGGGAGGGGGCTTCCTCCCCTCGGATACTCACTCAGCCCCATCTTGCAGGTGAAGGGCAGATGGTAGCCACAGGGCAGGTCGCTCCACTTCCCATCCTTTTGCCCGGACAGGCCGACGCAGTTCTCTCCGTAGAGAAAGTGGCTGTCAGGCTGCCCGTCCTGCCAGTTCTCGTACAGCTTCCAGAGCAGGCAGGGAAAGAGAGAGAGAGAGAGAGGTCAACACTCAGGTCTGGGCTGCTCCTGCGGGCAAGGCTGGCAAAGGGGCGAGGGCAGGACACTCAGCTCACGCAGGGAGGGAGGGAGGGAGGGAGGGACTTTCCCTGGGCTGCACCGCCCTGGGACCTCATCCCCTGTGGGGGGAAGCCATTTTCCTTAAACCCTGCAGCTTTCTGCCCCGAGTGGCCTGGAAAGGACAGGCAGCGTCCGTGGGCAGGGCAGGGCTGTTATGAGGAGCCGGCCTTTTGGCTCGGTCTGCTAGTCAACACGGAGGATAATAAGGAGCCCGCTTGGGATGGGACACCACAGGCAGAAACCTCCTCCGGGGGTTAAGACCGTACCAGTTGCGGAGGCACCCCAGCCCCTCCCACTTGGGAGACACCCCTCCCACGGGATTCCCCTCCTTTCCGAGGGCTCCCAGATGCTGCAGGTGCTTCTTTGGCAGGACCGAGTTCCACAGAGTGGTCCCCTTTCCAGAGTTCGAGGCCTTTCCGAGCGGCACTTACCAGAGGGCTCCCGTCAGACCACTGGAAGTCCCCTTCTATCGTGCGGTCATTCAGGCCAATCCACTGGTATTCTCTGTACTGACCTGGAAAGGGAGGAAGGGAGCCCTCAGCAATGGGGGAAGCGTCCTTCACCCCCCTGGCTCTGGCCCCGGACAAGGGGAGGGCGCTGGCATCCCTCCTGGGGACCCCTGGATCCCCCCACCCTTTCCCACTGCACAGGCCAGGAAGGTGCGGAGGAAGAACCCAGGGCCCAGCAAGGGCTGCTGGCACAGGTTCTGTGCTCTCCCAGCCAGTCTAGGGGAATTGGATAGTTACTTAGGAATTGTGAGCTGTCCCCTTAAAGGAAGGCATCATGGTAAATGTAGTTAAGGTATCCTGGGAAATGTAGTCCATGTGACCACATCTGTAATCCTGATTGGTCACTAAATTGACCCTCGAAGGGTTGGGGAAGTTTTCCCCATTCTTGCCTGAACTCACGAACTCATGGCAGCTGCTTTCTATCGCTACGAGATGGGTTAGGCGATCACCATCTTTTACTACAAGGCAGATATGCAAAGGATTGGTCATCAAAGAAGACCTTCGTCACAAATGTGAGTTATGAGGATACCTGACGAACCAATAAATGTACTTTGTTATGGACGTCTTGTTGAGTTTATCTATCTGCATCTGCCCAGCTTATAAATCCAACTCTGAACAAGATACAGAAAAGTAAAAGATGGTGATCTCCTGATCCATCTCGTAGCGATAGAAAGAAGCTGCCGTGAGTTCGTGAGTTCAGGCAAGAATGAGGAAAAGTCCCCCAACCCCTCGAGGGTCAATTCAGTGACTAATCAGGATTACAGATGTGACATGAACTACATTTCCCAGGATACCTTTAACTACATTTACCATGATGCCTTCCCTTAAAGGGACAGCTCATAATTCCTAAGTAACTACCCAATTCCCATAGACTGACTGGGACAGAACAGGTTCGCTCAGGCAGCCCCGAGAGCCGGACAATCCCCACCAGCCCTGAAGCTCCCAACTGATCCAAGCCCCCTACTGCTGAGGAAGCTGTGCTCCTCCGGAGACAGGATGTTGGCCAAGTGCCCCCCGTGCTCCCTGCACCGCGTCTCGGCATCTTCCCAGCTCCTCCGGGCAGAAAAGTGCTTGTAGCAGAATCCTTGGAAGGCATCCCAGCCGGGCTGGCACTTCCTCAGGCCTGGAGAGAGAAAGAGAAGCCAGGATGAGTCCGGAGGCCTCCGATGTCGGTGGAAGGACGTTGGTCTGGAGAGGAGGAGGAACGGCCAGCCGGGGTTGCCATGAACAGGGCCTAGAATCGCACGGGAGGCCCCTCTTGCACCGCACCCCCAGGGAGGGCGGCTGGGAGGGGAAAACAAGAAGTTGCTGCCGTTGGGTGGTCTGTGACGCGATCCCCCTCCCCCTTTCTGGGGGCTTCCTTTCTGGACGTCTCCCCTCCCCTCTGGTTCACTTAGGGGCATCGGCTGCTACTCGGCCCCAAGACCAGCCCAGTCCCTCCACCTCCTGGCCAGCTGCCCTGTGGCTCTGGCCCTCTCAGGGCCCCGTTTACTCACTGACGTCGCAGGCGTCCCCTCCGTATCCCGGGAGGCAGAGGCAGCCTGGGCGCCCCCTTTCTTCTGTGCAAGTCCCTCCGTTCCTGCAGGGGTTTGGCATGCAGGTGTCTGAAAGCAGATGGGCGAGGGAGGGGGGTCACCGCAGGTGGCTTTGCCCCCTCCCTTTGCCCAGCAGGTGAAGCTCAATCCCAGTGAGACCGTTTGGACGCACTGGGCCGGAAGGGGGACAAGCGGCGTATCAGGAGGGGATCCAAAGGGGCAGAGAAACAGTCCAGATAGGATGACTCTAAGATGGCTGAGTTCACACGATCCCCACACTTCTACACCGAGGCACGATGGGCTGTGAAATATCCAGGTATCTGATAAAGCGGGGGGGGTCTCCAACCTTGGCCACTTTAAGACTTCCGGACTTCAACTCCCAGCATTGGCTGAGGAACTCTGGGAGTTGAAGTCCACAAGTTGCCAAGGTTGGAGACCCCTGAGACAAAGCAAGTCCCATTTCTGTGTGATGGCCGTCCGTGTTCAAGCGAGAGGCTTAGCCGGCTGGTTCCTGAAGGGACACCTTTTCTGAGCTCGAGCAATTGAGCGGAACCACCAATCAGGGGTTCCTGCAACCCTTTAAGCCACAACGTATCGAAGGCAAAAGGAAAGCTGAGCCACCTTCCCACCTGACCGCCGAGACTGGGGGGATGGCAGTGGATCCTGTGCAGATGCGTGGTGCAAATGCAGCTGTGTTACCTGGAGTGTTTTTCTGACAGGTGAAATGGAAAGCCAGTTTGCCAACCAATTGCAACTGATTAGCCAAGAGGAGCCAAGGAGGAAGAAGTTAGTTCCCGGGAGGTCCCAGTTGCTGGGGAGGGAGAGCAACAGCACCCTGGCTGCCTCAAGGGGACTCACCTTGATCAGCTCCAGCCCAGGTGTCTCCAGCCAGGCTCTGTGGGGGCTGTTTGCTTCCTTTTGCAGACTTCACCCCCCCACCCCTCCCTCGCCTCTGTCTGCTCCCCAGTCAGCAAGGAGAGGCAGGAAACTCAGCAAGAGGCTGAGGAGGGAAAGGGGCGGGGGGAGAACGCTGCAAAAATGCTGAATGCCTCAGCCTGGGATACGCGGGTGGAGGGCTGGGCTGGTCACCCCTTGAAAGGTGTGTGGCAGGTCAACACCCCTGTTGGGCAGTGTTAGGCGGTTCCACGGGTGCCTGTGCAGAAACGCCTGCCTTTCATCTCTCAGAGGATTTTATTCCATTTCCCCCTCTCCCTGCCCCCCCCGTCCCTCCCAGGTGACCCCGTCTCCCCAGAACAAGCACCCTCACGGGGAGGGGCTGAAAGGGACAAACAGCCTCAGACCAAGTCTTGGAGCTGGAGCTGGTCACAGTCCAAGAAATGCAAAAGGCCCAGCGGCTCCAGCTCCCCACTGGCTGCCCTGACGCTGGTTCTGCCAGCGTCGGGCTGTCAAGCGGGGCCGGCAGCCGCGTCAGGCCGGATCCAGTGACCTAAAGGGCCTTGCACACCTCAGCTGAGCCTGCCTCGTAAGGCAACCCAAGGACGTTGTCATCCCTTTGGCTCACTAGAAGAAAAGCAAACGCAGAATGAAAAGGGGGGGTGGGATTAATTCAACAAAACCGGACCTCCGGAAAAACGAAAACACGGGCGGAAGATTGCCCTACCCACAAAGTTATTCCTCTAGTTTACTGCAGGCCGGGGGATTCGCGGTGGAGCCGCTTTAATCTGTGTCACTGCTGCGGGGCGGCCCCCCTGGGCACAGCTCTGCTGCTGGTCCCACCACCCTAAATTTCTCATGTGCAAACCGCACTGTGTGGTTTTCCAGACTCCTCTAGTTGGCAAAGGGGTGGCCCGATGCAACGGCTCCGTCTTTCTCTCATCGGCCAATTTCTCTTGTGTTTACTTGCCAAGCATTCTGAAATTTGAGTGGGAAGGAAGGAAGGAAGGAAGGAGGAAGGAAGGAAGGAAGGAAGGAAGGAAGGAAGGAAGGAAGGAAGGAAGGAAGGAAGGAAGGAAGGGAGGGAGGGAGGGAGGGATAATACAGGCATCCCTGCCTGTTGACTTTGGCATGGCACAGGCTGATGGAGAATACAGTCTGTTCTTGAGGAGGAGCCCATCCTTCTAATGTTGGGCTGGGGGCAGCATGGAAAGGGGTGGAGGGAGGGCAGCCGGGGCCAGGCCTTCCATCTCTGCTCTGCCATCAAGCCGAGTGGCTTCTTGGGCTACGGAGACACCCCGTTTCCTAGTTGCCTTGGAAAAGAGGCAAGATAAAAAGGTAGCTAAATCAAAAAATGGACAACCCATTTCCCATGGCTGGTGCTGCACTCGTTTGGCCAGAGAGAGAGAGAGAGAGAGAGAGAGAGAGAGAGAGAGAGAGAGAGAGAGAGAGAGAGAGAAAGCGATGCCAGGCAACAGGGCCTGCATGGATGGCAGGGACCGGGAGGGCTTCTCCTGCCTTCGGATCCTGCCCTGGGATCTGAAAACATTTTCAGCCTCCGAAACTCCCCCAATTTCTCTCCACATTTCGCCTCTTTTGGTCACAAAACAAAACACTTCTTAAGGACCCGATTTGGAACCGCTGCTTTTCTGGCCTCCTGCTGCTACCTTCCAAGGCTATTTCACCCTCTCGGTGGAAGTGACAAATGTCTGCCCAACTAGAGATCTTCTGAGCAGTGCAGTGATCTCCCCAGCCACACCAAGGGGAAGTTGGGGGCCCTTTCCCAGATCCCCAGGGGACCCTGCAGGCCTCCCCACACCTTCTTCTGCCCTCCCCTCCCCCACCGGATTTCGAACCCTGGCCACTGTTTCTTCCTCCGTTTGATAGAGAAGTTATTTTGGATCCCAGTGCTGAGCCTGATGACCTCGGGGTCCCTTTTAGCTCTAATGGGGCTCCAGCGATTCCCCGAACTCAGAAGGGAAAGCTCGTTAATGCAGGAAAGAAGAAAGAACAGGAGGGAAAGAAGTAAAGAAAGACAGAGACAGTTACAGACACCCAGACACTTTTCTTCTAGAAAGCTTTTAATGTCTTCTTTCTCGTTCAAATTAGTCTCCTTCCTGGCCCGTTTTTTCACGGAGACCCTGGTTAAAACACTTCATAGAAGTAGGAGAGACTTAGAGCAGGCGCTCTGTGGGGGGGGGTTGTGTCTGTGGGCAACACTTGTGCTTCTCTGGCTCCTTTGCCTTCCCCAGTCCTGGAAGTGAGCAGGGAGGAAGAGGAAGAGGAGGAGGGGGAGGAGGAGAGACACAGGAAAGTGCAGCCTGAAAAGAGAGGCGGGCTCAGTGTGGCAGGACAGCCAAAAGAGTGGCCAAGGATGCCAAGGCTAGGGAGCCCAAAGGGTTACCTGACACGCTGCCAGATGCTCCCAGGCTGGCCCTTTCAGTGGGCGGAACGGGCCGAGAGTGGGTAGTAGTCAAGGAGACCTCCAGGAATGGGGTGCTGAAGAAGTCCAAGCCCAGAGAGCCTCCGGTGGGGAGAGCCTCCTGGGGTCCTGGGGGCCCTTCTTCGTCCACCGCTGGCACCGCTGTCCTCAGAGCTGGCTCCTGCTGCTCCTCCTCCGATGCTTCAGCCCGCAGCTCCTCCTTGGTTGGCTCAGGCTCCCCTCCGAAGCCAGCAGAGGCCTCCGAGGCAGCCTCGCCCTCATCCGGAGGACCGGAGACCCCGGCTGGTGGGGGCCAGGAGGCGCCCGAGTGGTCCCCGCTCTCTTCAGACGAGCCGGCTGGCGTCGTGCTCAGGGATGGGAGCAGCAGGGGGACCCAGGGGGTCCCTGGGAAAGCGGCCATCCCTGGAGGCTCTGCTCCTGCCTCTCGGGGAGGCCCAGAAACGGGGCTGCTTTCGACTCGCCCGGCCGGAGATGTTCCTGCGCCAGCTTCCGTGGGGGGACTGGAAGTGTGGCTGGCACCGTGGCTCCTTTCCGAGGCGGCCTCTGAGGGAGGCACAGAGGGACCTCCGTGGACTCCGCTCCCTGGGCTGTCGGAGAAGCCGGCTGCAGCCTCGGAAGGTGAGGGCTCTACAGGGCTGTGGACAGTGTGGGCCTCCTTCTCCTCCCTGGGCTGGATCCCCACTGCCTCTCCATCCGCAGGCTCCCCTTCCTGGGGAGCTGCCTCCACGATCTCTGGCTCGCCTTCCTCCCTCTGCGGCCCTTGGTCCAGGGGCTGGGCCTCCTGGGTGCTGGGCACCTCCTCCGCCCTGGCCTCCACCATCTCTCGCACTGAAAAGCCAAAGGAAACGGGTGAGGGAGAGAAGCAGCGCCCACCCCACCCCACCCCCCCGCATCCACAAAGCAAACGGGCAGCACAGCTTCGTTTCCCGCAACAAGACGCAGCTTCTGGGGCCTCCGTCTTTGTACAGGTGGGCAGGGTCAAACGTCCGTGCCTCTTGGGCCAAATTCTAATCAATTTGCAATTAATTCATCCAACATCAACTGCCAGATATTAATCGGCAGTTCCTATCAATCTGCTCTCCGATATCCAGGCAAATTAGAGGAATCTGGTGGGTGTGGAGTTGCTCGGTCAAGGACCATGAGTCTCTTTTCACACACAGGCACACACACACCCAAATACACCCCGTGCCCCATCAGGCATTGCCCTGTGCTGAAAAGTTTGGCCCTTTCTGGTTAACAACCGGTGTGTGTGTGTGTGTGTGTGTTGGTGGTGGAAGAGGCTGTGTGTGGCAAAGAACTCCAGGAACAGGCGTGGGATCCGGGGGGGGGGGGGGGAAGACGCAGCCATGCTCCTCTGCCCCCTTGCCAGCCCACAGCCTGTGAACAGGGTGGCTTCCCCACTGCCTGGGTGGGTGCCTGGTTAGGCTTCCTCGCTCTGCTCCCCAAAACACACGAGTGCTCAGGAAACGTGCAACGTGAGCTGGCCGGAGAGAGGGGGCTCAGCTGGGCCAGGAGGAGGCAACTGGGGGAGGGGACTGTGGCCAATTGTCCCATGAAGGGCAGTTCTGTCCCCCTCGCCTCTCTTTTCTGGCTAAAGAAGGCCTCCCTCCGATCATAGTCTATATACCCGGACTATCGGTATTCCCACATGCCGACATGAACCTTCGGGTGGAAGCTGTGGATTGTTTTGATTTTGGAGAAAACTGAAAGGGCTACATCCAAGGATGGTTCGACAGGAAACAGAGGCAAAGGAGGTGATCCTAAAACCCACAAAAATTGCTTGCTTCCCCTCTGCCCCCACAGAACGGAGGGATTGGAGAAAAATAGATCTCAGTGCTATAAGCGGATTGTGTGGCATCTCCACGGCTCTCAGCTCGGGGCTGCTGGCACAGTCCCGTCGCTTTCAAGTCGTAGAAGAGCACACAGCTTACTCTCTTGCAATCCCTTTCTCCAATCTCTCTTCTCGGAAAGGGAAGAAAGAAAGAAACATTCACAGGTTAGGCAGAATTCAATGTACTGACTGCAATGGAGATCATGTGGCTGAAGAATGCGGCAAAGGTCATAAATGGTTGTAAATTGGTATGAGGTTATTTTTTCAGCACCATTGCAACTTGGAGTGGTCACTGAATAAATGGTTGGTAAGACTGTCTACTAATTGACCTCACTCCTTTCCTAAGAAGTCTGTAGGGGGTGTGCATAAGTGCACCAACGTGCCCACCCTCCTTGTCCTATTGTTTCTTATTCGTAACTATGTTTTTACTTCTACCTATTATCTTGTAAGCAATTGACAAACCAAATAAAATAAAATAAAATAAAAAATGAAGGACCACTTGCATAGAAATCGGCCACAAAGTTCCAGGCGGTAGAAAGAAAGTGAAATCTACAACATGGCAAACAAGGGAATGGCTCTTGAGGCATTTCAAAGAATTTTTGAAGAATCGGGAGAGAAACTTATAACAAATTTAGCAGCGATAACTTCTGCACCTGTAAATGTATTTTTGAAAAAAAAAAAATTATAAAGAGAAGAAATGAAAAAATGTTAGACAACAATACGGAAGAATTTATGGATAGACAGGATGAAGAGAGGATACAAACTGTAACTGATCGGGAAATACGGGAACGTAAAGAAATTGAGGATTACAAAATAGCGAAGACTATCAGGGTAGAAATACGAACGACAAACCAAGAGAGGAAGAAAGACCTGGGCTGGGACTTCTTTTGGGACTTACAAAGGCGTGTTTTTAAAACCCCAAGAAATATTTGAGAGGGAAGAAAGTAAATGGGAATGGAAATTCCATCCTACTACAGTAACTTCGTGAATCAAAGACGAACATTGTCAGAAGCAAAAGAAAGAATATAAAGTTGACTTGTTTGACCTAAGATATAGTAAGGAAAAGAATAAATAAAGTTCTGGAAACCCTTTATAGACTTTTTGCTGAGATCTGAACAAAAATGAGGATTTTTGGATTTGTGAATGGCCAAGGGGGGGGGGAGGGTTCTGGGAAGAAATGAATCGTGTACGTAATTAATTCCATTAGGGGCGGGGTCTTATTCATTTGCCAGTATTTGTTGCAAAGAGTATTGGGAGTTGCTCCTTTAAATATCCTTTTTTTTTTCCTGCCTCCTTTTGTTTCCTGATTTCAGTTTGTGTTACCTTTTAACTCATCTTTAAGTATTTTTTTTTAAGATGCCCCCCCTCCCCGCCCTCCCCCCCCCACCTACCAGGCCCATGTTGCCTGGCACAGCTGCCGCCTCCTTCCTCCCCCTCTTCTCCGCTCCGCCCGTCACAACCGCCTGGGCCAGCCTCCACGGGCTCTGCGGTGGCCGCCTCCTCCGAGGCTTCGCTTGGCTCCTCTGGCACCCCAAGGGGGTCCTGGAAGAGGGGCACAGAGTAAATGGCCCCCCTGGACTCCTTGGCCCCCTCCGGCTCTCCCTCCAACAGCTGCAGTTCCTCCATCTCCTGGGTCACCGTTGTGATCTCCTGGCTGCTTCTCTCGGCCTCCGGGAGGGGCGGTTCCCGGGAGGGGCTGGTCTGCCCTGCAGCAGGAAGAGAAGCAGGCGTTACTGGACCCGGAAGAGCGATCTGGGCAGGCGGGCCGGCAGCCGGTGTGGTCGCTTGATGGGGAATCTGTCCTCGTCCACAACCACAACCTGTCGAGAAACGCAAGAGCTGGCTCTGGCCTCCAGTGACCTTTGGGAGGAGGAGGAGCAAGAAGGAGGGGAGCCCCGGCCCTTTTGGGGGCCCCCTCCCACTCGTGTCCCTCCCGGGATGTCAAAGGTAAGAGAGCCGGGAGGGCTGGGCTACCAAGGGGCTTCCAGGCAGCTGGTCCTCCCCCCCAGATGTTACTTGTGGGAAGCCGTGGCTGGCCTGGCCACCGGAGGGAACCAGGGCCGCCCACTGCCAAGTGGGTCTCTTCTGCCGGGCGCAGGGGTGAGCTGCTACAGGTTCGCCCAGCTTCTGGTTGGAGAACCACCAAATCCCATCCCTGGCTGGCCCCTCCTACCCCTCCCAGGAGTCTCCACGCGGCCCCGTTTTGGATGCAAGTGCAGGGCCCACGCGGAGGCCGGAAACCGAGGCCCTGGAAGGCTGGAAACTGGCCTGTCCCCAGTCTCCGGGGGGCCTCCAGAGCCCAGGGAAGGCCCTTCCCATCCTCCCCGAGGCTTGAGGAAAGCCTCCAGACCCTGGGGAAGGTGAAAATGCCCCCCCACCCCAGCTAGGCCATGCCCACCACCCCAGCAACTGGGCAGAGAACCCATTGCTGACATCTTTGAAGGCCACCCCTGGCCAGATGTGGTGAAGATGACCACTAGGCCCGCAAGTGGAATGCACAGCCCGTGTCCTGAGCCACCCATCCTATCCAGCGGAGGATATCGGAGCCTTTCGAGGGGAGGACAGGGAGGCGCCTGCTGGCTCTGGAAGGCCTTGGCTCATAAGGGCCATTCAACAGCGGCACATCATGTCCTGGCTGGGAGGAGGGTGAACAAGCCCCTTCCTGGCCTCCAGCTCCACTCACTGAGCTTCTCTTGGCCGCTCAGAAGCCTGGCCGGTTGTGTGCATTTGTACTGCAACTTTTTCCCAGAAAGATCCTGAGGAAAAGGACTGACGGCACTGCAAGAAACGCAGCTGCTCCTAAGAGCCCAGGCAGCTAAACCTTCCTCCTCCTCTTTTTCCTGGCAGGAGGCAAATGAAGGCGAAAGCTGCTCAGTGGAGCCCTGAACCCCCACCAGGAAGATCCCTGCTCACCTCGGAAGCAGAACACGTCGAACTTGCTCTGGGGGTCTGGGAATCCCGTCTGGTTGCGGAAGGCGAAGAGGGTTTTGACTCCCGGCATGTTCCCTCCGCACTTCTCGCGGGGCGTCACAATTGGGTAGCGCACACTGCCGTCGGCCAGCCAGCCTGGGTTGCAGTGGTCCAGCCCTTGGTTCCAGGCTGCATAGAGCTGGCCTGTCGTGGCCATTTCCAGCCCGAGTTTTTCACAGGCCGCTTGGGCCTCCTCCCAGGTGAATTTCCCTGGAGAACTTTCCACAAACAGGTCCCCTGAAGGCAGAAATTGCAGCGGCTCATAAAAGAGAAAAACACCAACATATTTTATTTATTCGAATACCGACCACACCGGGCGTTCTTTGGAATCAGTTTGGCTTTAAAAAAAAATCAGAAAAATGGAATTTCCTGGTGGGAGGCAACAGGGTGTTTCTTGTATAATGTGTCTATTCTACAGTCAATCTGATTTCCAAAGAAGATATTTTTTCAAAGTATAGCCCACAGCCCACAAAAGGGCCACAGAACTGACCATAAAGTTCTTCCGCGTAGCAGTAGACGTCGTACATGTCACCTGGGTCAACTATGCCATAATTGCGGATTCCCGGAAAGCCGTTCATGTCTCCATAGCAGGCTTCGCGAGGAGTATGGATAGGGTACCTAGAGGTGATCATAGTGTGATTACACGAGAAGGCAAGTCAGGTCTGGCTGCCTGCGGTCAGGGTGGGAAAGAACCCAAGAATGTGAAATGGAAATAAACAGGAGCGGAACCGGCCAGCTTGTGAGAGAAAATGGCAAATGGAAGTGGAACAATTCAACTCTGGTGGGCTTCTCTTCCTGCCTTGGGCAAGAGGAGCCGCGCGGCCAGAGGCCTCCATACCTGCTTCCCCCATCTTCAACCTGCCCAATTATATAGGAACTCTGCAATTTCCCCACCCCAGAGAGAGAGACAGTGTCTGTTTGAAGAAAAAAAAGAGACTGAGGAGAAAATCTATAAAGTACATTTATTACCATGCAAATAATTCAATTCAGCAAACTAGAAACGGGTCTGTTTTGCTGGTCTATGTTAAGAGGTGAGTGTATCTTTGTAACAGTGAAATCTAAAGTATTTATTTTGCCAAAGTAGTTCTAGGCCGGTATGCAGTAATACTTGGGCCCCGGTTTTTTTCCTCCAGGCATACATTGAAATGGGCTTCTAGGTGAAGAATAGAGAGGGTTTTTTTTTTTTCCCTAAGCATGGATACTAAGCCTAACCAGAGAATTAAGAACTGAAGACAAAACTTTTAAGGAAGACGACTAAGAAAAACCGAAATAAAAACGCAAACACATAAATCTCAAAAGTACAAAGGCTTCAAGCTGCCACGCTGAATATTTCTCTCCGGACAAGATAATTCTTAGGGAATTACAGCGCTGCAGCTTATCCCAGGAAAGGCGCCTTCGCTGCGGGATTGTCAAAACGTTTTTGCGTTAAAAGAAAATTGACGCCAATACCGGCGGTGCAGAGGTCAAGGTGCCTTTTACTTCCCCAACGAACCCGGCAACGAACCAGAGGAACGGCAGCCCTCCGCCTCGGTCCACGGGCTTCCGGGCCGGTGCCTTCCCGGGCCTGGTTCCCCGACACCCCCCCGACCCCCGCTCCGGCCGCGCCCCCTTACCTGACGGTCTGGTCGGCGAGCCAGCCGGCGTCGCACTGCTCGTAGCCGCTGCGGTAGGCGGCGTGGAGCTGCTCCGGGGTGGCGATGGCCGCCCCGATCCGGGCGCAGGCCGCCTGAGCCTGGGGAAAGGTGTAGGCGTAGCGGGAGGAGCCTCCCCGGTAGTGGAAGACGACCCCTGCACGGCGAGAGGAGGAGGAGGAGGAGGAGGAGGGGGCTGCAGAGCTGGGTGGCGCCGGGCCCCGCAAGCGCTTGGCCGCCCGCCTCTCGCCGGCCCCGGCTCCTGCCTGGCCTCTCCCGGGGCTTCTCCGACGGTGGTGGCTCGGCTCTCTCGGGCAGGAGGGGGCCTCGGAGCCCACCTTGGCGGGGGAGGCGGCCCGAGCGCCTTTCTCTCGGAGGGGGCGGAGGGCAGCCGCCTGCAAGCCTGGCTAGTCATTCCCAGGACCGTTGCAACTCCGAGGGTCACTTTCCTAACCCCCCCCCCCCCCCCCCCCCCCC
>NW_020769404.1:2251636-2277626 GCF_900518735.1 Pseudonaja textilis
CACCTGCAACCCCCCACCCCCCCGCCGCCGCCGCAGCCCGAACTGGCGCCTGGTCCGCAGAGGGCGAGCCGGGCTGCGGCGGCGGCGGGGGGGGGGGGGGGGGGTTGCAGGTCGAAAGCCGCCGCTCAGAGGGGCCGGCGGTGGAGAGGCAGCCCGGCAGCGAGGGGCGCCTGCAAGCAACCCGAAGGGAGCCCGGGGGGCCGCTCCCAGGTCTCTCGGGAGGCCCGGCGGTTCTGGAGGGCCCAGCGGCGGCGGCGGCGGCGGCTGCAGGTCCAGGGGGCTCCGGGCTGGAGCGGGGCAGGAACGCCTCGGCGCGCGGCCAAGCCCGTTGGAGGGGGGGGACCATCAATGTGGCCCCTTTGCTCCCCCCCGCCCCCCCCCGCGCTTTGGTTCCGTTCAGGGCCGAATTTGGCCCCCCTGAAATCCCGGAGCGCTGCCGAAGGAGCCTTTTGGGAGGGGGGGAGATGCGAAAAGGGACGGGAGGGGCCGAGGCGTCCGGGCGGCTCTTGCGGCTCGCGAGCCATTGCGGGAGCCCGGAGTCTCTTCCCGCTGCGGGCTGAGGATCCTCGCGTGGCCCCCGCTCCCTCCTCCGCCCGGGCTCCTTCTCTTGCCTGGTCCGCCCGGCGTCCCCCTTCTTCTCCCGGCGGGTCTGGGGTGCCTCTCCAAGGTCGCCAGCCGCGCCCTCCGCCTCCCGGAGGGTTCCGGAGCCTTTCCCGCCGGGCAGCGGGAAGCCCCGGCCAAAGGTGAGCTCGGCGGGCCGGAGGCTGAGGGTTCAAGAGCCGCCCCCACCCTCCGAGACCCGAGCGGTCACTTCCTTCCCGCTTCTCTTGCTCTCTTGCCCGTCCCTGGCAGCTGCGGGGCCCAAGCGGGCAGGGAGGGGGGGGGGGGGGGGGGGGCAGCAGCTCTTCCCTATTCCGTTCTTGGAAGTGACCACAGGCTTGGTGGATCGGGGCCCAGCCATCTGTCAAAAGCCGCCACCTCCTGGCCTCCCCCCACCTACTCCGAGGGGGAGCTGCTGGTGCTGCTTCCCCTCCCGAAGCAGGAAATCCAAAACCGCCCCTTAATTCGTGCCATACAGACCCTGGGCTGGTTCTGCCTGCTGACTTGAAGATGGGACACATGTCAGGAGGAAGGCAGCCCGGTCCCTCCCACCCCCTTCTTGAACCTGGAGGGGCCAACTCCAACTCCAGGTTCTGGAGGACTGGGGTGGAGAAAGGAAACGGCAGGACACACTTTCAGCCCACAAACCTTCTTGGGGGGGGGGGGGGGGGAGAAAGGCCCCACACCTTTAGTCAGCTTTCATCATCTTATCTGAAAAGTCACCCATGTCTTCCAAGGCAGCATCTTGAATTCACCTGGATCTTCTGGCGATCTCCAGACAACAAAACCACCAGAAACCGGGCAGAAGTGAAGTTCTAAAGTTCTACTCTGACCGGACACTCACCAGAGCGCAGGGTGGTACGAAAGACCGGCAATTTTTTTCAGCCCTTTTGACCTGCTTGTTTTGGAGCCCTCAGTGTGACTTACTCTGCAGGGCCCCTTGGGAACAGACTTGGCTCTTCGTGCCAGCTTGTCCTTTGCTTGTGTGTACCTACCTGCCAAAGGGTCCAGGGCGTCATTCGGTCCAACTCTTTTTGGTGTGACTTTTAGTATTCAAGGCGCGGATGGGAACCTGACAGCTCTCTGACCTACGAAGCCAGGTATCTTGGCTTGTTCACCTTAGCCGAGGGGGGATGTCTGAAGACGCCCCTCTTTGTGGCAAAGCCTGGGGGGGTCTTTAAAGAGGCAAAGGCAGACCGATTCCAAAAGAAATATCCCTTAGGCCTGATCTGGAAACTGAACCGACCTTGTTTGTTCCTTTCGCATGAGCTCCTGCTGGAGAGAGGCAGAGGGATGAACTTAGAGAAGAGCATGTGAAGAGCACATCCTGGTCATGTCTGGATGGAGGAGGAGCTGGAGCCGGACTGAAGGGACTTCCCTGGAGGCCTCAGGATTTATAGCCCCCACACACACACAAGGGAGGAGCCCCTGCTGAGGGGCCCAGCCTTTCCTGGCCGGGGTGACCTGAACCACACCGGGAACCAGAATTGGGGCTGGAATGGAAAGGCCCTTTGTCCTGGATGAGAACGTTGAGCAATCGTGTGTCTGTGTGTGTGTCCTTGTCTTCCCAAGAAACTACCAAGAGGGCCCTGGAACTGAGATTTTTGAGAGGAAAGATCAAGAGAAGCCAGCCCCGGAAGGCCTTCCCGTCTTCCTGACCACACTCAGAACTCTTAATTAAGCCAGAATTGTGAGGTTCATTTTATGTCTTCCTAAGACTTCCTTTCCAACACGTTGTGCAACTCCAGACTCTTGCCTGGAAGGTTCCTCCAGCCGCAGCCGCAGGTCTGGGCTGGCCCGTTCGGTTCTTCTCCCCGTCCTACGATGCTTCAGCCGGGAGTCAGAAGATCCCCCAAAACTTGGGGAAGAAGCAGTTTCCCTTAGAAGGCCAGGCCTTCTTCGAAAGGCCGGGGGTTCACCGATTAGCTCTGGGGGCTTAGGAAGGTCAGCCTGCCCCTTAGTTTAAATCTTGATATCTCCCCTGTGAGAAATAACAAAACGTGGAATCCTTTTTAATACCGGTACCAGCCCCACAAGGAAAGTTTATGTAATCGTGAGACAGGGGGTCTCCGAGAACCGTTTGAGCCTCCTGCCCCTGGAACGCCAGACCAAAGAGCATATGGGGTGTGTGTGTGTCAAAAAAGGCAAGATGGCGGAATCAGGTCTTGCACGTTTGTTGACAAAGCATCTCACACAACAGGGACCAGGACGGACGTTCCCTGCCTCCACCTGGCTCTTTTTTGACCCCCAACTCGCGATGCCATCCAACTTCCAGGTGGGGCCAATCCAGGAATGGGCGTCTGCTGCCCAGCAAAGAGAGCAGAGAGTTCACAAGACCAGCCTCTCCACAGCTGGGAGGGGTCCTCCCCATGGCCGCTTCAGATTGCCAGCAGCGCCCCACTCGGGCACAAGGGCTCCTGGCCAGGGTGGCACAGGAAGCGGGTGGCGGAGGGGCACTAAGGGCAGCCCCATGTGGAAGGGCCCACCCCCCTGAATGAGGGGGGCCATGGAGCACTATCCCATTTTCAGGCCGAACTGGGCTCTTCAGCCGCAGCCCCTTGAAATCACTGGCGGGCGGGGGGGGAGAGGAACAAGGATGATTTGGGGTGCGCCGCCGTAAACCTCCCTCCTCCTCCCCCTCGAGTTGAAAGGGCTCCGGAAAGCATCCTCGGGGCTGAGGACACGGGTGCGAGGGCTGGCCTTGGAAAGGAGTTCAGGAGCCGACGGGATCGCTGTCCAAGCAGGGGCAGGCGCCTGTCATGGCTGAAACGGCTGACGTCCAGGGGGTTTCACCTGGCTCCATCGCTAGATAGAGCCTGCAGGGGCCGCTTCCCATTTCTGGAGCTTCCGGCGCAGCTGATCCAAAGGAGCCACAGCCACGGCAGCTGGAGTTCCTCAGAGGGCGGAGGGAGCCCTTTCAGTGCCCTGGGCAGAGTCCTGAGGTGGGCACCTTCCCCACCCTCAGGCAACAGGGTTCTCGGGGCAGACCAGCGGAGTCGGTCCTCCGAGGGAGGCGCCTGCGGAGGGGGCAAAAGGAAGGAGAGCCGAGGGGCTGAAGGCCGGCTTTGCAACTGTCCGAAGAAGGGAGGAGGCCGAAGCCACAGCCCAGAGCCAGGCCTGGCCCCAAAGCCACAGCAGGGCTTGGCCCCTTTCCCGCTGGTGCCCACATCTTTCCATCTCAGAGGAGGGAGCCGGCCTGCAGCTCATTACCCTACCATGTCCTCCCCCCTCCCCCTCCCCCTCCCCTCCCCCAACGTATGTTTCCACTTACCAATGGAGTCCAAAGGCAGCCGAACTGGGGAAAAGTTTGCTGCCCTTCACAGCCCGGCGGCGTCCTAAGTGGAAAATGGGCACTTGGCTCCTGAGAGATGGTGACAGCTTCCTGTCAGGGTGCCTATTCGGTTGCTTCATCCTTGAGGCCTTCAGGTCTTCCCAAAGGAGGGAGGGGCTGGGCTATTGTGGAGAGAGCCCCCCCCCCCTCCCGGGGCCCTTGACTGCAAGGGGCTTTCGGCCCTTTTGGGGGGGGGGGGCGCGAATGGACAGAGCTGATGGTGGCCGAACAAAGGGAGCCGCTGGGGATGCCGGCCTGACCTTCCGCTTCTCCACAGGAGCACGTGAGAATTGCATGTGCAGCCACGGGTTCCTTGCTTGCCTGAGTCAGCATTTCTGAGGAGGAGGAGGAGGAGGAGGAGGAGTTGTTGCACAGCCCAACGCAGGAGCAGGCAGGAACCAGGCCGTTTGGGGACCAAAGCAATAAGCGGAATTCACCCCCTCCCCCCCCCCAGGGAGAGTGGGAGTTTACAAGGAGGGTCTGCTCATTGCACTGGTGCCGCAGTCTCTCCGGCCTCTGTCTGGGGGGGCGGGGGGCGTGTGTGTGTGCGTGCACCTTCCTGCACCAGAGGGCGACTCCTGGCCACTGCCCTGATAGGTCCTGGACGTTTCCTCCTCATTGCCTCCTTCCCAGGGCAGGGAGAGAAGGCCCGGCCCAAGGTCACCCGCTGGTTTTGGGCCTCAGGAAGGAATAGAATTCAGGCTCTCCAGGTTGGCAAAGAAAAAAGGGGGGGGGATTCCCCCCAGTTCCTTGGGCTTCCTCCTGCACCCCTTGGCTCCTGCTGGAGAGGAAGACCACTGGGCCCTCCTTCCCACAGGCTGCCCAGAGGAGGCCCGTCCCGGTTCCTTCTCGCCCTCCTCCTGCTCCAGCCTCAGGTGAGCCTGAAAGTGGGGCTCTTCGCAATGGGGTTCCACCTCCTCCTCCTCCTCCTCTTCCTCCTCCTGTTTCTTGGAAAGGCCTCGGAAGGGAGAAACTCCCTGGCTGCGGCTGCTGAGCAGGAGGAAGAGGAGGAGGGGGCAGCCTTTCTCCTCCCAGTATGAGGGTGGCTCCGTCCCAGGAGTTGCCGAGCAAAGGAAGCACCTGAGTGGAGGATCCCTGCTCAGAAGACGGGGCTGAGCCTTGAGGCCGATGATTCTCCATCACAAAAGCATCACACAAGTGTTACGGTTCCCCTGTGACTAAAGGATAGACGTTCTGACTTTCTTGGCTTTGTGGTTTGGAGAGAGGCAGGACTTGGTGGCCAAAGGGGTAGAAAAGACCAGGGCTGGTGTGGATGTGGCACCCTCCTCCTCCTCCCTCTCACCAGTGTCTATCCTGGCTCTCCATGGCAACCTGGAGGCCTCCCAAGCCATCCCCAGGCTGGCTTAGGCACTTCCGCACATGAGATCATTTGTTCCGGGGGTGGGGGGGGGGCGAGGGGGGCGGAGTGAGATGCCTCCCTCTGCAGACTCAGCAAGGAACATTGAAACCGCCACAGGAGCAGCCGCTGCAGCTTGCGGGCCAGCTGGCCTGGGGACTGCTGTGCTGAGCGAATGACGATGCCCCAGCCTCAAGCCAGCGGTGCAACCTCTGGGCTGCCCATGTGCAAAAATATGCACGTCTCTGCTTGGCTGAGACACTTGGCTGGTCAGGCTGGGGGCTGAGCAGGACTCCTGCGGCCACTGGGGCTGGCTTGCGCAGTGCGGCCCAACTTAGCAGAGTGAAGCGCAGAGGAGACCCCAGCCCCCTCCTCCTGCTGCAGACGGGCTTGAGACCCTGGAAAGAAGAGGCTAAATCCAGGAAGGGCTCCAGGACTTCCCTGGCAGCTGCCAAGACCCCTAGATCCCCCGTCTGCCGGTGGGCGGGGAAGGAAGGCTGTCCTGGTGGGGTCGCCCTGAGGATGCCTACGGGCCAGAAGTGATCTATCTCCTCTGGAAGGGGGGGGCGGGTGGGTCTGAGAGCAGCAGTCACAGGAAACCCCACCCCAATACCTCTCTGTGCCTCTCCCTGGCATGAGAAGGGCCGGCTGGAAGTTCGCCGCCCTCTAAGGGTCCCTGTTTCGCCTTGGCCACAAAGCAGTCAGACTGGCTGTCTCGGATGGACCGAGAGACCCAAAGGGGAGAGGCCTCCTATGTACCCCGAGATATTCCCGCCCTGCAGAAGATGTAGCCAGGGTAGCCCCTCTCCCCATTTCCCCTGATCCTGCTTCCTTTGCTGGGGGGGGAATAGCAGCACTTCAGCCAACAGCCCGGCCCTACCTCCAGATGCCCCCCCCATCACACCAACAGCAGGGGGCACATTTCTTTCCCGATCCTGATCCTCCCAATGCCCCCCAGGCATCACGAGGTGTCTGTGGGCACCGCTTTTTGCTCCGTTCGGCTCTCCTCCTTTCAGCCAGTTGGCCGCTGGGAAGGGAGAAGCTTCTGTGCCTTAACTTTTATGTTGCTTTATCCGGAGGTGATATTCAGCCAGTTCTGACCAGTTCCGGAGAACCGATAGTGGAAGTTTTGAGTAGTTTGAAGAACTGGCCAATCTCACCTCTGACTGGCTCCGCCCCCATTTATTCTCCGCCTCCCCTTGAGTCCCAGCTGATCGGCTGGGTCTCCTTTGGTTGCCCTGCACAGGAGAACGGAGCTGGAAAGCAGGTTAGTGGGGTGGGGAGGGAAGGGGGATTTTGCAGTATCCTCCCCCTGTGTTGTGGTTCGCCAGTAGCAGGTGCAGACAGCTGAGGCCTTGGACAGTGAGGCCTCGGATGAGGGGCCTGCGTGGGATGCAGGGGTGGGGCCAGGACCATCAGGGAGTGGCGTGCTGCCTCCGGAGATGGTGGAGGCTGGCAGCAGTGAGGAAGAGGACCCCGAGGAGCCTGTGCCCATGGTGTGTGCACACAGGGTTGCTCGAAGGAAAGAGCCGCTGCAGCAGCACAGGCGACTCGGGAGTAAGGCTGCTAGGTGATGGCCCCTCCCTTATGAGATAAAAGCCAGTGGAGAAACCGGAGTTCTTTGCAGGAAGCAAAGACGTTTTTGCACTTGAGCCTTGTGGACGTTCGGGCTCTCTTGGTGTTTGGAGACTCTGCATTTGAAATATTTCTTGGCAACTTAATCTAGTGTTCTTGGCGGCCTTGCACCACCTTGGCAAGGCTCGTTCTTTACAGAGACAATTAGTTTTCGTAGCCTTTTAACTGTGAACGAACGGAATTTGCAGAGAAGCATTAAAAGGTTTTGCTTTTACCTCGGTTTGGTATTTGTTTTCTTGGAAAAAGGTTTGGGTCGGAACACCCTGCCATGCCCACCAAGCCACACCCACCAAACCACGCCCACAGAACCGGTAGTAAAAAAAATTGAATACTACCACCGGCTTTATCTGTGGGGGCCCTGTTGTCCTCAGCGCATTTTAGCACATTTCTGTGTGAAGGTAAACTGCACTAAACTCACAGGGAAGCCCGGGCCCCTGAATCCTCCGCCTGTGTGGCTCCCTCACCTGCTTCCAGGTGGGCCCAGCTTCGCCCCCTCCTTGGGCAGCTTTCCTTGCAACCCTCAACCCAGAGGAGCAGACCCCACGGATGTTCAGGCCGGAGGTCTTGGCAACTGGTCCTGGGGCGAGCAAGCTGGTTTGGCCCCCAAATGTGGTGTCCTGCTTTTTAAATGGGATTTCTTTGATTGGTGTATATGATGCCCAGCAAAACTCTTTTGTCCTTCCTCAGGCAGGGTAGATAAATCCTGAAGATGGTGGGATGGCCTGTGGATGGCGGCTGCATTTTCAGGTCACCTTGCCACTAACCTTGCTTGCAAGGGCCACCTTCCGCCTTCACAGAACGCCCTAGACCCCACGTGAGTCAGTTGGAAGGACCCTTCACCCAGCCAGCTGCACAGGGGATGGATGTCTACTCGGCCTGAGCCTCAATGAGCTACACCCGTTTGAACGTCCTCCGGCCTTAAGCGAGAAATGCCAGGACCAAGATCCCAGCTGCCATCCTTCCAGAGCCCAAGACAAGCGAGAGGGCCTGGCCTGGAGAACAGGCTGGCGGTCAGCCCTGTGCTCACCGTACTTGGAGGACCTGCGGAAGGGTTGGGGAACAACCCCCCCCCCCCAAAATCAGCCTTGCCAAGGCACTCTGGGGCCAAACCCTTGACAGATCCAGGAAAGTGTTGAAAACCCACTGGTCCCTTTCCTTGTGTAGATCTCAGGTGTTATACAAACCATGGCTGCCCATGGTTGCCCTCTGTGTGTGTGTGTGTTTGTGTGTGTGTGCACGCATACCCTGGGAGGTGGGGGAGGGTTTTCAATGGTCTCTGCAGTTCTAGAAAGTAGAGCAAATCTCTGGTTTCATTTTTTTATTAATGGCGCTTCAGGGGCAGAAGTCCCCGTCCCTCCCAGGTTCTCTTTTCCGCTCCACATCCCACCCCCTAAGACCGAGTCCTGGGAGGTCCCTGAGGATCTGGGCAGGTGCCAAAGAGGTGGGCAGGTGGCGGCGGGGGTGGAATCGGTCGGTATGAGGAGGGCTCTGCAGAGGAAAGAGACTTTGCTTGAGGTGGGTGGTCCATGTAGCTGCCAGCCTTGTCTTATCAAGAGGGGGGAAGCGGGGTCCATGGGGCACACGGGTGTCCGGAATCTCCTTGCCTTCTGGGGGCTCCTCCAGGCCATCCGGGGCAGGAGAAGACCCAGGGCGGTTCCCCCTGGAAAAGGAGGCCAGCGGCTCTTCTCCACTCCGGCAGGGAAGCCCTCGGTGGGCGGCCTGTCCAAGGACCTCTCTGGGGGCTCTGCGGGGTCTGCTCTGCTCCTTCCAGGGAACGGCGTCCAGGAACAGGCCCGTCACCATCGGCGGGTGTGCAGGGAGGCTGAGCGCATCAGTGCCAATCGATGCACCTTGGTGAGGAAGCTCTGCCAGCCCCTCTGGAGGGTACGATTGACCTGCTGGGGACAAGCAGAGTTAGGCGCAACCCCTGAGGCTTCTCCTGCCTTGGCCCAGGAAGGCTCTGGGCAGGAGCACCCCAGGCTCTGTCCCGTTGGGTTGTGTGTGTGTGTGTGTGTGTGTGTGTTGTCTACATGGAGCAATTATTTGGACCCAGACAGGAGGACAACGATGGGGCCTCTTCTCCCCAACCTGAAGTGAGCGAAGTGGGTTTGACCCAGGTCTGGCTCAGCTGCAGAAAACTATGCGGGTCCTTGTCCCCAGAGGCTGAAGCGCAGAGCCTGGGGTCCCTGGGGAACCCTACGGAGGAGGCCTCGGCTGAGTGGCGCTGGGACCGTAAAACCCGCCAGTCAAGATAGGAAGAAGAGCCTCCCTCCAGTTCGCTTGTGCCTCCCGCCCAGGAGCGAATAAAATGCCACCAAGCCTCACACGCTCTGAGGCCCAGAGAAAAAGTCACAGGGCTTTGGGAAAAGATGAAAGGGGGGGCGGAAGGACTAGGGTCCAAGCAGGTGCGTGACCAGCCACCCTGTGAAGCCATGGCTTGCATGCTCTGTTGGGAGCACAGCTGGAAAAGCAGGGATAGGGCTGTGTGTGCGTGTGTGTGTGTCCCCGGTTCCTTGCTTGCCAGAATGGCAGCCAGCTAAGCCTCAAGTCAGCTTGAGCAGCTCCAGAGCAGCTTCCACACCAAACGAAGGTGGAAGGACAGGGAGCCTTCCTTAAAGGGACCCATTCGAGGGACTCCTGCAAAGCGGGGAGGGGTCTTCTTTCTTGACCCTGCCTGGCAACCCTGAGGGACAAGGGAGGCCTCTGGGCTGTAGCAGATTCTCCTGTCCTGCCTTAGGTCGTCCGCTCATCCAGCAAGCCAACGGTGGGTGAGGTTGCCAGCTTTCTAGCAGGCGTGGTGAGGCTCTCTTGGGACCTCTCTGGGGAGGGCCGGCTCCTTTTGGCGGCAACCTGCCTTCCCCCCAAAACGGCCGGACACTTCCCCACTTACCTCTTGGCACTGCTTCACCCTGTTGCTGCTTTGGGCTTTGTTGTGAGCCTGCCCGATGAGCAGCTGCCCATCACTGGCTTCACCTGCCAGGTTGGCCTCTTCGTCCTTCCTGTCGTGCCCCTGCAGGCTCAGGGCTCGGCGTCTGCAGCTGCCATTCTTTCTGGCTGCTTCCTGGGAAGCCCCTTCCTGGCTGTGGCCCAGGCTGCCCTCCGCTCTCCAAGGGGCCTCCTCCAAGCAGCCATAGGAGCTCCCAGGGACACGATCCAGGAGCCCCGGGGCCTTGGAGACCCTCAGGGAACAGGCCCTCCGGACGCCTGCGTGCTTGGTCATGGGGCTTTGTGGCCTGGCTGGCTGCAGGATGAAGACCTTTGCAAGAGTCAAGTTGCTGTGCTCAGCCAGAGCCTTTTCTTCCCCTTCTTGTTGCAAGACTCATGGCAGACTTGAACTCTTTGGACTTTCCAAACAGCCCTTTTTATCAGCTGCCCCTCAATCGGGGGAGAAAGGTCAGGACGGGCCCTCCAGACACGTCCCCAGGCAGGGAGCAAAGGGCTCGGGGACTCCCTCACCCTTCTTCAGGAAGGGATGCTTGAGCTTAGGAAGCCAGGTGGAGTTTGTCCTGGGTGTGTGTGTTTCCTGCAGTGCTTGGGTCCGGTCTGGAGAGAAAGGAGCGGGTGGAGGAGTCCACAGGACCCCTGGGGGCGCTCGGCACAGCCAGAGGAACACTGAATTAACCGCCCGGAGCTGAATGTTAGATGATCTGGGAATTATTTTATCAGCGGCTGGAGAATAAATATGGAAGCTAGACAATAAAAAAGATTAGGGAAAAATAGTAAACATGTGCGAGGCCAAGCGGGAAGCGCCTGGGAGGGACCCGTTGCGGCCCCAGCACAGCCCATAGCGCTCTACACTGGCCGGCGGGGTTTTTCAGGTCTAAGCTGCGAGCCATTATGACTAGAAGGGCATCCAAAGAGGGCGTCTGGTCAAGGCGCTGGCCTAGAACCAGGAGGCGGCCGAGTCCTAGTCCCCCCCTCAGGCCTGGAAGCCACCTGGGAGGTTTGGGGCCAGCCCCCAGCCCACCTCACGGGGTGGTTGTTGTGGAGAAAAGAGGAGGAGGAGGGAGGAGCCTTGTGTACCTTTGCCACTTGACTTAGTTAAGAGTAGTGAAGGTGGGATAAAAAAATGGACAATAGTACAGAAATCTTGAAAAAGCATTTGTGTGAGAAGATTTGGCTGTCCTAGTTGACCCCAAAGGCTGGAGAACCTCTTCCTAAAGGTCAAAACTGGGTTTCCCTTGCTTTCTTGGCAGCATTCCAAAAACGGCTCCTGGCGTGGGATTTCCTCGTGGTCTCCCATCCAAATGGGAACTAAGTGGTTTGATGTGGACTCTCTTCTTATTTCTCTGCTGGCAACTGAGAGTCCGGGGGCCAAACACTTCCAAGACAAGTAATAAAGAGAGGAACCAAGGCCGCCCCGCGCCGCTTCTGAAACGGCCAGCAGGGCGGGAGGGGTCCGGCCTCGCCTCGCCTCGCAGCCCGAGCAGAAACGACAACAAGGCGAGGCGGGCGACCAGCTGTGCGCCACGTGCGGGAGCCTTCGAGGGAACGCCCCCTTCCCACCAGCAGCCAATCAGAGGCCGGGAAAGGCTCCGGGGCTGTTTCCTCTGTCTCCCTTCGGCGCGGGGCGGAACAAACCAACCTCGGGGAAACGACTCAATAGAAGTGACGAGGTGGGACCTCCCGGCCAATGGCTGCGGCGAGAGACCCGGGGGTGAGGAGTGGCGTAAATAGAAACCACTAGCAGCTACGCCCGGCTACACAAAGCAGCCAACGAGTAGACGGAATTCCGAAAGGGGGGCGGAACGATCGGCTGGAAGGCGCCAGGCTTGAAAGTGTGGCTGAGTGACAGGGGAGAGGCGGAGGCGAGGAGGCGTGGCCAGGGAGGAAAGAAAAGGGGCGGCTTCCGCGGAGGCCAGTGAGGAGCGCGGGAGGGTTGCGGGAGTGGCCAATCCGGAGCGAGCGGCGTCCGGCGGCGGCGAGGAAGCGGAGGTGGCGGCGCGAGCGGGCCGGAGAGCAGCCGAGCCGAGCCGAGGTGAGCAGCGCGAGCGCCCGGGGGTGACGTCACCGTGCCCGGCCGAAGCGTCACGCCCCGCCGTTCCTTCATGAGGTCTCTAGCCTTGCCCGGTCCGCGCGGCCCCAGAACTCAGCTCCGTCCGCTCTGCCTCGGGCGGGGGGGAGACTCCCGGGGCGCGCGTAGGCGGAGCGGGGAAGCCCTCGGCGCCGCGGGGCCGGTGAGGAAGGGAGGGAGGAGGGAGGGAGCGGCGGCCCCGAGAGCGGAGCCGGGCGAGGCTGAGGGGCTCCCGGCCTGACCCGGCCTCACGCCCCGTCTCCAGCGGAGCCCCCCGCCCGGGCGGCGTCTCCTCCCGGGAGCCCAGCAGGCCTCCTCGGGAAGGCAAGAGGGTGTCGGCCGGGGAGCGCCGGCCTTTGGGCCGGGAGGCGCCGAGAGGAGCCTGTCCAAGCCCCCCCCCGAAGGGCTGGGGGGGGTCCCGGGGGGCAGAGGAGGCGGAAGTCACCCCGGGCTTCCCTGCAGGAGGACGGTTGAGGGGGGGCTTCTCCGTCTCCGAGCTCTGTTGGAGCAGGGGTCTCCAACCTTGGCCTCTTTAAGACTTGTGGACTTCAACTCCCAGAATTCCTCAGCCAGCAAAGTTGGCTGAGGAATTCTGGGAGTTGAAGTCCACAAGTCTTAAAGAGGCCAAGGTTGAAGACCCCTGTGTTGGAGGATCCCACCCGGGAAGCCTCGGGGTCCCCCCCTGCCAGCCCTTCGAGTGCCTCCCTTCTGGGGCTCCCGGGGAGCAGCCTGGCTCCCCCCCCCCACCCCCCTGGCGACCCTCTGGGGCTGCTGACGGTTCTCCCAGTGGTTTCAGTCCCGTTTCTGCAGCTTCCAGACCAGCCTTCCTCCTCCTCCTCCTCGCCTGCCAGAGGAATGCAGAGCTCTGCCTGTCTTGGGCCCTTCCTGGACTCTTCCCGATGGGTTGCGGTGCAAAGGGAGCAGCATCGAAAGCCAAAGGGGGAGGCATTTGGGGACCCCCCCCTTGTCCCCTGGATGTCAGGCAGGGCCTCTTCGGGGTCTGGCCGCCTTTATTCCAGCTGTCCTTGAAGTCTGAACCTCCTCTGGGCTGCGTGGAGTTGCTTTAGTGGTCCGGGACAGTCTTGAGTGCTGCACATATGGACGACTGACCCATCCTTTGAACTGCCTCATCCTGAAGTAGTTCAGCGGGGTTTTCTCAAACCCCCCCCCCCCCCCCCATTTTGTCGTTAGCAGCATTTTCTGAGGCCCACTTCGCTGTTGAACTGGCTCTGTTTCAGTGACCCAACCTTTGTGCCCACCGGTGTCATTAATTTTTTGCAGACTTCTTCTCTACAGGATGTTTAGATATGAGCCCTCTCGCTGTTCTGCTGGGTTTTGCTTTCTGCCTTCTCCCTTTTAATGGACAGCTCTTTCGATTGGCTTTCTTTCGTCATATTTTTGTTTCGTCTTAATAGCGTCATGAATTCTGTGCATGAGGTCTTCAAATCTAGTCTATTCAACCTTGCTGTGTAACCTAATAGAATATTGTTTCTGGAGGCTGGAGATATCTTAACTGGAGCTGCAGGCAAGTACCAGCTCCGTTTTTTGTTGACTTAACACTTGCCCCATCTTTGTTGGCGGAGTATATTTGATGTTTATCTATCTGTTGATATCCAAGTACAGACTCTTCTAAGTTGCTGCAAGAAAATATTTGCACTAAACGTTTTGAGTTTTCTTTTATTAGCGGACTCTGTGTTTCAAACATCAAGATCTAGTTTTCCTGCTGCTTCGGATCCTTTTATTTCCAACTGCTATACTTGGGATGGTGCTTTTTGGGGTGCTGTTGGGTTGACAAGGGGCTAGTTCTGTTCTTGGAGCAGAGGGAGGGGATCTTTGCCAGTTTGCACCTGGTTTTCCTTGGGGAAGGGAAGGGCGTTGTGTGCAGAACCTGCTCCCTCCTCACAGGAAATTCCTTCACAGACTCCCTCAAGTCTCTGCATGAAGCCTATTCTATCCGGGCCTCGGAGGGGATCCTTCTCTTCCAAACGGGTGAGAAAATGGCATTTCCAGGTGGGGAAGGTGCGGAGTAAGTGCAGGGTAGGTAGCACAGTGACCTCCTGGGTACTCAACGGGCTGAAGAATAAAGGAGGAGAAAAAAGCTCTCGTGATCTCCCCCCCACCCCCCTGACCCCCCTGCAGGAGTAGGCGAAGGATGTGTCGGGAGGAGGGCAAAGCAAGTGCGGGCCTGTGTCTCGTGGAGGGATAGGATGCTGCCAGTTCTGCTTCTTGAGGGTTTTTACAAATAACGCTACAAGCTTTCAGGCTTTCCTTTTTGCTTGGCACTGAAAGAGCCATTCAGGGAAGAGGCAGGCAGGCACGGTGGGTGTCTCTAGTCTCATTTAAATCTAATTGAAAATCTCCTGGAGAACTGCGGCCCTCATTCGGCTGCCTCGTTCTTCCTCTCCAGTGCTGCAAAGGGTTAATTGTCCCTCTTGGCATCCATTTCTGACAAAGAAGGGGGGACCTTTGCCAGAGTCTTGGCATAAGCGGGGGGTTTGCCACGGGAGAGTTTTCAGTCCTTGCTAAGAATGCCCCATAGCCGACCAAGCGGTGTGGGTCCTCCCCCCCCGCCCGCCCGCCCGCGCCCCTTCATAAAGGGCAACTTTTCTGCCAGCCTCTCCTTGGGCCTCGCTCGGCCGGCACCCCTTTCCTCAGTCTCTGGCTGGCAGCTCCTTGATTGCTTGCCAGGGATTTAGCCCCGGCTATTGAAACAGGAGGACTTTGAAAGGGAGCATGTGACGCTTGTTGGAACAAGATTTGGGTGTGCGTGTGTAGGGGATCTTGGGGAAAGTGGCACCACCATTCTTCATTGTTTTAGGCAGGGGTCAAAGTTCGGCTTAGCTGGCTGATTTGACCTGGAGGGGTTTTAGGCCAAGTCCCGAAATGAGATGAGGGCGAAAGCGTGGACTGGCCACAGCACAGTGCAGAAAGAGGCATATTCTGGCTTCTTCTGCGTCCACCAGCGACGGCTCATAACTCGCTTGCAGTTTAGCCTGTGGCTGGCTGGGTGGGAGACGCAGCCGCAGCTGAGCTCCTGGACTGAAGAGGCTGGTCTGGGAAGCGTCGTTCATTGGGACAGCGGGTGATGGTTCGAAGTAGCAATTGGACCGCTGGCTCCTGGAGTCCAAATGGGAAGAAGGGGAGCTGTTGCCATTGTGGGAAACAGGAGGGTGGGCCTGGCTTGTCTCTGGGCCCTAAGAAAATCCATGGTTAATCGGGAGAAAAGGATACGGGAAACTCTTGAAATTGGACCTGTCTAGAACTGGAGCGCGCACTGCCTGTGCTCCCTGCCTCTCTGTCACCTTCCCTGGCCGCCTCCTTGTTTCTGTTGTTCAAGAAAACAAAATCCCGAAACCAGCAGAGCGCCCCGCCCCACCCCTTGGCCCTCCACGGATTCAGTCCAGGTGAGGGGGAGGAGCTGGCTGCCGACTGAGCGGACCCTCCCTCGCTTGCCTCCTGGGGGAGAGGACCATTGTTCCCTTAATCCCCCAAACCTGAACTGAGCTCACCCATGCCTGAGGGGGATAAAACAGGTAAGATTGTAAAAATAAGTTTGTCTAGTATCTACATTTGACTTACCTGGATCCTCTTTCTTCACCTGGGAGGAGAGGAGCATCACTCGCCCTTCTCCCATCCTGTGCTGTTCTGGGGGAGGCTCCTGTTTCGACAGGCCCCTAATGTCTGGGGGAAGAGAGAGATGTGGGCATTCCTAAGTTACTTCCTAACAATTGGATGGATGGATAGATAGATAGAATTCTCTATTGGCCAAGTATGATTAGACATACAAGGAACTTGTCTTTGGTGCATCTGCTCTCAGTGTACATAAAGAAAAAAAATGAAATACATTCACCAAGAATCATAAATACAACACCTAGGGATAGTCATAGGTTACTAATAAGCAGTCAAATCATACTAGGAAACAAAACCATATAAATGGTAAAGATACAAGCAACATGGTTCTGGTCATAAGTGGAAAGAAATAGGTACCAGGAAGGATGAGGAGAAGAATAATAGTAATATAGTCTTAGTAAAAAGTGAATAATTATTTAATTAGCTTCTTGCTAAGATTCCTCCTTGGTGAGGTTTTAAAAAAGGATGTCGAGACCTTTAGAAAGAGTGCAGGAAAGAGCAACCAAGATGATTAGGGGGCTGGAGGATGGATGGATGTATGCATGTATGTATGGTATTCAGCTTTGTTCAGGTATTTTCCCACGTCATTGTAGTTGTGCTTTTAAAGTTGTAGTGACGTTTTGGCAGAATCTCATCTGCCACCGTCAGGCTCCTGCGTTGGGTTCGTCTGTGAAAGTCTGACTCACAGAAGGAGACCTCCAGGGTCCCTGCTCTGATGCCCCCTCTTTGACTCTCAGCCCCATTTGCTTCCAGGCCACCTGAAGTTACCTTCCTAGTGCGTCCCCCCCCCGCCCCCCCCATGGCTTTTCTCAATAGAACGGAGAGCAGTGGGTCTTACTCGATCATTAGTGGGCTAATACGATTTATCTCCTGGGTTTCTTTCAGGAGCTTTTTTTAGAGAAGTCCTGATGGTCAGGCAGAGACTGTCCAGCCTGAGAAATAGGTGTTGGGTTTATGCTGCCCCAGAATGTGGGGATACTTGAGCCGATGGTGTGTGTGCGCGCGTGCGCATGTCTGCCTTGAGGCGGCTGGCAATTCTGAAGTGCCCGAGGAGCAGCTGCCTCGGGAATGTTTTAGCCTGGATGAAATGGCAAAGTGACCGGCGTAGATTCGCGAAGGGGAATCCTGGAGGAGGCGGTCAGGCACCCGCTTCCTTCCGGCGTGGGGCAGGCTTGGGAGAAGAGGGGAAAAGGGCGGGAAGCGGTTGGTGCACCTGGCTCTGCTGGGGAGGGAGCCCCCCTCTGCCCTGGTCAGCTGGTCAGGCGGGGGGATGGATGCAGAGAGGAGGACCCCCCCCGACATCCCCTCTCTGCTGTGGGGCCCTTGGCTCCGTTATCACCTTTGGGGACCTTTGCTACCCGGTGCCTACCCTGGAGGCTGCGGCCCCTGCCAAGGAGGGGGTTTGCTGCCCCGGTTCCAGTGACCCGACTTGCTTTTCAAGTTTCTGTGACGAAGGAAGGGAGCCGATTTAGATCTCTCTCCCTTTGTTTATTTAGCAGCTTTCTTCCTTTGCTTGCCTAGTTCTGCAGGGTGTTTATCTGGTCCGCAGAGTGTTTGCAGGCCCCCTTCGGCCGTCGCCCCGTGCTCAGAATGCAGGCCAGAGGGTTTCTGGGAGCAGGACTTGCTCCGGCCCCCTGCAGGACCCCTAGGAAATAAGGGCGGCCTGCGTCCCTTGAGCCCCAAGCCCCCACCTCATCCCCGCCAGCTGCTGGGCCTTGGATGCTGCAGCGCAACTGGGTTGTGCCCAGGGGGGTCCTGGCAGAGAACCCCCCACCCACCCAGGTTCTTCTGGCCCTTTCTCTTGCGTGAGGGGAGGGTGGGGGACGGACACTGGCCTGCTGGTTGCTCAGCAACCCCCTCAGTTCAAGGTGTCCAGGCCTAGTGGATCCGTTTCTCAAGATTGCCCCAAATCTTGACTTGGTTGCTGCAAATGTGATGGTCAGATTTCGTTTCTCTTCTTACTAATTCTTACCCCCCCTCCCCCCCCGTTGTCTGACCGTTGTCCCTTTCCCGCTTCCCTCCGTAGGCCACCTTCCTGCTTCTCTGAGACTGGGCCGGTTGGCTGCCTTGCAGGGGACCCTGGGCTTCAGGCCCCTTTGCCGAGCGTGCCAGAAGAGGAACAGCGTTTCCTGGAAGAAAGGTGTGTGCTTTTTTGGGGGGGGGGGGAACGATGAGCGACCTCCCAGCCGGGACCATGGAGGCATCGAGGCCCCCTTCCTGCCCTGGGGCTGCAGGGAGTGCTTTGCAGCTGTTCTTCTGCTGGAGCGGCGGCTGCCTCTTTGCTGCAAGAGGAGGACAGTTCAAAGTCAGCTTTGGGATTGAAAGCTATTTCGTCCTCTTCCAAAATGTCCAATGTTGACTCTCATCTTTTCAACAAGGGCGAGTTTACACGACATCCTAAGCCGGTGGTCGCCAACCGGTGGGTTGGGGACCACTGGTGGTCTGCGAGAAAATTTTGGTGGTCTGCAGAGAAATCTCACCCCCAAAGCAATTAATCCAGGCTGCGTGGGAACACAAGGCTTGCGTCGCTTGCATTGAGAATAACACAAGTAGTGAGGGGAGGGGGGGAACTCGCCCCACGTGCCTGGCCTGGCCACCGGGCTGCTTCTTTCCGCTTCTTTCTTCTTCTGCTTTTGGCTGCACGCAAGGAAAGCAGCAGAAGTCTTTCTTTCTCTCCCCCAAACTCTGCCAGAACTGAGTCTTTGGGACCCCGCAAGGCCTCCTGCTCCAAGAGGCTGCGCCAGCAAAGACTCATTTCTGGCGGAGTTTGGGGGAGGGAAAGAAAGATTTCTGCAGCTTCTGCTGCTTTCCTTGCATGAAGCCAAAAGTCTTTCTCTCCCCCCCACCGAGAATGGAGCTGGAGACGGTATCCTGCGATCCCAAATAAAGAATGATCAATCAGTAGGAAAACGGGGTGGGGAATTTTCCTGCAGACTTTTTGGGGGATTTTCTCAGCGTCTCTGGTCCACAGGATTTAAAATTAGGAGTTTGGTGGTCCCTGAGCGCCAAACGGTTGTCAACCCCGGTCCTAAGCCCTGTTGTGGTTCCAGTTGCCTTGCCCAAACTGACAATGATAAGGTTGAATCATCTGAAAACATGGCTTGTTTTAATTTCATTTGTTTAAAACATGAATCATTGTGTTGGCTGACTTTGGGGGTTACATGGGAAGACAAACCTGTGCTTAATTTTCCGTCCAGTGTCAGGAGTCGCGGCCAGAAAGAGCCACTTCTATCTCGACGGGCACAACACTGCTGCTTCCCGCCCCCCACTTTCCTATCCTGGACCCCCAGGTCTGGAGGAAGAATCTTTGTTGGAAGAAAAAAGGACAGGGTGGGTGGGGGGCGCAGAGGCATGGCTGAAGGTCTGGGGTACTCCAGGACACCTGTGGCCCATTGGGGATGGAAGCCTCCCCGCCCGAGTTAATACCGTGTTTCTCATATAATAAGGCCGCGCCTTATTTTTTTTTGAGCCCCGAAAAAATGGCTAGGCTGTCTTTTCGGGGGTGACTTAATTCCCCCCCTCCCTTTGCATCTTTGGGCAGGCGGGTGGCAACAGCTTGGATGTTGACCTCGGCGTTGGTGGGGCATTTCATATCGGGGTCAACGCAAGCAGCACCATATCCGGGCGTGCAACAAAAGTACTTCCTAAGGGCAAGCCCCCACCCCCCACCATTCCCCCCCATTTCGCATGTTTTAATATAGGCCTTAATTTGGGGGGAGGGGCTTAATTTCATTTCATGCCTATAAAACATGCTGGGACTTCCTCTTGGGGGAGGCCGTCTGGTTGGAGAAACAGGGTATTAAGTGCCCGGCTGGACCTTATCAGTGTTGTGCAAGTGTTGGGCTGATCCGATTGTTGTTCCTTTACTCATTATGTACTTTGGAAACATGCAAAGCAAATACCTCCTCCTCCTCCTCCTCCTCCTCCTCTTCCTCCTCCTCCTCCTCCTCCTCCTGCCTTCCTTGAGTCCTTTACCTGTAGTGTCCCAGTAGTGTCCCTGGTTCATTTAAGGACCGTTTGAAGTTACAGTGGCCCTGAGAAGAGCGACCTGGCCTTTTTTCACCATGGCAACGGTTGCAGCCTCCCCAAGGCCCGTGATCAGATTCAGGCGCTCCAGCCTGGTGAGTAGGAGATGGTCGCAGTGTCCTGGGGTCACACGACCCCCTTTTGCGGCCTTCTGACAAGCAGAGTCGATGCGGGAGCCAGAGTCACTGAACACCCATGGTACTAACTTAACAACTGCAGCGATTCACTTAGCAACCGTGGCAAGAATGGAGCAAAATTTACTTAACAAACGTCTCACTTAGCAACAGAAATTTTAGACTTTGTTGTGGCCGTAATTTGAGGACTATCCGTACTTGAGACTTGGCCGTTGCTCAGTGTGGATTTGTGGTATCCTCAGATCTGCTTTAAACGACCTTCTTGGCTGATCCGAGTGTTGCTGCATCGAGGGCTCTCCTCTCGGGGCCTGCGGGAGGGAGGAAGATCCCTCATCGGGCTGTTTCTTGGAATCTGACTTGGACGCAAGGAGAACCCAGCTGTAAATCCGAGGAGGAGGAGACGGGCATCTCCGGAGCGTGCTGGGCTCGTGGAGACCGTGACATATGTGACGGTGTTAAAATGCGTCTCGGATTGACAGCCCCAGGAGGAGCCCTGGCTACCCACCTCTCTGCTTCTAAGTCTCTTCGGTCACAGTGCATTCGTTCCCATTTCCCGTTTCGGTAAACGGAGATTTAGAATAAATGCGAGTAATAACCCCGAAGCAAATCAGTAAGAAAAGAAAGTAAAAAGCCGGGAATGCCACGCTCAGTGGGCCAGGCAGCTCTCTTCTTCCGGGGGGGGGGGGGGGGGGCGGTTTTCCGTGCCTGTGGCCTGGGGGGGGAGGGCCACGGCTCCCGATGGACTTCTGAAGGGGGGTGGGGCAAGCTATTGGGGTGGGGGCCATTCCCAGAAAGATTCCCTTCCAGAATCCCTGCAGATGGGAGCCCTTGACGGAAAGGAGCCCACCCCGCTGGATCTTCTCAGGCGGGCCAGTGTGGGTGCGGGAAGGTCACGCAGGGGGAGGCAAAGATGTCGAGAGCCAAATTCTGTCCGGTTTTGGCTTTAAGCCAGAGAGCTTTTAGCTGGTGTAGTTTGGCAACTCCCCCCCCCCCCCCCCCCCTTCCAGCTCAGTCTCCTTTGCCAATTTCCGGGCCTGCCGGGGTGGGAATCTAAGCCTCTTGGCTCAACTCAGACGACGGTTGACGAATCGTTTTAGCTGCTCCGCGTCTCTTCTGAGCAAATCGGTCCTAGTCCCTTGCAAAGCCGGTTCTGCAAGGCCCTGCAGGAATCAGGCCCTCCTGGTTGTGCTTGCCTTCCCCCTTGTTACCACATCGATGGCTCCTTTATGTTTTCCTCCTTTGGGGCTGCCCCATTATTGCTAGTCAGTTGAACAACAAGGCAACCCCCCCCCCCTTTAAAAAATAAATAAATAAATTTTATTAATTTTACAATTAAAACTAACAACACAAGTGAAAGAAAAGGAGAAGAAAATAGAAAGAAAAAATAGAAAGCAATTAAAAACATTCTCATTTTCAACAGTTTGTAAGATCTTTTTTTTTTTTTCACCCTTAAATTTATGCCATATACACACACCTCATCTTTACATATATCTGTATATCACTGCTATGGGTTTATCCTATCCTTTTTTGCCTTATAGTGTAAAAATCTGTCTTTGGTCTATCCATTTGTACCAGCAGTTCCAGCTGTTGTAGTATATTGAGGTGTCTTTATTTTTTAGTGCCAAAGTTAATTTGTCCATTTCTGCACAACATGATTTTTTTTGAATGATCAATTCCTCTGATGGAACCTGAGGCTGCTTCCAACATTGGGCAAAAGCTAATCTGGCCACTGTCAAAATGTGTATTATTATGTATTTCGCTTTTTTTGATATTTGTTTGTCAAAGAGGGAACTTTTTTCCATATGTGGTGGTCCTGTACAGAAGCTCAAAAATATTGGCAGAAAATTAGAATTTGGCTGGAAGAAATGACAAGAGAGCAGATCGAATACAAACCAGAATCCTTTTTGTTAGGGATCTTTGACAAACAAGGCAACCCTTTTAAAATCTTGAGGCTGGTCTCAGAAGCTTAACCAGTTCAGGTTGGTTAGTCCTCGGATGGGCGACTTCCGCAGAGATCTGGTGAGATCCCCGAAGAGAGGAAGAGACTAAATGCTGTCCTTGTCTTCCAAAGAGGGAAGGAGGAGGCCTCACCCTGGCCCCCTGCTCAAAGATCTTCAGCACAGATTAAGAGGACGTTTGTGAGTGCACGGACAGCAATGTGTCAATCAGTCCAAGAGTCAGAATGGGTTTGTCACGAACAGGTCTTGAACGATTAACCGTGGGAATGCCAGGCACCAGGAAAACATCCCCAACAGAAAAGAAGTTCTTCTTTGATAAAAAGTTAATATTCAGGAGATGAGACCCTCCTGTTAGAAGCGCTCGCTGTCGGTGGAACGGTGGTGATTAAAGGCTTGGTGTCTCCTTGTGGAAGAACAGCGGATGGCCGCCTTCCACCGGTCCTCACTTATTGCATTATGAATATGGTACACTGGCTTGACAGCCGTGGTGAGCACAGCACAAAACATCCTGGGCTGTCCCCCGACACCACTGGACGAAATCGCCAGGACTCAAGAGTGAGGTGAATCCTCAGGGACGAGTCACACCCTGGTTAGCACTTCTTCACTCTCCCACCGTCGAGCAGGAGATGTAGAAGCGGAGCCAGGGGTAGGAAGAGACTGAAGGAACAGTGTCTCCCCGTGGGCTGTCAGACTCCTGAATGCAACGTAACATCATCAGTACGTCGTATGATAGACTTGCAGGGCCGGCACAACATTCCTATTATAATGTAGCGTTATGCACATACATGTATAGAGGATTGTGAGTTGTTAGTATGATTTATTGGGTTAAGGGATGATCTTTTTTTCATTGTGAGTTATTGATGTGTATTTATGCTGGGGGGGGATGCACTAAGGGAGGCTCAGCCCATCTCATGGTACGCACGTTGCGCATTGGCAATAAAGGTTGAATTGAATTTAAAAGGAGGAGGATAGCGCGGAGGGACGGGGGGCCTCGTCCTTGTCAACACGTTCTTTCACAGTTTTGGTACGTCCCAAGAGAGCAGCGTCCGGGTTGCGGGGAGCCCGTGTTCCTTTGCCTGGGACATTAACCCGCCCGAGTGAGCGCAGAGATGGGCTCGCGGAAGGAGCATGAAGACATCCGGGCCCCTGAGGAGCCTTGAGGGGAGACACGCCAGGGGCCTGAGGAGGGGGGCAGGACCTGGATTCTCTGTGGATTCTCCGTGGACCCGGGTCCAGGGCTAAGAGGCCGAATGGAGGCAGGGCAGGAGATATGAGGAGACCTTTCCTGAGCTGCCAGCCAGGGAAAGAGGCTGCCCGGTGAGGGGAGTGCCGCCTTCACCCGAGGTCTTGATACCCGTCCTGTTTCCACAGGCCCTGCGGTTGAGCAAGAGGCTGGACTCTGTCACCTTCGAAGTCGCTTCCAATTTTACGATCCTGTGATGTTTGTTTGTGTCCTTAGGATGAAAAAGAGGTCAGATCTTTGCGTGACACACCGTAAAATGCTTGAAAGGGGCTCTCTTCATCTTATCTTGGTTATCTTTGCCGAAGGCTAACTTCTCCTTTTTCTCTCCTGATCATCCTCGTTTTTCTCCTCTGAATTTCTCTGAACCCAAAGAACAGTGTGATAACCTAAACCGGCCAGGTATGAATCGAACGAGATAACGATGAAGGAAACTTTTGTGTTTGGGGAATTACTTCACACTTCAGCTCGTTCTCATTTCTCATTCCAACGGCCTTTTTGCGCACGCCAATTCCCTCTCCCCGGAGCTGACTACTTTTCCTAAAGGAGGAATTTTGTATTATTTCCATTATTTCCTGTGGTACCGTTTCAATTGGACGTGGAACCATTCCGTAGGCAGCCGTGGACCTCCGTCTGTTTATGACCTGCGGTCGATCTTCCTGCACGACAACACCAGGCAGAACTGCAGCTTCCCGCTTTTCCTTCTCACCCACTTTTGAAGAGGAGAACAAAACTTCCTCTCCTTCGATGCTTCCTTTGGGGATTCTCAAAGGCGGTTCCTCCGCAAGATTATCGGCCAATTCCTTTCCTCCCTTGGAATGCAGCGCTGCGTTTAACTCTGCCTTTTAAAACTCCCCTGACCAAGCTCAAATCCTCCTGCCCCTTCCTCCTCCTCCTCTTTGCCGAAGAGATTGGTGGAGCAGGTTTCCTCTTCTCTGGAGGGACGGGGCTAAATCCAGCATGGAGGAGCTCTGCCTCGTCTTTTAGCAGCAGGGATGCCAGTGCTTTGATTTTGGCTTCACCTGAGGAAGCTCTCGGGTCTGTAGCTGGGATCCTCTCCCCAACTCGGCTCCTGCCAGGCTGTGCCGCACCTGAGATGGCCCCTCGTGGTTGGGCAGCCACAAAGCTGCAGTTGACTTGTGTTTGCCACTCGCTGGAATAGTTGTACAAGAGCACACCCCACCACACACCCCGGTTTTGAGTTCCTTTCCCCAGTAGTTCTCCTGCCTTGGAGAAAAAAAAAAAACCCCAATAACTTGGATTTCAAAAAATCCTACTTTCTTGAGGTCTGAGGGCCGTTCCCGCCACGTACGTGCAATCGGCTGTGTCCCCATTGCAGGGATTCTGAGCAATTTGGGCAGCTCCTACTGCGGAGTCCTTGGCACTCTCGGAGGAGTCTGGTCCCTCTCCAACCGTGGAAACGTTGCAGTCTTTCCTCTGGCAGTTTCGCTTAGGTAGAATTCCTAAGGAGAGAACCCCCCACCCCACCTCCACCCCCGATTCTCTGTCTCCACCTGCCGCTCACACCAAGGCCAGTTGAGACTTTGATGGCTTTTCTTGCCATGGAAAGAAAAGATGATGTCGTGGTCCTGTCGGAATCTGACTCAGAGGAGGAAGCCGAGCAGCTGACAGGGAGCGGGAGTGTGGCTCCATTGGCTGTGGAGGAAACTGGGGAAGGGCAAAGTCCGGCTGGGCAGAGCAGGGGAGAAGTAGAGCAAGGGAGAAGGAATTCAGAGGAAGACCCAGGCCCGCCCGCTCTTCATCCTAGGGCACGCAGGGAGGAACGGAGAAGGGAGCAATGTGAATTGCGTGGCTTACGGGGGAGGAAAGGGCCCTGATTCCCTTCATGAGCTGCAGCTGGGAACACAGTGTTTAAAAAGGGAAGCTGCGCGCAGCAACTTGTCTGAAGCAAATTGTGAGTTATCTTTTACTGTCGAGGCTTATCTGGGTTCCTGGCGCCTTCCCAACTGTGTGTGTTTTGTTGGCCTCTGAAGTCTGCAATTCCTTATCCTGCCCTGTCCAGTTAATTGCTGCCGTGTGGTTTGTGTGGATTTTTATTTACAGTTTGTCTGTACTTTGGGTTCGGACTGAATTTCCTCCACTTAAAGACGGCTCTTGGGAGAGTATTTTCTCCAGCCGAAGGTAACTGGACATTGGGAGCAAAGTTGGAGGTATTAAAGGGACTTTTCTTACTTATGTGACTGTGTTGCCTTTGTGTCGCGCCCCTTTGGGTCCAGATGAGGAGCCCAGATGGGCTCCGACTTCTGTGCCTTCCGCTGTCTCGGGGGTGGGTGGGGAAAGTGCCAACAGGCAAGGCGGGGGCTCAGCAGTGGAAACGTTTCCCCCTTGCCATGAAGCTGGTATGGAGGAGGAGGAGGAGGAGGGGGAGGACCAGCCCTCCTGGGATTGACCTTCCTCTTCATGTCAAGAGCCATCAAGTCACCCGAAGGTCCCAAGTCCCCACAACGTCTGCAGAGTCTTCCTCCCCTTTGGCTGCATCCAAGGTAGCTTGAGTCCCCTACGCCTGTTTTCGTCCTGGGAAGGAGAAAGTTGTGAAAGGAGGCAGAATTTCCCTGCAAAAGTTGGTTGAGCTGGACTCCCGACAGATGTGACGGACCAAAATCTCTCGCCGTTTCAGCTTTTGAAGTCATCACACACACCCCGCTTCTTGGTTGGGGGGGGGGTCAACCCCAGGGCTGCTTCTTCCACCTCACGTAACATCTTAAGTCTGAAATATCTTTAATTCACGGTTTTCTCCCTTTATATCCCACCAGTTTCATTTGAACAAAACATATTTTTCAGTTGCTGGTTTATTCAGTTTCTGTAGCCGCCCATCTCAGTCAATGACTCTGGGAAGCTGACAATTAAAAAAAAAATACATTACAATTCAACACTAAGACTTTTTAAAGCAATAAAAACATCCCAGATAAGCAGCCGAAGACCCTTGGCCACTTAGCCAGAGCATATGGCATCTGCAGAGCCCCCTGAGGGTGGGTGGGCTCCCCGCCTCCTGACCTTCCCTAAGAGCTGCCTCTGCCAGGCGCCTTGGGGACCCCATGGGGGGG
>NW_020769404.1:2282626-2362836 GCF_900518735.1 Pseudonaja textilis
TATTAAAGGGACTTTTCTTACTTATGTGACTGTGTTGCCTTTGTGTCGCGCCCCTTTGGGTCCAGATGAGGAGCCCAGATGGGCTCCGACTTCTGTGCCTTCCGCTGTCTCGGGGTGGTGGTGGGGAAAGTGCCAACAGGCAAGGCGGGGGCTCAGCAGTGGAAACGTTTCCCCCTTGCCATGAAGCTGGTATGGAGGAGGAGGAGGAGGAGGGGGAGGACCAGCCCTCCTGGGATTGACCTTCCTCTTCATGTCAGGAGCCATCAAGTCACCCGAAGGTCCCAAGTCCCCACAACGTCTGCAGAGTCTTCCTCCCCTTTGGCTGCATCCAAGGTAGCTTGAGTCCCCTACGCCTGTTTTCGTCCTGGGAAGGAGAAAGTTGTGAAAGGAGGCAGAATTTCCCTGCAAAAGTTGGTTGAGCTGGACTCCCGACAGATGTGACGGACCAAAATCTCTCGCCGTTTCAGCTTTTGAAGTCATCACACACACCCCGCTTCTTGGTTGGGGGGGGGTCAACCCCAGGGCCGCTTCTTCCACCTCACGTAACATCTTAAGTCTGAAATATCTTTAATTCACGGTTTTCTCCCTTTATATCCCACCAGTTTCATTTGAACAAAACATATTTTTCAGTTGCTGGTTTATTCAGTTTCTGTAGCTGCCCATCTCAGTCAATGACTCTGGGAAGCTGACAATTAAAAAAAAAATACATTACAATTCAACACTAAGACTTTTTAAAGCAATAAAAACATCCCAGATAAGCAGCCGAAGACCCTTGGCCACTTAGCCAGAGCATATGGCATCTGCAGAGCCCCCTGAGGGTGGGTGGGCTCCCCGCCTCCTGACCTTCCCTAAGAGCTGCCTCTGCCAGGCGCCTTGGGGACCCCATGGGGGGGGCTTCACACTGCGGGGGGGGTGATTAATGGAAACCCAGCCCTCTTTGCCCTCTTCGGTCCCTAATGTTATCAATGTTTTTATCTGCTGTGTTAGCACTGATGATTTTAATATCTTCCAGTGTTTTTATGTTATAACCTGCCCAGAGTCACTGAGCACGAGATGGGGGTCAAGTAAATTTTAGGGAGGGAGGGAGGGAGGAAGGAAGGAAGGAAGGAAGGAAGGAAGGAAGGAAGGAAGGAACGAACGAACCCAGGGCAGTTTCAGGGGAGCTAGGGTAGTCTGGTGGATGCCTCAGAGTGGCTTGGAATGGCGCTGGATCCCACCACGGGACTTCCGGGGCAGAAAAGCCTTAGGAGCAGATGAACAGGTGTGTTGTGTCACGTGCAGAGTGCAGGATTTCTGGGTGTGGCGCGTTCCTAACTCTCCACCAGGAGGCTACTCTACAACTGCTACTCCGGTCCACACAAGTCCGGGAGCCCATCTTTGTTTCCGTTGTATGGCTGGCATTGGAGAGGATGGCCCAGGCCTTCAGCCTCCTTCCTTATCGGAAAAGCCACTTTTTAGTTTATGCAAATAATTGCAAAATATCCCCCGGGATCACTGGGTGAGAAGTCAGTTCGTTCTTCTCTTTGGCTTGCAGGCCAAAAGCCGGGGTTTGTTTACAGTCCACGTTGTCCCCCTGGGCCCGAGAGCATCTTTAAGAAGGCTGGTGGCAGCAGCTCAGGGGCCCGGGGGAGGGGAGGCGACCCCCCACCCCATGAACTGCAGAGCTGCAGCAATAACGCTGGATGTTTGCAATCTGCCCGGCAGCCCCCCCCCCCCCCCAAAAAAAGGGGTTGGAGGCCTTGATCGTCTGCCACGGTACAGTTTCTACTAATCCGTGGCTGAAATGTGTGGCCTGAACCGGCCTCTTGTTTTGACTCTGCTCTGGGGGGTGGAGGAAGAGCAGCCCGAAAGGGAGGGGGGGCCGCCTTTAAAACGCGGCCTTTCCTTTGGAGGTGTCCCTGGGAAGCTCCCCTCGGGAGACAGGGTGGCTTCCAGATTCCTTCCTTCCTGCCCAGGGACGGGGTGGTCTCAAAAGGCTCCGGTGTCAGAAGTACTTGCAGGATTTCGTTTTCCTGCCCTGCACGGTGGTTCCGCTTTGAAGACTTTGGCCCCTGGACACTGGACTCCCCAGGCTGGACGAGGAGGGAGGGAGGGAGCCTCTTTATGTTTTGTCGCCTGCTGTCTGCTGGTGTCATTCTGGCTGGTCCACAAAAGATACGGCATAATACATGATATATTAAAAGCACCAAACTGAGCCTGTCGTGAAAACACTGTCCGGTGCCAACCTGTCGCAGGGCCTTTGCTCCCTGCGGAAAAAGCCTCCCGGCCAGCGACCTCGGACGGCTGAGCTGGTCGGGCTCCTGTCTGCTGCTTGCACGTTTCTCCCTGGGGCCGAAATGGGGATTCCCCCCCGCCCCCCGGCGTGGGGGGGGCGGGGGCAGCACAGGCCCCCCCCGGGGGCCCAGTGCAGGGCCCATACCCTTCCCCCCCCCCCAAGAAACGGAGCCGCCTCCCGCCCCTCTTCCATCGCAGCAAGCTCAGCTTCGCCCTCCTGAAACGGCTGGTGAGCCAACCGCCGTGGCATCTCCCTCCACCTTGGAGGGCAGAGAAGAGGGAAGCCTTGAACGCTGCTTGAGCACGGTGCTAAGTGCCCCCCCTGGGGGGGGGAAGGCAGGCGGTGGCATCGGGGGCTGTGCAGAAGGGCAGGCGGATCAGGGAGGCCTCGGGTGGCTGAGGCGGCTGGGCTGGGGAGCCGCTGCTGGCCTGGCCTTTGGGGGTTCCCTGGTGGCTCCAGGCCCAGCCTGAAGCGGCCCCTCCAGAGGCTGCTCTGCCTGTGTGCACCCAAAGGGGGCTGGTGCGGGCTTCTGTTTGGCAAGGGGAGACGCTGCTGGGGACCTCGTGGTCCTGGCAAAGGGGCCCAAAGCCAAGTGCCAGAGCGACCGAAGAGTTGGGCCAGGTGGGGAACGGGCGCGTGGGTGAAAGTCTTTCCCGCAAGCGAGCTTTGAGCCAAGCCAAAAGACACAGCTCCGAGAGCCGAAGGCTCTTTGCCCGCCTGGCTCCCTGCCTGCCTTTGGCAGCAATGGCACCACAAGGTGCCCGTCAGCCGTGCCTCCCCACCTTGGTGATAAAAGTGCTACAGCATACGTGTATAAATCGTGCTACAGTTTCTACGTATTAAACACAGAAGAACTTGGGTCTCCTGGCGGAGGGACCAGGCTAGAAGCCGGGAGTCTGGGAGTTCTAGCCCCGCCTAAGGCATCGAAGGTAGCTGGGTGACTTTGGGCCAGTCCCTTCCTCTCCGCACAGCCCTCCTCCTCGCAGGGCTGTTGTGCTGGGGAAAATGGGAGGAAGGGGTGTTCGCTATGTTGGCTGCATAGAGATTTGCACAGCTTGCACCGAAACGTTTCCTGTGTTTGTAAGTTGTCAGATCTAGGGGCCCCATTCTGAACCCCCTTAAGGGAGCATTCCAGCTCTTCGGGAGGGCCCAGCGGTTGGGCATCCTTTCTGGGACAGCCTCTTGCCCGCAATTCTGTCGATCGGGTTTGGGGGAAAGGGAATCAGCTTCCCCTCCCCCCTTGGAGCCCCCCAGGGCACGAAGGCTGTGGGGGAGCCCAGAAGGCGTCTTGCGGGGGCTCTGGAGTGGACTGATAGGCGTCTCTCAGGAAGCCTCTTCCCGGGGAAACAGGCGCTCCGGATCCCTGGGCACTCCGGGCATCAGCACCCTGGGATACCTGGAGCAGGGGTCGCCACAACCTTTTGGACCTCAGGGACCACCAAACTCATCATTTTAAATCCCACGGACCAGAGACTCCGGGAAAATCCCCCCAAAAGTCTTCAGGAAAATCCCCCACCCCGTTTTCCTACCGATCGATCGTTCTTTACTTGGGCTCGCAGGATATTGTCTCCAGCTCCGTTCTCAGGGGGAGAGAGAGAGACTTTTGGCTTCATGCAAGGAAAGCAGCAGAAGCCGCAGAAGTCTTTCTTTCTCTCCCCCAAACTCCGCCAGAAATGAGTCTTTGTCGGTGCAGCCTCTTGGAGCAGGAGAGGCCTTGCAGGGTCCCAAAGACTCATTTCTGGTGGATTTTGGGGGAGAGAAAGAAAGACTTCTGCTGCTTTCCTTGCCTGCAGCCAAAAGCAGAAGAAGAAAGAAGCGGAAAGAAGAAGTCTGGTGGCCAGGCCAGGCGCGTGGGGCGAGTTCCCCCCCCCCGCCTTTTCTCCCCTCCCCTCACTACTCGTGTTGTTTGCAGTGCAAGTGACGCAAGCCTTGTCTTCTTGCACAGCCTGGATTAATTGCTTTGGGGGGAGTGACATTTCTCTGCGGACCACCAAAATTTGACGACCACTGACCTAGAGCGTCCCCCTCCCCTCGGGATCTGCCGTGCCTTCTTGGTTAAATTCCTCTTAAGGGCCAGCAGCGTTCACGTTCCTTTGGGAGAGCAAACGCTCTTCTGATGTCCGATGGATCCGGTTCCTTTTGTGCATAAAGTTGGGCACTGCTGGCCGATCCCAGCCTGTGTGTCGGGGTCCGGGCCCCCTGGCCCTCCTGCCTCTGTGTCCGATGGCCGGCCTTGAAGGACAGTCAGGGGCTAGGCCTGTGCCTAAGGAGACGTCCCTCCTCCCGGGCAGGCCCTTTGCGCTCTCTCGCTGTCCCTGCAGAGCGATTGGGTTGGGGAAGGGCCGGAAACAACGGGTGGGGGAGAATCTGGCTCCCCATCAGGGATGCCCGCTGGCTGCCACCAGAGGGCGGCAGAGAGCCAGACTGGAGTCCTGATGCAGAAAAGGCGTTTCTGAATTCACCGCAGTGAGATTTCTTCCGCGTTTGTAGGGGTCAAGGTGGTTTTGATTTCTTTCTGGCCAGGCACGGCAAGGAATAATAATAGGAGATTCAAAAATCAGAAGACACTGAAGAGGCCTTTGATCAAGCCGTGCTTTTGATATTGCACTTTCTTTCTGGCCTCCTTCAAGACCCGTTAATTTCTTTCCTTTTTTCAAAGGCAGGGTTCATTTGTAGCAATTTCAGAAAGGAAGTTCTAGCTTCCCGGAGGCAAAGTTTTTCTTGCCCAATATTTATAAGGTTCTGGGTTGACAAGACATTCGTCAAGTACAAATCTTAGCAGGATTAAGTTGGCCCAAGAGAGTGTGAGAATGCTGCGGCCGTAATATATTTTGTCTGACAGAGCACCCCAAGGTCCCTGGGTCAAAAATGATATCTCCCAAGTACTGCCCTAATCTGAACCCCAATTTTAATTCCCGTTTACCTTGGGGTGTTCAGCTTTTCATTAATAAGAACAAATCACAAAAAGAAAGATGTACAGAAAAGTTTCTGTAAAGGTTTCAGACAGCATATCCTGTCTGATTTATACCTGCAGATTGTTGGAAAAATAAAAACTGACCTCAAAAATGAGGGCACAATTGTGAAAAACGTATTTGAAATGCTCCTGCATGTCAAGATTACTTATTGTGTGTGTGTGTGTGTTCACTTTCTATATATAAAGTGTTGTTTAGATACGATCGACTGCTTCTGTGCCATTGAGTCGTTGTGGAATCTTAGCCGCCCCACGGATAGATTTCCCCCGCCGGATCTGTGCCCAGCCTGGCCTTCCAGGTGGTCCTCCATCCTGCAGATGGTCATCCTCTTCTTCCTCCCACCGTCTCCACACCCAGGCCTTCACCGTCCTAGGGCGTCTAAAGTGGGATCCTGGTCATCTATGCCCAGAATGACCACTCTAGGGTGATTTCTACACTTAAATAAGACACAACACTTAAAAACACCGTTTGATAGGATGGATGCAAAATTTTAAAGAAACAGTCACAATACAACAGTGAGAAAAACTACGGAATAAATCTATACAATTTACTGCAAATTACAACTTGAGGGAGAACTAGTATAAAATGTTTACATCGAGGGTAAAACAACTTCTGTCAACAATCACGAAGATAAACAAGTCATGTAGTAATAAATATTGGAAATGCTTTAAGAACATTTTACTGTATCTATGAACAGGTAAAAAGCCACAAAAGTTCTGAAAAGAAATATACCACATTATTCAGAGAATCTTAGAAGTCAAACCTGAAATGAATCTGTTTTTTTAACCGGGCATAATTCCAAGACATATCGCTAACACAAAAGTATCACAGTAAATTTATTAAGATACAGGACATGTTCCTGGCTTCCAGTGCAAATTGAATACAGTGCTGAAAAAAAGATGCATTATATTACGCTGGGAATTTGGTGTGTGTAGTGATTGCAAAATTAACACATATATCCACAACTGGTTTAAGTATATTTAAGCAATATTACATATTATACAACAAGGCAAATTAATCACCTAGAGTAAGGAAGGAGGAAGAATATTTGAACTTTCTAATGTCAGTAGTCTTTCTGGTGTTTAATTTTTGTCATTCTTAAATGCAGGCAGTCCTCAATTTAAGACCATAATGGAGACTTCCCATCCTGGTTGTACGTTGTAAAGGTCATAAAACGCGTCAGCCATGTGACTGACTATTTTGTGACTATTTTTGTGGCAGTCGTTAAGTGAATCACTACAGTGATTAAGCGAACTCGGCAGTTATTAAGCAAACTCCACGGTCTTTTAAGTGGCACAGTTTTCCTGAAAACCAGAAATAAGTGCTGGCTTTTGGCAAAACGATCCTTCAAAAGTGGTCCCATAACCGTGGGATGCCACAAGCAGCTGTAAACGCAGCCGTGTTGCCCAGCGCCCGAAGAAGCTCCGTTGTGTGGCAACCCTGACACCCGGGATCTGGGTCGTAGGTAGCGCCAAGGGAGGTCCCTCGTAACTGGAAACGGTGGAGGGCTGCCTGTGGCCAGATAGGGAAAACTTTGGCACGGAGCTCAAGAGATCCAAAACGATCCATAAAATCCTTCGTAAGTAATGAAGTCTGTTTTTGTGTGACCGATTTTCCTTCAGCGGTGTAATAAAACAGTCACGGTGCGAGGCCCGTAATCCCTTTATCCACTCCCTGTTGCTCTCTATCCGCATTACTTCTTTCTCCTTTCATTATTTTTCTTTAAAACAAGGAAGTTCAGAAGTAATGGTATCCCCCTCTTTTTGAAACAGCCCTAAGACGTGGCTGTCCCCCTCCCCAGTCCCTGGGCTGGGCTGATGCTGGGGGCGGGGCGGGGGGGTCTTCCTTGTATCCTGAATTTCTCTAACTCAAGCTGGGGCCTTGGGGGTCCTGGGGTCGGCCGTTTCCTGGCCGGGAGAGGGTGGCCTGAGGTAGGCCTCCTGTCTTCCTGCCAGCCCCAGGTGAGTGGACAGGGCCTGAGTGGACCGGCAGGGGAGCTTCCATCCCTTTTGGCTTTTTTTGCGGGGGGGCACGTGGGGGGGTTGTGCATCAGCCAGTGTCTACCTGCAGAACTGCTTTCTCGAGAAGGAAGGGCGGCCTTCGTTCTGCTCTGCTTTTCAGAGACAGGCCAAGGTGGGCGTAGAAAGAGGCCCTGGCAGGTGGCCCTCTGCCCACAGCGCTCAGGTGGCAGCTGAGAAGGAAGCAGCTGTGGTTGTGCAGCCTGGGAGGTGACGCTCCTTGGCTTGAGTCCTGGCAGAGCAACTGTTGCTGCAGCCGTTGGGTGAAAAGCAGAGGCCCCGGGACCGGACAGGAAGAGGGCCTGGAAACCCACAAGTCCTTCAGCACCTGGGGAAGGTTTGCTCTTCCAGTGTCATGTCCTTGCTGGAGTCTGACTCTGAGGGGGAGGCCGAGCAGCTGAGAGGGAGTGGGAGTGGGGCTCGGGTGGTTGTGGAGGAAACGGGGGATGGGCAAAGTCCAGCTGGGCATTCAGAAGACCCAAGTGCATCCCCTCTTCATCCTAGGGCACGCAGGGAGGAACGGAGAAAGGAGCAACGTGGCTTACGGGAGAGGAAAGGGCCCTGATCCCCTTCATTAGTTGCAGCTGCGAGAACAGGGTATAAGAAGGGCGTTTGCACACAGCACCTGGCTGGAAGCAAAGCGCACATTATCTTTGTCGAGGCTTATCGGGGTTTTGGCGTCCTCCCAACTATGTGTGCTTTGTCATCTTTTGGAAGTCTGTGATTTATCATCCTGGCCTGTTGTGTTAATTACTTCAGCATGGTTTGTGTTGTTTTTTTTTATTTCTAATTTATCTGTACTTTGGTTTCGGACTGCATTACTGGAAGAGTTTGATCTCCCGCCGAGGATAACTGGACATTGGGGGCCAAGTTGGAGGCCTTAAAGGGAGTTTATCTACTTTTGTGACTTTGTTATTTTTGTGCCACGCCCCTTTGGGCCATCACATCTAGCGAGGAAAGAGCAGCTCAGAACCAGCAGAACTTGGCTCTGGTAAAGGGGGAGCCCCCCCTCCCCATTGGCTTGGAAGAGGGGAGTCAGACAGGGGAGATCCCACGAGACTTCTTCTTCCGGGAGATCGTACCAGGGACGGATGCACCACCACCGTCCTCCGAACTCTCCTTTGATCTGGCCCAGCACCGTCTCTGAGTCAGGATCTGGCCGACTTGCCTTTCCCTGCCCCGTTCGGCCCCCCTGCAGTTACCCAGTGTTATCCCTAGCCCGAGGGTGTGTGTGTGTGTGTGTGTGTGTGTGTGTGTGTGTGTGTGTGTGTAGGCAGCCTCTCTGCTCCAGGTCAGTGGGGCTCAGGTGAGCCTCCTAAGTCTTTGATGGCTGAGAGGCGGCCTTGAACCTCCGTGGTGAAAGGAGGGCTGGACTCCAGCTGGACTCTCGCCCTGCAAACACTGGTGGATCATTAAGCCAAAATTGGTAGAAAGGAAAAGGGAACACACACACACACACACCCACACACCCACACCCACACACCCCGCTGCATTCCTGATTTGGGAAGAGCAGGGATCAACCTGGCCTGCCAAGGCGGCTGCTCTGCCCTGTGGATGGGAGCCGCTTCCCGAGACGTTCACCCCGTCCTTCCTTTCGGCGGAGGCCTTTCCTGCTGAGGCGGCATCCAGCACACCCAGCCGCGTCCGTTCTTTGCCGCTTGCTGATTCTTGGAAAGCTCCGGCAGCTTCCTAGGCGGACGGTGCAGAGGCCTTGGGTAAAATTCTTCGCAGCCGAGCCATCAATAAAAGAAACGGTTCTGTTTTTTTCAAGGGAGCTATTTCTGTATTTTCCTTGCTGTCTCCTGGGCCAGCCGGGCTCTTTAGTTGCGGGGGGGGGGGGGGCGGGGAGGATAGGAGCCTCCCCAGTAGTAGCACACACCCTCCCTCCCTCCCTCCCTCCCTGTGGGGCACCAGTCCTTCCCTCCATTACCCTCTGGACTTAGGCCTCATCCTTAGGATTTCAATCCACAATTCCCCGGACGTCTCAGATCCGCTCGCTCCCTCAGCTGGACCACCAGTTGTGTCTTCTTTCTGTCCTCGATTCCGTTCTGCTGGAGGTTTTAACAGGACACCGGAATTGCTTTGGATCCCTTTCGGCCCCTCTCCCTTTTCTCTTTCCCTGGGCGGCAGCATTTCTTCCGCAAGCTCAAAGGGCCTCCTTGGAATGGCGAGCGGTGGGGGATGCTGACAGGAGCCCCCCTGGCTTTCACACCTGGCTCAAGGTTGCTTAGGGAGCCCATAGTTAGGTCTGTGGCGGGGGGGAGGGAGGTTCAAGAATTGCTCGGAGGGCCGAGTGAACGGGGCACCTTTCCTTGCAGTCGCCTGGGGTGAAATGGGTGTGTGTGTGTGTGTCTTTGTGTAGATGTTTCTGTGTATTTGTATTTAGCTCCTTTTGATGCGATTCCCCTTTTCTGGTGGCCGGAGAGATTTGTAAATGGGGGTCCTCCCACCGGTGATGTGATCTTAAGGCGAGACGCTCAAGGCAAGTTGAGGAATTTCATTGGCAAATGTAGTACTTGTTGTCAAAAGAGCAGACGTGAGCGAACCCAAGGTGGACCTTTGGGGCAAGAGAGGAGTCCTATATAAATCTTGCACCGTAAGGATCTATCTGCAAGTGGAGTGAGAGAAATAATGCTTCCTGCGAGCGACCGGCGACCACTCGGAAAGTGGCGTCTTCTTCCTTTTTGCAGTCCTCGAGCCCTTGAATTGACCTGGGCGCGTGGGCTCCGCCTGTCCTCTTTTACCGCTACCTGTTGCTCTTCTTTATCACGGTCTTTTGAGGGAGGGTGTCGAAGGTGCTCAGGTAATTCAAGAACCAAGTTAAATGAGTTGGAGGATCACGGCAACAGAATGCCAAGCGCCTCCTGTTTTTTAGCTCCTTTTATGCCCTTGGCCTCACCCTCTGGTTTTGGGAAACATTTTATTTGCTGTGCACTTCTTAGCCTTGCGTGGAGGATTGCAGTTCAAGCTCTGTGCCAGGGAAAGGCAGATGCTCTGTCCCAAAATAAACGATCCAAACGGTGCTAATTTGCATACTTGGTTGCCTAGTTTAGCGAGAGCAGTTAGACTTATAGACTGCTTCACACACCCTCTCTAAGTGTGGGTCACTGAGCGGGGAGCAGCCCGGGTCCTCGTTTTACCAACCTTGGAAGGTCAGAATTGAACTCCAGACTGCGGGCAGAGTCCTCCTGCAGCCCTGCCTCCTAATCACTTGTGCCATCGGGGCTCCTGAATCGAACAGGGAAAGAGGAGAGGTTTGGGAGGCCCTCCTTGTCACGCAGCAAAGAGGCTTCAGGCAGGCTGGAGGGAGCGAGCCCTGCAGGGGTGGGATGCTTCCGGTTCTGCCCGGCTCCGCCCTGGTGCCTCCACACAGGCCCACCGACTCAGAGTTTTCCTCAGCAGGGTCTTCCTTCCCAGAGAGTTGGGGCGGGATGCCCACCACACTCGGGCCTCCCCGGGTGCCCTGCAGGTCCCCACCTGCTTTTAGCCCTTCCCGGAAGTCCTTTTCGTGCCTCTGGATGCTTCTCCGCCTGAGTCCCAATCCCAGAAGGGTCGCCTGCTGTGCGTGGCTAGAAGTCTGCTTTCTGGTCAGAGGCCGGCCCGTAGGGTCTGCTGTGGGAAGGGCACGGTTTCACGGAGGTTTCCTTCACCGAGGTGCACGGCACAAAATGGCTTTGCTTTTGCAGTAGGACAGCGAGGCACTCCCAAAATCTCACAGCGCTGCTCCACCTCCCCACCTGAGTGGGTGCCCAGGAGGAGCCGGCTAGGATTTGGGGCCGGCTTTAGCGAATGCCTGCTAAGTGTGCTAGCCAGCCAAGGCACGGGGGCCTCTGATTTGGGGTTCCAGATCTCGAAGGACTCTGGGACAGCACACCCCTCATTATTGGGGTCTTTCTCTAGGGACCATGAGCCACTTTACTCCTTGACCGACGGATTGGTTTTTCCGACCTTTCCTTCGGGAGCTCAAGGTAGCCTCCATAGTGCCCTCTGCTCCCGTTTTCCCCCCTGACGGTCCTGGGAGATGGATTTGACCGAGAAGAAGCGACCGGGGGAGCTTCCATAGCCAAGGAGAGTCTGGAACGTTTTTATCCGCCATCATCCCGACTCCCGAGCAGGACGTTGGCTGAGAGCCTGAGGGACTTCCCATGGTTGGCTTAGGATTCAAGCAGGCGGGGCCGCGCATTGCAAGGACCTGGCCGGCTTCCTGGGGCCGCCTCCACGAAGCCTGGGACAAGCCTGGGGTGGTCGCCTTGAATCGCCCGAGGCTCGGAGGGTGGCAGATCCCACCCTCTCCCCGGACAGCCTGATTCCCCATTCCTTCTCGGGCTTCCCTTTTGGCTGGCGGAGGCTGGACCGCCTCCGGCCGGAATCCGGCGTCTATTTATCTATTGGGCAACAGCTTCCAAAGTCCAGGCGCTTCTCCAGCCCTTCCGGCCAGTGGACAGAAGGACCGAGAGGCTGAAGCCGAAAGCCAGATCCTGCTGGAGCCACTGCTGGTCCCGCACGGCATCTCAGGGTACGTTGAGCTTGGACCACTTTCTCCCAGAGGGGCTTGTTCAAAAGGCAACGGGATGTTCTTGGCTTTTTCCTAGGAAACATTTCATTTGTCGCCTCTAAGAAACAGAACCGAAGGAGCTTCTTGGATGAGAAGCAAACGTTAAAAAACAAAACAAAACAACCAAGAAAGTTGTGTTGCCTTTTGGAGAAGCACCTTTGGGGCGGCCATGGCCTGGATGACGGAGAACCTCCCTAGACAATTGCACGGTTTTATTTTGGAAACGGATGTTGGCCCCGGTGCCCTACAAGGAAGCTTTGGGCAGTTGGGCAGCCGTCCTCCCTCGGCCTCCCTGCCCACGTGGAGACCAGCTGTGCTCAGCTAAAGGCCATCCTGGTTGCCAGCCTGAGTCTGGTGATCCTAGATTCCAGTCCAGGGGTCTTTGCCCCTTGGCATTCCAGCAGAGCCAACAGCCCCCCTTTGTCCGGCTCCCTTTGCTCACTGCTGGCCTTCGGAGGAGCCGTGGGGTGGGGGGACCCCGTTCCCTGTATTTCTGGCATTTCCATTCCCCCCCACACACACCCCCGGCAGGTCCCAGGCTCTTTGGCAGAGCCCCGAGGCCTTGGGGTAAAGAAGGCATGGCAGGCTCAGCCCTGGGGTGGCTCGAAAGGGGCAGACTTGGGCATCGGGCGGTTCCTCCAAAGATTATTGGAGAACTCTGGCGCGGAGGTAAATATGCTCCTTTGGGGGTTACCCTTCCAGGTGCTACTTTTTCATGCTCCTCCTTGATCAGGAGCCCCTTCACTTGTGTCCTGGTCACATCATGGGTTTATTGCAAGATGCTCTGCGTGGGTTTGCCCTTGAAGACTATCCAGAAATTCCCACCGGCCCAGAATGCAGCGGTACAATGTAGATTGCACCGTTGGCCGTTTGTTTCCAGGTGCCGGTCCTTCTGGCCTGGGGCCTGCTGGTTTAATCGGGCCAGGTTTGCGTGCTCCAGGCTCCTCCGATTAAACAGAAGCTGTGGAAGCTGGTCTGCTTGGCCCCGGGGCCTGTTTCCCCCTCCCTGCCGTTGCTTTGGAGGCGTTCAAGAGTCGCCCAGGCCTTTTTCACAAGGGGGAGGGAAGCCGGATCGGACTGCGAGCTTTGGGGTCTTTCTCTCAATCCTGTCGAGTTTCTGTGCAAGCCACCCAGGTAGGGAAGAGCTGGGTGGCGGGCGCACTTTTTGGAAGATTTGCGCTAGAGACAGGGTGCTTGTGCAGGACGATTCCTCATCGCTGGGGGAGCAATTTTAACAGCTCTACAGAAGGGGGTTTGGGGTTTGGGGATCAAGCGAGGTTTAGAGCAAGAAGAAGCCCCTGTGCCCATTGACTGCAACCTTCTGCTGGGTGCAGGACCCCCCCCCCCTTTGTGTGTGTGTGTGTGTGTGTGTCTGGTGGTGGGGGCTGCGTCTGTTTTCTTCATCCCTTCTCCAGAACTTCCCAAAAACAGCCCACCAAGATTAGCCTCAATGCTAAGCCGCTTCCTTCGGGCTCTGTTGCCGTTTACCTGGCTCTGAGATATTGAGGGGGGGGCCTTGCCGTCTCCCGCCTCAGTCCTGGCCTTTCATCAGGCGCTTCCTCTTGTCTTGGTGGACGGTGGGGGCTTTTTGTTGGGCCAAGCGGTTCTGCCTGTTTTAGTCACGAATTCGCATTCGGTCCATTTCATTGGGGGGCCGTGATCTTTCTCTTTCTTAATTTTTTATTTCGAATGTATCTCAAGAAGCCCTCAAAATCCCTTTTGACTTAGGGAATGTAGAGTTCAGCAGCGCCCCCGTTCCTCCCGTTGCAAAGCCCTTTCGGGACCACTTCAGCCTCCAAGGCCTCCTCCTCCAACTGACCTTCCCACCTCCGGCCTCCAGATGGACACAGTTTGTGCCCGGCTCTTCTCCTCAGCTTGTTGATCTAGACGTGCCGCTTTTTCCTGAAGGTGATGCCGTCTGGTTTCGATTTTGGGGATGTTCTGAGGTAGAATCTTGTAGGAGAATTTATGCACTGCTTTGCTGAAGTCAGGGTATCCTTTCCACTTTATTCTTGGGGTAAGGTAAAGTAGTCATCCTCTTGGACAAAAGAGCAGGTTGGCATTGTTTGGAGACCGCAACCAATGTAAATGGCACGGAAGTCGTCAGAAAGTAGTGGGAGCTGCTCACAGAACCATTGGCGGTAATTGGCACATGGGCTGTGGGGCAGCCGTGGGGTGGCTTCCTGCCTGTGTGTCCCTCAACAGGCCACTTTGTGGCCCCTTGGACTCTGAAGGGCAAGTGCCTGGGGGAGGACGGCCAGGAGGGGGGTCCCCCTGTTTTCTCTGAGGGTCGCGGGATGCTGCGTTTGCCCAGCCAGACACCACCGCCACCTCTGTCTCCGTTTCCAAAAGCAGGGGGCCCTCCGTGCCTGCCTGGCGTCCGGTAGCCTCTCTCGGCCTCTCTCGGCCACCAGGCCGGTGAAGCAGCTTTGCAAGGCTTGATTGGCAGCTGGATTGCCTAGAGCAGCCAAGGCGGAGTGACCGGATGTTCCTCAGGAGGCCTGAAGCGACCCTAGACCAAGCGCTGCCTGGAGGGCGTCCCTGTTCACCTCAGACCCGTTCAGCGTGAAGGATGGTCAAGCTGGAGAGCGCCGGAGCAGCCCAAGAAGGGATTGGGCTCTGCGGTGGCTGGAAGCCTCAAGATCAGCCCTCGAGGAGTCCAGCTTGGGGGTCAGTGCAGACCCAAGGAACTGGGATGCCCCGGTCCTGTCTCCCCCGCTCAGTGTGTAATTAGCCCCTGCCTTCCGTCGCCCAAGTCCATTCTTGTGTCCTCTGGCCGGAGAGAGAACCAGCCTCCACCAGGCCCCCCTCAGGGAGGCTCTTTCCGTGTTCCGCCTCCTTCGGCCTCCCCGGGGAGGACTTGCTTTCGGGTGCCCTTCGCACATCTTCCAGCTCCCTAGGACTTCCCTCCACGTCTGGCGCCCCGAACCGGAAGTGGCCCCCAAGAGGACGTCTTTCCCCAAATAGAGTCATGTGAAACAGTTGGGTCCTGTGACGCAGAAACAGGCACGAACCGTTTCAACTCCTTCCCTCAAAACGACGCCATAGACACTGCACACCCGAACAACGAGACCCAAGGGGAGTTTTTTTCCCTAACGCCATCACTCCGCTAAACAAATAATTCCCTCAACACTGCTCAACTATTTACAAAGTCTGCACTACTATTCCTATTAATCTTCTCATCACTCCTTTTCACCCATCCCCTCCCACTTGTGACTGGATGACCGTCACTTTGTCCCTTGTATCCTTACGATTTATATTGACTGTTTCCTAGAATGATTTAATGGCTTATTGCACCCTATGACTATCATTAAGTGTTGTACCTGATGATTCTTGACTCTTGACAAATGTCTCTTTTCTTTTATGTACACTGAGAGCATTTGCACCAAAGACAGATTCCTTGTGTGTCCAATCACACTTGGCCAATAAAGAATTCTCCTCTCCTCTCCTCTTCTCTTCTCTCCTCTCCTCTCCTCTCCTCTCCTCTCCTCTCCTCTCCTCTTCTCTCCTCTTCTCTTGTGGATACCACCAAAATGGCCTTATTTTGTTTGGCTTTTGCAGCCACGACCCCGTCTTGTTTAATGTACAGTCCGTTGTGATTACCCTGGTTCTGTGTGTCCACCCTTCATTTCTGTGGCCTAGTTGAAATTTCAGTCTATTATGTCCAGCCTATTTCTCTGTCCTAACAAGGTCATTTAAATTTGTATTTGCCTTTCAAGCTGTTAAGAAGATCAGCCGCATTTCTTTTCCTCCTCCAGTCACCCCAGTCTTTCTCACACTTTCTCAGGCAAATTCCTCTCGGTCTTCCGGGAGAAGAAGGCTGGACGGAAACAGGAGTGAAGCAGCTGCCCTTTCTCCTCCCTGCTGGCTAGAATTTGCCCACATCCGCTGAGCAGCTGGTCCAGGGCTGTTAGTCCTTTGCATTATCCAGACCAGGGGTCTCCAACCTTGGCAACTTTAAGACTTGTGGACTTCAAATCCCAGAATTCCTCAGCCAGCTTTGCAGGAAACCGTCTGTATTTATTCTTCGCATCCATGGCTGACTTCTCTTCGGGTGTGTTCTTGCTTTCAGGCTGTTCCCTCCCGGCCAACCGTCTGTCTGCAAGCTTGCTTTGAGCATCTCCTTTCTTAGCAGCTCAGATTATTTCCCCAAAGCTACTCCTGGCTATTGTTGTCGGTGTGGTTGCTGTTCTTATCATTGTCGCATTTTCTGTGAATCCCTATTGGATAGTTTATAGTTCAGCGTATAGAAAAATGTAAACCATTCAACACTCAAGTTAAACGAGTTGGAGGACTGCAGAATGCCCCCCCACTGCCCCGCTTCCTGTTTTTTAAGCTGATAGGATTCTTATGCCCCATCCACAAGTTCTAGAAAACATTTTATTTATTTTGCACTTAAGGTATTCTTAGCCTTGCGTCAATTTAAGCTCTGTAATTCAGGCTCTGTGCCAAGGAAAGGCAGATTCTGTGTGTCATGAAATAAATTATCCAGGTAGTGCTAATTTGCGTCCTTTCTTTCCTGCATAGTTTAATCTGGCTAATTGGGAAAGAGGCTTGCAAAGCAGCCCCAATCGACCCTCCCTGGGTCTGGAGTTTGTTTATTGGTGGAAACACATGGGTGTCCTGAAAAAAGGAGGTTCTCTTGCACACACACACACACACACACACACACGCCCAACATCCAATTTCCTAGATTCTTGTAGCGTCTTGCAACTTCTAATCCGACGTTCACGAGCCCTTTTCACCCATTTGCACCTCGGGATTCCTCCCTCTCTTGTCTCCAGAATGGGGCGATAAAGAGTTTCTGTCCTGTTGAGTTTTGAGCGAGTGAGGAAAACTGTAACCCCAAACATGGCAATTTGGGGGGCTTCAAACAAAAGGGAACTGGGGGTGGGGGTGGGGAATTCTGTGAGAGAAGCCCCTCCCCACACTGGGCTGCCTCCTCCTTCTAGAGGGGTCCAGAGGTCCAGGTGGGTCCCCCAACTTCTGATGCTGGGAGAAGCCTGAAATGGGATCCCCCCCCCTGCCCCCCCCCCCCATACCTTTCAAACGGCCAAAACCCCCCCCCCCCCCCTTTGCTCAAAGCCCGACCTGGTTATTACAGTCCTGGAGGCAGCAAAGAGAACCCCAAAAGAGCCAGCCAAGAGTGAGCGGCGACTGTTTCTCTGTCTCGCATGTTCTGCCTCTTGCTCTGGGACCTGGGACCTGGGGGGGGCGGGGGGTGGATCAGTGGGAGCTGACATGATTCACTCACCTGAAAAGAGGAGAAGGCTTACTGAAAAGCGTCTCACCTGGTGCTCCCCTGCGCCTTGAGTCCGTGCCCCCCACCACCACCATCTTGGAACGGGCTGCAACTGGAGGCCCAGCGGCAGCAGCGGCAGCAGCAACGGCGGCCGCTGACCTCGCGCTCTTTCTCCGCAGATGCTGCAGCTTCCTTGTGCCAAGGGCAGGATGCCCTTCTTGGCCCTCCGGCGCCTCTTCCGGCCCCCGGCAGCCTTCCTGAGCACCCCACGGGTAGAATACAAGCCGATCCAGAAGGTGATGGTGGCCAACCGAGGTGAGTAGGGCTGGGAAAGCGGGATTGCCGGGAGCTGGTCTGCCCCCCCCCCCTGCCCCCTTCCCCCCCCGTCACAGGTCCAAGTCTGAGTGGCCGATTTGGGTTCCTTGGGGCCCTGATCCCAAATGCTTTCCGAGAAGCCCCTCATCCTGACGTCCTGCTCTTAACGCTCGTGGATTCCAGGGGAGATCGCCATCCGGGTCTTCCGAGCCTGCACGGAGCTGGGCATCCGGACGGTGGCGGTCTACTCTGAGCAGGACACGGGGCAGATGCATCGACAGAAGGCGGACGAGGCGTACCTGATCGGCCGCGGCCTCCCGCCAGTCCAGGCCTACCTGCACATTCCAGACATCATCAAAGTCGCCAAGGTGAGAAGGCGAAAGGGCCCATGGGCCTCACCTCTGACCCAGTGGCCGAAGACAGGCAGGTGTTCCCATCGCATGCCCACAAAGAGCCAAGCGGCCGGGGCAGGGCGTCCTTCTGCCTGGGGTTAGTGTGCCGAAATCACAGATTGGTAGGATACCGGCAAAGCAAGGCCTGGATCGGTCCTGGGGAGGCTTCCGAGGTTGGGTCCCAGGTGGGGTCCCACTTCCACAACGGACAAAAATCCAAATGCCACTAATGCTCTCAAGTCTTGTCGACCTAGAGTCAAATATAAGAGTTGGAAGGGATCTTGGAGATCATGTAGTCCAACCTCCTTCCCAGCACATTTCCAAACCGCTTGGAAGCTTCTTGGTAGAGAATCTAGGAGCAATGCGTTTGCCTGCCGTTACGAGAGGCCCCGTCTTTCTGTGCCTGCTGGTATTGAAGGCATTGTAGCCGTTTATTCCTTGTAAAAAGGAACTTAGGCGGATGTAAAAGCGTCTCTCTTGCCACTGCAGAAGACGAGAGGGGCAAGCAGTAGTAGGCCTATTGGGGCTGAGCTAAAATTGACCCAGAATCAAATGGACCCAACGGGTCCAAACATGAGCACCCACTGACTTGTTCAGAGTTTGTGCAGCGTTAATTCAGCGCCAGAAAAATAAACGCAGATGGCTGAGGCTTCATTTAACATCTTTATAAACATAATAAGTAGATTTTACAAACCAGTTGTAGATTTCTCCAACGTGGAGCAAACTCAGACAGAAACATGTTGCAAGCAACTCCAGTAGCTCAGAAACAGGCCTCAGTTTCACTTCAGTTCAGCAGGCAAGCGGAGGAGAGAAACAGCTTCATCGTCAACAGACGGACTCAGAGCTCAACGTAGCTGCAGATCTGCAGAGCTTAATATAGAGCCACGCCTAGGCTACTTCTGGTTTCAGTTTCCAAACAGTCCTCGTTGGCTGACTTAGTTGCTATGCCTGTTCAATGGCTGACCTTGTTACCAGACTCTGTTCCAGCTCATGAATAGACCGTGACATGACTGCAGTTCCCCTACACTGAACACCGTATTGCTTGTGCAGGTCCTTGGGGGTCCGAGCGGGGATCCCATGCGCTGGATGCAACGGATCTTGCTCGCTCTTAAAAAGTCACGCTGCTTTCCAGATTATTTTCTCTGGTTCTGAACTACAGAGAGAATTTCTAACCCAGTGGGCCTCGGCCTCCTCCACGAACGGCTCCCCAGGCATCCTGTGGGTGCAGCTGCACAGGCAGGAGGGTTAAGAAAAGTGGGCCAAGCGGAGAGGCCCCTCTGCTCCTGCGCCTCGGGGGGGCTCCTCGGGGGTTCTGGAAGAAGCCGGAGCAGACTTTGCTTTCCCACTCCAGGGAGGGCTTTGTGGGGAACGTTTGGTCTGTATTTGGGGTTCTCCCTCTAAATCCTCTCTGGAGCATTGGGGTCCATTCCGGGATGGGCTGCCGGTGTGTGTGTGTGTGTGTGTGTGTGTGTGTGTGTGTGTATGTGTGGTGTCTGCAGAGGGAAAGAGCGACTCCGGTTGTGTGAGCAGATGCAGTGGACACGGAGGGTCTTGGATTTAAGGCGTTGACAAACCTAAATAGGTGGCTCTGCACAAAGATTTTCAGCATAAAACGTAAGTTTTAGCTCAGCAGGTGTTTCAACCAGCACCTGCAGGGTGGTGTTTTTACGTTTTGTATTTTTGATCTATGAGACACCTTTGCAGGAGACCAATAGCAGGTCACCTTTCTAAACAGCCCACCTGGTTTAGAAACCTCGGGGCTGCTTTGCTTGCGAGCGAGCAACGCGTTCCAGCGCTTCCTGCTTTTTCCCAGGAGAATGCAGTGGACGCGATCCACCCCGGCTACGGCTTCCTCTCCGAGCGAGCTGACTTCGCCCAGGCCTGCCTGGAAGCTGGCGTGTGCTTCATCGGGCCCTCTCCCGAAGTGGTGCGCAGGATGGGGGACAAGGTGGAGGCCCGCGCCATTGCCATTTCTGCCGGTAAGAATGTCTGCGCATCCCCAAGCAGGCTGTTGTACGGTGACCGGCCTCCGGTGGCTGGCTCATTGCAGTCCATCATCAGCTCAGGCAGCCAGTAGCCCTTCCCCAAATCTACCTGAGAAGAAGCCGCTTTCCCTTTGGACCGAAGAGCCGCAGAACCAACACAGAACTTTCCTGCCTTCTTACCACATGCAGCCTTCCGCCTCTTTCTTCCTTGGAGTTCTGAGGTTTATCGTCCAGGTGGAGGCAAGAGAGCTCTCCAACAAGCAGGCAGGCATTGATGCCCTGGTCCTCTGAGGTGCATTCTGGAGAAGTCACATCTGCCCCCAGCCCATATATACCACCACCCCCCGCCCCACCCAGCTGCACCCTGTTAACTTCCTTCCAATTTCCCAGTGGCTCAGCGTACCCTCAAAATTAAAAACAACGTTAGCCAATTCTCTGTGTGCCATGAAACTTGCAGTCTTAAATCCTAGAAACTAATGATTGAAAGGGACCCAGAGAGCATCTAGTCGAATCCCAGCCCGGTGTAGGAACCCACCCAGCCTCTCTTGAATGCCTCCAGCAAGGACATCCCAGCGACTCCTGTCAGGCCTCTGTTGCACTTTGCCTGCGTGTTTTTGCTTTCCGGTCTGTCCTTCAGAGCAGCGCTGAGCAAGGATTCTGCCCTGTGTTAGGCATGGCAGCCCTGCAGATCCTCAAAGGCCGCTGTCGCTTCTCCAGGCTCCTCCTCCTCCTCCTCCTCCTCCTCTTGCCTTCTCTCTTCCTGACCTGTCCTTCATAAACTTTGGAGGGCCCAAACCGGATGCATTGTGGCCTGAGATATTCGGAACGGGGGTCGGGGAAGGGATGATCGTGCTATCCACCCTTGTTGCTGCCTCATCAACCCATTTCCCTTTCCACCCCACCCCCCCATTCCAGCCATGTATAAATATCTTGAACTGCACAGAGCCGAGGAAGGACCCCTGCGGGATGCCCCGCAACCGTTTTGACACAGAGAGGAGGAAGGACAATCCGTCCCTTGTCACCTTCTCTGCATTTGGCAGGGAACTTTGCAGTTGCTTTGGGAGAATCGGGCTCGCGATGCGTTTTTATTCCCACGGGCAGCGATACGGGTTGCCCTATTAAAAAGGATGTTTGGACAGGGTTTATTCTTGATGCGCCCAAAATAAGGAACCGGCAAAGGGGTGTCCATAGGGGGCCAGAAATACATTGAAAACGTATCCCCTTTCCAGAAGAACACCGGGGTGGGGGTGGGGGAGTATCCCCTGAAGGAGGGGCTACATAGTGGCGCAGTGGTTAGAACGCGGTACTGCAGGCGGATTAGGCTGCCTGCCGACTGCTGGCAGTTCGGTAGTTTGATTCTCACCAGCTCAAGGGTTGACTCAGCCTTCCCTCCTTCTGAGGTTGCTAAAATGAGGACCCAGATTGTCGGTTGGGGGGCCTTGGGGGACGGCGGTCTCGAGAAAGAAATTCGTCCTCTCCCCTTGGTTTGGAAGGGGAGGAACTTGGAGAAGAGGCTGCCGATCTTGTAGGTGGCTTTGAGTTTCTTCCTCAAGGTCAGCTCCGTGTTCCCTTCCTCCTCCTCCTCCTGCTCCTCCTGAGGCCCACTTCCAGGAGATGGATGGAGGGGACAGAGCAACAGACCTGGAGGCGGCCTGGGCAGAGGCCTTGGGGACAGGTGCCCCTTACTCCGCTCCCCACCGGACGCTCCCAGTCAGGGCTCCCAGTCTGGCCTTCAGGCACAGTCCAGGCGCCGTGGGGCCCAGTGGTCTTCCTCTTTGCCTCCTCAGGAGTGCCCGTGGTTCCCGGGACAGACGCCCCCATCTCCTCCCTGAGCGAGGCGCAGGAGTTCTCGCAGGCCTACGGCTTCCCCATCATCTTCAAGGCTGCCTATGGCGGAGGAGGACGAGGCATGAGAGTCGTGCGCAGCTATGAGGTGGGGCGTGTGGCTCGGCAGGGGGGGCCTGAATTCGGGGAAGAAGCTGCGCCCAGGGGGAGTCCGTCCATATTTGTCTCCGGAGCCCCCACAGAGCTAATCGAAGGGGGGCTCTAGGTTGACAAAAGGGGACGCCTGGTGGCCCCAAACAACGCAACCTTTGAGGAGGCTCCTTTCTTGTGTCGGGGGGGGGCGGGGGGAGGCATCCTCAGCTGGGGACAGGAGGGTCTTGGCTGAGGACGGGGTGTCGAGCCAGGTGTCCCCCTTTTCTCTGGGCAGGAGCTGGAAGAGAACTACACCCGGGCCTTCTCGGAGGCCCTTTCGGCTTTTGGGAACGGGGCTCTCTTCGTGGAGAAGTTCGTGGAGAAGCCCAGACACATCGAAGTCCAGATTTTGGGTATGGAACGAAATTGGGGCGTGTCCTTTCTTTGGAGGGTGGCAGCGAAAGATGACTTCTTCACCCGAGAAAGAGAGACGGAAAAATAAATATTTTATTGCAGATTATGTGAAAAGAAGATTCGTTTTGCAGAATCCAAAGAAGCGTAACGTGTTTTTTTTTATGGCCGCTGACTAGAAAAGTAAATAACTTAATTACACCAAACGACCCTTTTGACTACATATACTGGCCCGATAATCTAGGAGTTTAATGATTGGAGTGATTAAGTCGCAGCTTTTAAGGAAACGGCGGGATGCAGGGAACCCCTCCTTCGATGCAGGCAGTTCCCGCGTCAAGGCAGGAGGGCCCGTCCAGCCAAGGAAGTGGGTCCAGGACAGGGAGGCTGCCTGCTTAGCGGAGCTGGCTTGTCTTATTCCGCTTCGGCCCAGTTTCATCTTTGGCCTGGTTGTTCCTCCTCCTCCTCCTCCTCCTCCTCCTCCTCCTCCTCCTCCTCCGCAGGTGACCAGCATGGGAACGTGCTGCATCTGTACGAGAGGGACTGCTCCATCCAGCGACGGCACCAGAAAGTGGTGGAAATCGCCCCGGCCGCCCACCTCGACTCCCAGCTGCGCTCTAAGCTCACCGCTGATGCCGTCCGCCTGGCCAAGCAGGTGAGGGGCCGCAAGCAGCCCAGCCCTTTGGGGAGGGGGGGGCCCTGGGGGTCAGCGAGGAAGTCCCCAGCGAAAGGCCACGGTGCCCCTCAGCAAAGGGATGGGATCCTCCAGCCTTTCCGGACAGAGAGCGGGAGACCAGCTCTCCTGCGTCCGTTTGGCAAAAGCGGCCCAGAGGCCAGCGACGGCCGTGGAAGCATCTTCCTGGCTCCTTTCGGTGCCAATGGCGCTCCGCAAACTGCAGCCCTGTTTTTTTCCCTCCTTTCCTCCCCGTCGGCCGGCACTGTTCTGAGCTGCTGGAGGCTGGCTAGAAAAAGCGAAACCTTCCACTTGGCGGAATTCCTCTCCGCCCGGATCACAGATTTTTTCTGTCGGAACTTCTTCCTCTTGCGTAAAACCCTCTGCAGCCTCGAACGTGGGGTGTTGCCCATATTCCTCTAGGGAGTTTCTTCTACATGTGCTACTAAGTCCCACTCACTGCGTTCTTTCTTGCAGGTTGGGTATGAAAATGCCGGCACGGTGGAGTTCTTGCTGGACAGACACGGCAAATATTACTTCATTGAGGTCAATTCCCGGCTTCAAGTTGAGCACACGGTGACAGAGGAGATCACAGAGTGAGTGGCTCAACCCCCCCCCCCCACCCCGCGAGGTTTTGTTCTTAACCAGGGTTTAAGGTTCTGAGGTGCTTTCGGGTGACCCGGAGCAGGCCGGCCGCCCTTCCTTTGGGGGGGACGGAGGACCCGGAGCCGTCAGGCCCAGCCGTAGAAGACGAAAAGGGGACCCAAGGGGATTCTCTGAATACCGTAATTGCAGCTGGTGGGCAGCAAGAGGAACGCAGGGCAGGAAGTGAGCTCCTGGGTGGGTGGGTCAAGAGGAGTCCCTGGGCAACTGAACAGGAAGAAGCCGGAAGAGACCAGGGGAATTGGGGCTCTGGAGGATGGCCGGCTGGGCTCTGCGTGCGGCCAAGATTAGCTCCTCAGTCAAGGGTCTCCAAACTGGGCACCTTTAAGACTTGTGAACTTCAACTCCCAGAATCCTTCAGCCAGGGTGGGAGTTGAAATCCAGACGTCTTAAGAGGTGTCAGGTTTGGAGACCCCCGTCCTCACCGGCTTCCGATGGGCCCGAAAGCAAAGGCCAAGACGCACCTGTCCAGTCCTGTCCGACGCAGGCCCAGCGCTTCTCCCCGTTGCTTAGTCTTGCCTGGAGACACTTCAGGGGTCTTCACGGAACACGGTGGATGGACCCCTCACAAAGTTTTCCCCTCAGCCAAGAGGAAACGTTTGGTTATCAGAACCCACAATAGAGCTGGAAGGGACCTTGGAGGTCTTCTAGTCCAGCCCCCTGCTCAAGCAGGAGACCCTATACCGTTTCAGACAAGTGGCTGTCCAGTCCCTTCTTAAAAACCTCCAGCTGCAACTTCTGGTGGCAAGCAGTTCCGCTGGCTAATTGTCCTCCCTGTCAGGAGGTTCTCCTCAGTTCCAGGTTGCTCCTCTCCTTGGTTGGTTTCCACCCCTTGTTTCTTGTTCTGCTTGGAAAATAAATTGAGCCCCCACCCCCTCCCCCCCCTCTTTGGGGCAGCCCCTCAAATCCTGGAATCTTGCTATCCTGCTGTCCCCCCAGGGAACACAGAGAAACAGCCTTTCTCAGGGACTCCTAAGGTCTAGGAGCAGAAGGAAACGTTTTTCTCCTGCTGGTATCCTAAGAAGGAAAAGCGAAGAAGAAGAAGTGGGAGAAGCGTTTGCAGACGTGCCCCTCCCCAAACTTCAGGAAAGGACCCCTGGAGGTCTTGTAGACCAACCCCCCTGCTCGGGCAGAAAACCCTAGGCCATGTCAGCCCAATCGCTTCTTAAAATCCTCCAAGTCCTGACCTGTTGGAGCTAAAAAAATCCAGCTTTGAGCTAAGGTAGACTCTGCCTTGCCCTGGGAGCCCCATCCCTCCCCCCTGCGCCCCTCGGGAGTGCAAAGGGCATTGGGGACAAATTAATTCCCCACCAGGCTGCCTCGGGCTTGCTGTTAGTCCCGCCCCCCACCCCACCCAGGTAGCTTTCTGAACCCCACAGGGAGGGTCTCCCCAGTGCCAACGGCCACTCAGCCTCCCCCCGCCCGCCCTCCCGCCCCCCCATATATCGTATTGCTTGAAAAGGTCTCTGGGTCTTCCTCTTCCTCCCACCGGGCAGCTCCTGGGCTGGACCCCACAGCTCGTTGCAGGGGCCTCAGAAAAGGGGTCAGCTGAAGGCAGAGAACTGGAGAGAAGAGCGCGAGTTTTTCCTCCAGGCTTCGGGTGCGGGTGCCGCCCCAGAGGCCTGCAGGCTGGCTTCGGCCTCCCGGAGAGCCCCGGGCCCTGATCAGATGGGGTGGGGGGGCCAAGGGCTGGTGTGGGACAGCCCACTTGCAGAGCCCAGGGGACGTTCCCCGGGTCTTGGATCTCTGTAGACGCAGCGTTTCTCTTGCGACGGGTATTTTACCTTTTACTTGAAAATGAACCGTATTAATATTGTATTTGTATTTAATGGAACGCTGAAGATTATCTGGATGGTACGGAAGTGTTTCATACGAAATAAGCACCAAACAATTGGAACAAAAGAACCCCAAGGCGGTACTCAAAAAGTAAAAGAGGCGTAAGGTTGCTCCTTCAGGCGGGAACGTGGAGCACACATTTAACGAATTAAGGATTGAAAGGCTGTCTCCCATTAATGCCCCCTGTACTAGAGTAGGAGTGTCCAACCTATGCATATTGTAAGAGGGAGCCGCCGTTTTGAATAGGCCCAGGCTTTCCACAGAGACCAGGCGAATTTTGGCGTGGCTGCCCTGGAACCGAGAGGCAACAAAGAAATCGGCCTATTGGGGAGACTTCACATTGCAGGGTTTCTGTGCGTAAATGAGATTTGTTTTGCGCAACTTCCTTGCTAAGAAAGGAACACGTAGAGAGAGAGACTTCTGCAGATCCTGGGGTTTGTGTTCACCGAGGAGGAGTTCTGACTTGGAGTAAAATTCACTAAGCCCGATATTGAAAATTTAGCTCTCAAATCAGAATGTAACCAATTTACTCAGGTATAAAATAGGTGCATAATTTTGAAGGAAAGTGTCTCAGCCTCTGGCACTCCCACAAGTAATCCCAACCCAGGATTCCAAAGAAGTCTAATTCACAAAATCCGAACATCAAACCGTAGAGCTGGAGGAAGGGAGGAGACCTTACACCCTCCTGGACAACGGACGTCCAGTCTCCGTCTCCCCGCTCACACACACCCCCCCCAGCTCCTGGAGCCATCCGCTCTCTTGGCAGCTGCCGGACCTGCTGGCTCCTGCTGAAGGGGTGACCTTTCCGGGCTCCCGGATCCCTTTCGCCGGGATCTCATCCTGCTGAGCCAGGTGCTGCCTGTTACCCTACACGGCTGCTTTGGGCTTTTCCTGCCCAAGTGCTCAAAGCCTCGACCTCGACAAGATTCTTCTAAATCTGGAGTCTCTCTCTTGCAGTGTTTTTTCCACCCAGGTGGGAGTGACTCTGCAGTTTGGAGGAGTTCTCCTTCTGCCCCTCATCTAGATCACTGAAAACCCCCACTGACTTCAGGATAAAGATAATAATCTGAGACCTATGGCAGGCCGTAACTGATAGGTGGTTGGGTGCTTTTTTTTTTCCTTTCTCAAACTGGAATTAAGATTGTGTATCAGTATTGGGGAATCACAAAAGCGCTATAACAACGGAACTCAAAAATTGTTCTGGACATTCAGGGCGCAAAGACTAAATTTAGGAAGAGGGATGGTCCAGAAGGAACTGATTCTTGAAAGCAACTGGGCCAAATATCCATCATGACCCGTCGATGTCCTTCTGCCCCATGGCTAAATTGGGGTTCTTTTCTCTTGGCTCTTCTTCCCAGCAGCTCCGTGTTGGGCTTAACTGGGTTTCTTTGGGTGGATTCTGGCCAGGGCTGCTCTGGCAAAGGAGGGCAGTGCCAGCCCTGGTTTCTGGGGAGGGGCCATTTGAGGGAGGGGCTTCTCTTGTGATGAGGGACCCCTTCCCCTTGCAGGGACCCCAAGCCAGAGAGGCAGCCGCGGCTTTTACGGCCCCACATAAATAGGAAGCCATTAAAAGAAAAATCGATCTGCAGTTAGATGCTTTTATATGTGAGAGCGGGAGGCAGCTCGGTTACACCGACCCCGGAATAAAAATAGCTGTGCGCTCTGCAACCGAGAGCCTCTCTGTGAAGGCAGGGCCCCTTGGCCTGTGGGGCAGGTGTGTGTGTGTGTGTGGGGGGGGAAGCACGGCTGTTTCCAGGCTGGGGAAGGGGCATTGGAGGGCTGAGCAGAGAAGGGTGCCGGGCTTCTCCCTGGCCCAGCTTGGGGGGGGGGGGGGGGGGATTTGCAGCACGCCGACTCGGCCCCTCTGGGATCAGCCCTTCCCTGGCCAGGTCTCCTAAGCTGCCGGAGAGGGGGGAGGGCACAGGATCGTCCTGTGGGCATCCCGGGAACGGGCAGAGGACGGAGCAAGAACCCCTGGGCGGTGGGCAGTGGAGATCTTGGGTGTGAACAGGATGATGGGTCACTGAATCCTTCAGCTCCCACCGGGGAGGAAAAGGGAGCCGGTGCTCCGCGGAAACGATCTCTTTCCAATCCAAAGCCAGAAGCCCGGATCCATCCGCACAAACATCGGAGTCTGGATGGGGCCAGTCAGGAGAGGCGGCTGGTTTTAACGGGAGGACAGCTCAAGCCGCCTCCGTTCCCAGCCTCCCACCAGAGTCCTCCCAGCTCGGGGGGTGGTGGGGGGTGGTGTGCCTGTTAATTTTTTAATTTTTTTCTTCAGAAAAAGGTCCCCCCCTTAGGCCGATCCGTCCACCCACAAGCCGCAAGGCGTCTCCCTAGTTGTGTAAATTGAAAGAGGGCCATATAGCTAAAACAGGTGACCAGCAGTAGCCTGAACCCGCAAGGACAAAAGCTAAGCCTCAGGAGGAACTAAGACTTGAAACAAATGCCAAACACAATTTTAAAAAAGTTTCTTTCGGAAGCAAGAAAAAAAAAATGCGAGGAGACATTTGGTCCACAGGTGGGGGAAGACGGCAAGGAGGAGATAGGTAGTGGGTAGAAAGTGGGAGGGCTTAATTCGTTCTTCGCGTTTGTCTTCACGCAGCAGGAAAAAGTAGCCTAACCCATCGAAAGCAGCACCGCGGGAGGCAGGTTAGGAAGGCAAGTTAAAAGAGAGAAGGAATCGGGAGTAGAAGACTGTAGACCAGTTCGGATCGCCAGGACCAGAAGGATTGCAACGGAGCAAAATCTTTCAAAACTCCTGGAACATACAGGAGGACTGGAAAAGAGTTGACGTGGCTCCAGTCTACAAAAAGGGGGAAATTGGATTGAGGAAACTAGAGATCATTGAGCCTGACCTCAATTCCTGGAAAGACCCTGGAAAAGATATCCAAGCGGTGCATATGTGAGCACCTAGAAATGAACAAGACCGTGACTAGAAGCCAGCACGGGTTTGTCAAAAGCAGATCACGCCAGACAAATCTTATTGCTTTTTTTGGACAAAATGACTAAATTAGTGGATAAGGGAAATGCTGTAGACATAGTTTACTTAGATTTCGGTAAGATACTTGTCAAAGTAGACCACAGGTGCCCCCTTGATAAGATAGAACTGCGTGGGATAGACCGTATCACTGTCCAATAGATTCGCAATTGGCTGGCCAGTCGCACTCTGTGGGTTGCCCTCAAGGGAACCACATCTCCACGGAGGGGAACCTGCGGTGGGACATCCCAGGGGTTTGTCTTAAGCCCAGTTCTCTTCAGCCTCTTCCTAATGATCTGGATGAGGGGGACGAAGGAGAACTCCTCATATTTGCAGAGGACACCAAGCTGCGGGAGAATAGCTAGCACTTTAGGTGATGAACTCAAGATTCAGAAGCACCTGGACAGATCTGAACCCTGGATCTTATGACAATAAAATACGAGTCAGTGGTGAGAAAAGTAAGGTCCCACACACAGGCAAGAAAAATCAAATGCGCTGATATATAGGTATATATAGGTGCCTGGCTCAGCAGTAGCAACTGCGACAGAGATTTAGGTGTCCTGGGAGATCTCCACTGTCACCTTTGGAGGCCACATTGAGATCCGGTGCTCCCACGCTGCCACAATTGGGCCTGGGAAAGTGGGAGGGGGGAATTCATTGGAGTAGATCTAGTTAGACATGACAACATTCTTTTTCTGATTCAAGGTCAGGTGGTGTTGCGCATAGTGAAAGGAAGTCTTACTTTGGGACGGACGGCGATTGGGCCATGGGATGTGGTGATGGGTGCAGGGGATGGAGTTGTAGTTTTTCCTGATTGTAAGGAAGCCCGGAACTTTCAGATTCGGGATTCCACAGTTGAGCCAGTTACTATCCAAATAAAAAGAACTTTTGAGAGATGTCGGTCTCGGAGTTATCGGCTGGAGTGGAGGTTTGCTGGAACGCTGACAACCACTTAAGTAGGAGCTAGAAATGTGCTGCAGCTGCCAAATAAAGGAATGCAGTCCGAGAGGCAACATTGGCAGAGAAGTAATTGCAAGATCGCATAGGAAGTGATACTCCGTTAGGGAGACCATCCTTGGAACTCTGCGTACAGTTTTGGTCCCTACAATTCAGAAAAGGTGTACTCTAGAAAGAGCGCAGAGTAGAGCAACCAGGATGAGAAGGGGTCAAGAGGCTAAACCATACGATGAACAGTTGAGGGAACTGGGTATATCTAGTCTCACGAAGAGAAAGGCTAGCAGTGCCGTGAAAGCGGTCTTCCGGCATCTAAAGGGCTGTCGCAGAAAAGAAGGAAGTATTCTCCAAAGCACCGGAGGGCAGGACAAGAAATAACAGGTGGAAGGTCATTAAAGAGAGAACCCGCCTAGAGCTAAGGAGCAATTTGCTGACGGTAAGAGCCATCAGCGGAATGGCTTCCCTCCAGAAATTGTGGGTGCTCCCTAACTGGAGGCTGGACAGCCTCTAGGGTCCCTCCCAGCCCTCTTGTTCTGTGGTCGACGGTCATTTCAGATGTGCATAGTTTTGCCCCACTGGAGAAGGCCGCAGTCCTCCTAAAGCTGAGCTCCCTGTGCCCCCTTAAGGAGGCGTCCTGTGTTCTCCAGCCGGCCACCTCTGTGGCACAGCTGCGGCACGCTTTGCAGCCATAGGTGGGTCTCAGCTGCTTCCTCGTATGCTTTGCAGTGTGGATCTTGTCCACGCCCAAATCCACATCGCCGAGGGGAAGAGTCTGCCAGAGCTGGGCCTGAAGCAGGAGAACGTGCGCATCAACGGCTGTGCCATCCAGTGCCGTGTGACGACCGAGGATCCTGCTCGGGGCTTCCAGCCAGACACAGGCCGGATTGAGGTAGGAGGCTGCAGTGTGGCTCTCCTCGAGGTTCCTGGGGCGCGGAGGAGAGAAGCGGGGGGATGGGGGGGCCCCAGGCATCGTTCAGGGAAGTATTTCTGCTGGTCCTTTGAGCTGCAACTGTACTGTTTAATAAAAAGGCAAACTTGGATCTATCTGGTCAAGCATAAAACCTTCCCTCATATGAGGATAGGAAGAATCCTAGAAATACGTTTGACGCGGTACAAGCTGCAAACTTTCCAATATTGTTAGCCAATCAAAGATCGGCATAAAATAGCAGCACGCGTTTGCAAAAGTACTCCCCTCCCCCGCCCTAGAGACTGCCCCTCCTCGCCCAGGTCCCGGGTGCTTCTGCCAGTCTGGCTCAGCCCAGAGCCCCCAGCGGCAGCGGCAGCAGCAGCCGTCCTGTCTGCCACCTTTTAAGCAGCAGCATCCAGGAATGTGTGACTTTATTTCTGAGCTGTTCCCAACTCCCTGCGCTTCCTTTGACTGCAGACTACCGGAAAATTATAAATAAAATTAATTTCTTCCTGCACGGCTTGAAGGAAGGGAAGGAAGGCAGGGATTCACATCGGCATAGAGCAGTACAAACATTAGGTTTATGGAACACAGAAAAATAAATCAAGCATCTACCTAGGTCCGTGAGCAAATTTGTACCTGCGCAACTTTCTGAAGCAAATATTCTTTTATATGTTCTCTCTCCTACAAATTTCTGGAACATATAACTGATATTTGGGGGTATGGCAAATTCTTCCTGTCTCAGCCTCTGTCCACAGTTGTTTCTCTAGTCATCTCATGTTTTAAAAGATTGCTTGGGGCAGGGGGAGATTTCTGCATTTCCGGGAGACCCCCTAATTGGAGGGGGTGCAATTAAAAAGAGTCCTGGATGGCGTGCGGTCAGCTCTTGGCGGGGTGTTTCTGGGGTGCCTCCCAACAGTTGCTCTGGTTCTCCTCCCAATTGTACTTCATCATTTCTGTATTTCCAGCTTTTTTCCATCTCTTGGCCCAGCAAGGCCACACCTTTGGGGGTGGGGTGGGTGGCTTGAGATGGCCGCTTTGGGGGGAGTCGCCGGTGCCTTGTCTCTGCCCCCCGAAAGCGGAGCAGCCTCTTCTCTGGAGCCCACGGTGCCCTGCAGGGGGAATGGCCTCTCCGGGCAGGTCCCGTCTGCAGGGCCTCCCGTTGATGATGTCCACCTCGCCCTCCAGCCCAGCATCCCCTCTGGTTTCCCTGAAGGGCAGCGGGTGGGGGGGGGAACCGCCAGCACCGGGGGAGGCATCCCGGCCGCGCTTGTCTCTGGCCATGGAAATAGGAACCTTGCTTGCTTCGGGCCTGGGGCTGCCTGCCCTTCACCAGCCCTCAGCTGCCGGATTCTCTTTGGTTGCGGGGAGGGGGTGTTTACTGAAGCCTGGCTGCTTTGCCAGCAGGGCATTTTGCAGGTTCTGGGCAAAACCGCCCGTGGGGTTTCCTAGAGGCCACCTGCCTCCGTTTCCCCCGTTCGGGTTGCCCTCCGGACTCTGGGACAGCCGACTCAGCGGCTCCCTATGGGGCAGGCGGGGGCACGGGGCGGGGGGCTCAGGCCCTTCTGCCCGATCCCAAGGCTTCCCCGTCTTTGCCCTTCTGCTTCAGAGGAGGGGGGCCTCATCCAAAGGGCTGGCTTCCCTGGGCCGGTGGGGCAGGGCCGGTGGGCATCCGTGTCCAAGGCCTTGCCAGGCCAGGCCCCCGTCCTTCTGCCCCTCCTCTTCAGCCTGCCCCTTCTCTGCAGGTCTTAGGACGCCGGGCTTGGCCCACCGCCCTCCCTCCCTCCCTCCCCTTTACTCTTCAAGTAGCTCTGCCTTCCCCCCCCCCCCCCTCTCCCAACCCCCCCCCCCCCCCCCCCCCCCCCCCCCCCCCGACAGCCGTTTGGTGCATCCCAGCCCAACGAAGGGGCTTCTAATCCAGAAGAGCCGGCAGGACGATGTTTTTACCTAATTTTATTCTTTGGGGCAGAGCAGGTTCCCCCCCCCCCGCATTTCTTAGTATTGAAGGGAGTGGAGAGCCCTTGCCTGACTCCCGGGGGGGGGGCGAGGGGGGGCAAGGGGCCCCTGAGCTGTCTGGGCCTTCCAAGGCTTGCTACAAACCGCTCTGGAAACTCTGGGGTTTGCCTCTCCCCCCCCCCGCCCCTCCTCCAACGGAAGTTGTCCCTGGAAGAGCCTGGGGGCCCAGGAGCCTCCTGCTCCCCCCCTCGTGCAGGGCCCCCCTTCGGCCTTGGTTCCAGGTTGCTTCCCCCCCGCCCCCCCCTTCCCTGCCAAGCCTCCCCTCCAACGCCGGCCTCTCCGGCTCCCCGAGAACAGCCTGCAGTTCCAGGCGCATTTAGAGGAAAGCCCCGTTTCCCCCTCCTGCCTTCTCGAGGTCCGAGCTCAAAGAGACGGGGGAGCCCAGTCAGGCGGAGAAGAAGAAAAGGAGCCGAGGGGGGATTTCTGCCTTTCGTGATCCCTGATCTTCATGGGGGGGGGGGGGGGGGGGGGATAATGCCAGGCCGGCTCTGCTTGTTTCTTCCGGCAATGGCACCGTCCGTCTGTCCGGGGGATTCTGTGGCTGTTTGAAATGCCCCCCCTTCGCCTGAGGCTCCTTGGGGTTCAGAGGGGGCCTCTGTGGCCGCCTTGGTCACCCGCCTCCCCTCCCCGCCCCTCCCCCATCTTCTGCCTGGGGCTGGATGCCAGCCCCCCACCCTACCCGGGCAGCCCTCCCAGCCTCTCAGGACTGGACCCAGGATGCCAGAGCGGCTTCAGCGGGTGGGTCCCAGGGGCTTCTCACCCCGATGCCACTAAGCAGAGCGGTCAACCCGCCTTTGCGTTTCCCTGTTCTTGCCCGGACGCAGGACTTTGCGGAGACAAGGGCTGAAGACAGAGGGCGCTCTTGGTGCGACACCATCTGCAGCGACGCCTCCTGTGGGCCAGAAGGATATCAGGGGAAGAAGCTTTGCCCCCTGAGATCCGGGCGCTCGGCATCTCCCGAACTCCCTTTCTCCGTGAGGGGATGCCTCCTCCCACCACCCCCTGGGCTTCCTTGGCACCACTGGGCACTGGTGGCCGGCTCTCTGGCCGCTTTTCCAAGCTCCGCCAGGCAAAAGGTCTTTGGAGGGACTACAGGGCACCCCCAGACAAGCGGTGGGTGCTTTGGGGTTCCTGGAACAGCCAAGGCTTGGGGGGTGGGGGTTAACTGTCCTCCTGCCCCTAATTCTGTGTGATCTTTCAGTGTAGGGCCTTCAGAGGAGTTGACTTTTCCTTCTCACTCTCCTGCTTCCCACGTGGACAGTTGGCACGTCGGTAGCTGAAACAGAACCCGACTTTGCTTTCAGTAGATACAGATGTGAAGAAATTGCTCTTCAGAAGCCACCAGTCCAGTAGATTTTTTCCTGAACGCATCATCAGCCGAAGCGCCGCTAATCCACAGCTTGAGCAGGAGCTGGGTGAGCTGCTCCTGGGAATCGTCAAGAAGCAACTGCAAATCTGATTTCCTGAAATCGGCAGCTCCTCTGCAGCTCTCTTGAGAGGAGGCAGTTCAGTCGCATTAGATCACCCTCCAGTTTTTATCTGGCCTCCTCCTCCTCCTCCTCCTCCTCCTCCTTCCTGGAGTGATGGTCCCGAGACAGTTACCTTGGGACCTTTAAGACCCAGGGCGGCGCTGATGGCCGGGAGCCAGCCAGCAGCTGAGGGGGGCCCTGGGGGTCCTCCGGACGGCTCTGGAAAGGTGCGGGTGGAGCAGGAGGGCCAAGTGAAAAGGGCCCCTAGGCCAGGTCTACGGCTCCCGACATGCCGTCCTCCCTCCCTCCCTCTTTGCAGTTGCCACTCCACACACACACACACACTCTCTCCCCCCGGGTTGCATCTAGTTCTCCAAGAGACAAATTAAGGTGACGCCAGAAACTAGAACCAGCTGATGTTACTTTCATCATTATATTGTTAGCCTTGTCTTGGATGGTTTGGTTGGATTCACACAACACATCAGACAACCAAGATTAATGCCCGTGGGCCGCGAGCTCTTTCGGCCTGGCGCTTTGTTCTGCTTCTCCTGGCGAAGATTACGGGAAAAGAATAGCAGAAACGGCTGGAGAGGAGGAGGAGGGGAAAGGAACCAGAACTTGCTAGACTGGGGGAGGGAGTAGCTAGGCAACCCCCACCCCCCCGGAAGAGGGATTGGGGGGACGGTCCCAACTCTCCGCTCTGGAACCGGGGCGTCATCTTCAGTCCCTCATGAATGGCCCTCTGGGTACCTCCTCCTTCCACCCAAAAAAGAGGGAAGGTCGTCTGCCCACATGGCCCCCCGCGGCAAAGACCCAACCGGCTGCACCCTGCGTGAGCTGACCCGGACGCCAAGTCCCATTCTGTAGGGCATGCGAGGGGGGGGAAGAAAGAAGTCTCTCTTCTGCGATGGTTGAGGGCTTCGTCACTTTCTCCCAGTTCTTCTGACTCTGGAAGTGGGAGGATTGGACCCGGGACCGGCTCCCAGCCCTTCAGAGTCAGGAAACGGATCCCGCGAGAACTCCTGGAGTTCCACTTTATTACTGTCATGTGTCATAACATCCTGAAAGTTTGAGAGAATCAAGGCGGGTTTTTTTTTCTTTGAGTTTCTTTCTCACTCTCTCTTCTTTCCGAGAGCCAAATGAGTCAGGTTTGCACAACTGTTCTCGCCTTCCTCCTCCAAGGTTATTGCCACGCTCCTCCCTAACTGCAAAGCCAGCTAGCCACACCGGTTTATTTGTGGTGGTGTGGGCTTCTTCGCTTCCAAAACTTTAATGAAAATTTCTGCAGAACCAGAACCCTTTCCACAGTTTAGTGACACTCTGATTGATGCTATTAAGGCATTTCGTCTTTGGGTTCCTCTCCCCGCTAACTTGGCCGTTCACACGTCCAGGGATGCTGCTGCCCTGCCTCTTCCTGGGATGGAGCAACGGGTGGGGAAGGCCAGACCTCTCTCCGGTGCCTTCGCGGGAGGCACAGCAAGGAGGGAGGGGAGCAGGAAGAGGGGGGTCGGGGCAGAGGTTCCCCCACCCCCAGACACACACAAACACCCCTGGGGCAGCTTCTGCCAAGGAGACAGGCGGGCTCTGCTCTGCAACAGGCAGACCCACCCAGGCGCAGCTCCCACAATTTCACCAAGGATTTCCTTTTGTTGGCAAGAAAAGGAGAGGGGGGTGGCGGGGAGAGATGCGCTGTTGTGCTCCGGGGAGTTGTCATCCCTAATTTGGAGGGGAGGCTGTAACGGATCTCCTTCCTCCGCTCCTCCTCGCTGCAGCCTGCAGGATTTGCGCTCAAGTGACCTTCCTACCTGTCCTCTGCACCCAGCCCCCCCGCCCCCACCCCACCCCCCGGCCTCCTAGAAACGGGAAATCTGAGCTAGTTCAAGGTTTCGTTCCTGTCTGTGGTGAGGCGGGAATTATCGCCGCAGTGCATCCATCAACCACCTTGATTTCGCTATGGTCTCATTGTTCAAGTTTGCAGAACATGCGCGCGATGATAAGCCAAGGCAACCGCTGGGTTCACAGGGCGCACTAAGCTAACCAGGCTGAGCTTGTGTGGGAATGGGAGCGCTCGGCCGGTTAAGCCTTCTGTCTGGACGCAGCCAGGAGCGTCTTGCGGGGTTCCCTTGATCTGTGCTGTGGGGAGAAGTGGGCCAGGCCTTCCGCTGCCTGCCTGCCTGCCCGCTTTAGACGGGCCCCTTCTAACCCCCCAGGCTCAACTTAGTCCCGAGGCTGCCGAGAAAAGCGGCCAACGAGCCAAGCAGAATCTGGAAAGTCTCCCTGACCCAGTTAGGAAGAGCGAGTCCCGGGTTCTCAGGGGACGGAGCTTGCTGGCCGAAAGGGAAGGATCCCACTCTGGACTCCGCCCCCCCCCCTCTCTCTCACACACACACTCATGCACACCCATGACTCACGGGTGAAGGCAAATCCACGTGTCCCAGGATAATGTTGCAGGATCCCACCTGGGTTGGTGGGTCACAGGGGCCGGTGGTTCTGCCCGTCCTCTCTGGCCGACCCTGCAGCTCAGAAGACGGACTGGCCCAGACTGGATCCTGTTCGCCTCATCCCCTTTGGCGTGAAATGGGCAGTTCAGACGTGGTTGACCAGCCCTGGAAGCCTCGATGTGGTGTGTCCCCCTGCCCCCCCAGGAGGAGAGGGCGAAAGGAAGACAGGCGCTGGGGAGAAGAACTGGCCTGCCAGGCAGGGATGCAGGGATGATGTGGCAGGTAGAAAAAGAACAGGCTCAACTCTTGGCTGGAGCAAACCTGGCTTGATAGGGGAGGTGCTTGTCAAAGGGATTTGGAGGCCCTTGTTGCCCCCCCCACACCCCCACCCCCGAGTTAAATGTGAGCCAGCTGGGGGCTGTAGCTTCCTTGGGGTGGGTTGCACGGAGCAGGTCCTAGGAGGGGCTTGTGCTCCTCTCGCCCTGGTCAGGCCCCGGACGGAGCCCCCTGCCCAGTTCCAGGAGGACGGAGACAAACGGAGGGGGGGCTGAGGAAGGCTGGAGGAGCGGCGTGGGAGGCGCTTCTGACCACCAGAGCTGTGAGCCCGTGGCAGAGTCGGCCTGTGGCAGCTGGAAGTCTCTTGGCTGGAGTCTTCCAAGAGACGCCGGAGGCCGGAGTAACAGCAAATCTTGCTCTGAGCCGAAGCCTGGGCTACATGGCCTCTAAAGTGCCTGCAGCTCTTTGATCTCAGGCCGCTTGGAAGTCAGGATCCTCCTGTGGTGGAGAATTCCTGCGGCTGGTGCGGAGTAAGGTGGCCGGGACGCAGCGTCTGCATCACTCCTGACGGTTGATGGAACCCAGTGAGAGTCACCATTCAGGACTGGAAAACGCCCATAGCAGAAGCCCCCTACTCCGCTTTCCCAAATTGGTTTGGGGTTTTACTTTTCATTTTATTTCAATTGTAAGTCTGTCTAATTGATTCGAACCTAATTGTCGGCCTGGTTTACAACATCTAAATCAAAATGTTCTTGTGGCGGTTCAAGCACTGAAGACTCGGACCAGCTGTCAGGCCCAACGGAGGAGGAGAAGCAGCCTCTGCCAGGAAGGAAGGCCAGCTGCATCCCCCCAGCCCCCCGCACCCGCCACCCCCGGGGGCCCCTGGGCAAGGCCTGGCCTAAGGAACAGAGACCCGGCCGCAGTCGTCCTCCGGCCTCTCCCAAGCCAGCAGGGCCTTCCGGAAGAGTCGGGGGCAGGCGGGTCTCCTCCGCGAGGCCTTGGCCAGTCCTGGGCACCGGCTGCGTCCCACCCGGGGCCTCTTCTCCTCTCTCCCTCGGCACGGCCTTCCTCCCCGAGTGGTCCAAGTTCAGGCAACTATTTCTGGGTGTCCGGAGTGGGTCTCATGGGTGCAGCCCTTCCAAACACGCCACCCTTAAGCGGCAAAATGCGGGTGCGGCTCCCCGAAGAGGAGGAGCAGCCGGCCAAGGGCCCCAAAGCAGAAGGCTTTTGCGCGTTAGGGGTGCGAGGCCCCAGGGCTTTCTTAAAGCGCTTCCCACGCGTGGCCTTGCAGGCCGGTGCCAGTCCTGGGCGAGGCCAAGCAGCTCCAGAGCTTGGGACTGACTGAGGCGCCCTGGGCAGGAATAGGGTCCCTGTTGCGCCTGACGTCAACCGCATCTGTGCTGGCCATGGGTGTCATTGGTGGTGGGTACATAAAAATGTGCACCCCCCCACAAGGCCAGAGGTGGTGGGGGGAGGGGGAAGAGGGTCTCCAGGCTCTGCAGTTGGGTGCGCCTGCCTCTTCCCCGGTGCAGGTGCAGAAAGTCCACGCTGATTCCCGGACAGGTCTCGACCTCTGACCCCTTTTCCTCCAGGTCTTCCGGAGCGGCGAGGGGATGGGCATCCGCCTGGACAGCGCCTCTGCCTTCCAGGGAGCCGTCATCTCCCCCCACTACGACTCGCTCCTGGTGAAGGTCATCGCCCATGGCAAAGACCACCCCACGGCGGCCTCCAAGATGAGCCGGGCTCTGGCCGAGTTCCGCATCCGGGGAGTCAAGGTAGGAGCGTTGCCGGGAGCGTTGCCTCCTTTCGGGGGGGGGGGGGGGCCCTGTGGGGCCAAAGGGGGACAGGGGGGAGCAGCTGGGGGAATCCTGTCCAACTGTTATGCCGCAGTTTGGGCGGCCGCCGTTACCTTTTATTACGCCAGGTGTGGTTTTCCTTTTATTCTCTGCTCTCTATTTGCTGAAATTGCAACACCCCCCACCAGATGCTCCATGCACCGAGAAGCCGCCTTGAGAGGCCAGTGAGGAGGCCTCCGGGGACTTTGGCTTGAGCGGAACCGGCTTCAGTCCGGCTCTGGCTAGCAGGCCGGTGGGAGGTTATGGGCAAACCCAGCGGACGCCTCTTCCCACGTTGGGTGTGAGCAGAGCCACCATCTGGGCAGGGAGCGAGGAATGGCCGGGCCTGGGGGCTTGGGAGGGAATCCAGGAGGGGCCAGAGAGAGAGGGGTCCTGCAGGAGAGGAGACGCCCCGGCCTCCGCGTGGGGTGTGGAGGGAGCCCCCCAAAGAGGACACGGCTGGCCGAGTGACCGTGTAGCAGGAGACGGATTCTGCGCTCTTCTTGCATCGTTGGCTTGAGTTGTATGGCTCAAATCACAATCACGTCTCAGGGCAGCATCCGCAACATTAAACCCACATAAAAATCACACAGTAAACAAATAATTAAAACAGAGCAGACCTTATCAGATATACAGGTAATCCTTGCTTACCGACTGCCTTGTGCCGTGGTCATTTGACGTTATGATGGTGCTAAAAACTAACTTTACAATCTGTTCTTGCCTTTGCGACCGTCGTGGCACCTCGGCCTCTCAGTCAAGCGGCTGCCATTTGTGTGTGTCGCAATTCACTTGCAACAAGCAGAATGAAAACTGTACAGTATGGAAAGCTGAAGCAAGATTGTAAATGGCAGTTGTGCGATTTTTCACTTAGTGACTACCTCACTTAAGAACCAGAGGAGTTGCAAAACTGTAAGCACAGTTGCACTCATGTGATTTTCTGTTTAACCCCCGAATTGCTGGTCCCAATTGTGGTCACTAAGGGAGGACTACCTGGTGTTTACTGGTTAGAGTTCCGTTCGTGATCGTTGGGTGGACGGGGCTGGTGGATCATCGCTGCGGATCTTGGAGCAACGTGGCGCCTGCTTATCCTGGGTCCTTGACAGAAAGGGCTGCCCTGCCTCTCCCCCTGGTCAGGATTGTGCCCTTGCCTGTGCCCAAAGGGCCTTGGGCAGCTTGCGGTGAGTTTGGGGCTCGCTCTCTTATCTGCCCCTGCGCCCTTCCAAAAGCCCAGCCAAGCTCATCTTAGAGAAACTTGCCAGGTTGCCCCGGCTGCCTCTGCAGGCTGACCCTCCTCCCCCAAGCCGGAGGGGCTCTGAGCCAGCAAACGCACCCAGACTCTGGCCCTGGGGTCAGCCCTGGGGTCAGCTCCGGCCCCGGCTGTCTGGGCGCTTCAGCCTTCTGCAGTGGCGGGAACTGATGAGGCCATCCAAGGAACGTGGCTGGCCTCTGCTGCTGCTCACCTGGCCTTGATGCCCAGTGGAATAAATGTGGACGAGTCTCTCCAGCCTCTTCCTCCTCCTCCTCCTCCTCCTCCTCCTCCTCCTCCTCCTCGGCTCCTTCCCTGCGGATCCTGCTCTCGGCCTTCAGAGAGAGAAATCAGACTCTCTTCTTCACTGCTGGAACTAGCAGATCAAAGCATTCATACAAGCAGCTCCTTCCATGCCCGCTGCATTCTGGAGGTTCAAACAGCATTACTACCCATGAACAGAGTTGGGAGGGAACCTTGTAGGTCATCTAGTCCAACCCCCCACCCAAGCAGGAGACCCTACACCATTCCTGACAGACGGCAGTCCAGTCTCTTCTTGAAAGCTTCCAGGGATGAAGCTCCCACAACTTCCTAAGGCAACTTCTGTTTCCTTGGTTGATTGCTCTGTCAGGAAATTTCTCCTTATTTCTAGGTTGAGAGTGGTATTAGTACCTCGCTTGATCTTGATTGCATCCCTCTGTTAATGCAATTTAGGATTGCATTGGCTTTTTGGGCTGCTGCTGCACACGGCTGGCTTGTATTTAGCTGGTTGTCCAATAAGACTCCAAGATCCCTCTCACAGTTCCTGCTATTAAGCCTGATTTCACCCAGTCTATAGGTGTCCTTTTGGTTTTTCTTGCCTAAGTGTAGGACTTTACTTTTCTCTACATTGAATTTCATTCTGTTAGATACGTCCCAGTATTCTAGTCTATCTTCTTGGGTGTTAGCTATTCCTGCCAGTTTAGTATCACCTGCAAATTTGGTAAGTTTCCCTTCTGTTCCCTCATCTAAGTTGTTTATGAAGATATTGAAGAGTCCTGGGCCTAAGACAGAACCTTGTGGCACCCCAACTGCTTCCTTCCCTCCATGTAGACTTAGACCCATTAAGGGCTACTCGTTGGGTACGGTTTGTCAGCCAGTTGTGAGTCCATCTGGTGGTGAGGCTATTTATCCCACTTTTTTCTAGCTTACCAAGAAGTAGGTTATGGTCTACTTTGTCGAATGCTTTACTGAAGCCTAAAATATATTATATTTTCCTCTTCTCCCCACCTCTGGCTTTGTTGCTTCCAGGAGCAAAGAAGCCCAGGATAGCAACACGGCCTTTTTGCAGACCTGGAGTGGAAGCAGAATTTGTCTGGATGATCTGTAAAAGAGCCTCCCCCCGCCCCCCCCCGCCCTTCCTCTGCCTTTCCTAAGCTAATTAGGCCGGAATTGGATCTTTTGGGGTAAAAAAGCTGTTGTGATGGGAGCAGAGAGAAGAGCCTGAGCTGTGGTTTCTTCTCTACCAGAAGCCAACCCTGTACAAAATGTAATGAATACACAACTACAAGCACGTCCGTTTCGAAAGGGCAGGCGAAGGATATGCAGGAGGAGGAGGAGGAGGAGGAGGAGGAGGGTAACTTGGCCACAGAGTGTTGCCACGCCTGTCTTGTATTCCCCAAAAGCGTCTTGCCTGGAAGAATGTCATTACTTGCAACCTCACAGCAGCTGAGCTTCCTCGGCTGACAAGACTGGCGGCAACATCTGGTCTTTCAATACTGAAAAATAGTGTCTCCTACAAACAGGGAGAATCTTCCTGGCTATTTAGCCCCCTTCCCTGTTTTTTGTAGAACAGTCCACAGGCTGCACATCCCCCAAGGGGTTTCCGTTCGGTCTCTGGCTGAAGTTCCTCCATGCTGGGATCTGCCCCGCCCAGGAGCAGCTTTCTGGCTTTCCCTGAGGTCCTGCCACGTGCAGGTGAGAAGGCTGTAGTATCTGTGTGTCCCCCCCCCCCACTGCCCTCCATAGTCCCCCCCAAATGTGTTGATTGGTCTGTATGTTGCCGTGTATTTTACAAACTTGGAATTTTAGAAAGCATTTCTGGACTGTGACGTCCTTGTGCCGTTTCTGGTTAGCATGTAGAGTGAACGCAGTTTACTTGGTTAGTTATGGCTCCGTAGAATTATAAGGTTGGCCAGCACCACCTCACATCGCCAAATCCTGCTCATTGCTTTCCTTTGAAATGAACCTGATGTCAACCTTCAGTCAAGTAGGTACCTACTCAATTGTCGTGCCCACGGTGCCCAATTATCAAACTGTTTGATTACCATGGGATACTTTGTCAAGTGCTTTAATAAACTCAGGATAAATTATGTCTACAACATCCCCCTCTCTACTAAGGAAGTAGACATAATTTATCTTGATTTCATTAAAGCCCTGGACAAAGTGTCCTCCTTAGCATGCTACGAAGGAAGTTTATACAGCCAGGAAATGAAATAAGCCAGGTTTGCTAAGCCTCCTTCTTGACAAATTCATGCTGACTGCTAATAATTACTGCATTTTTTGGAAGATGCTTTCAGATAGTTGCCTTTATGATCTGCTAATATTCCCAGGAATTGATGTCAGACTAATTTTGTGTCTCCTTTTCCCCTGCCTGAAGACGGGGGTTCTTTCTGTCACCTCTTAGTTGTTCTCTGCGATTCCTCAGGGACGGCAATTCTTCTAGGTTGGACTTCAGCATGTAATTCATCCGCGATTCAAGGTGTTTTTTGAGCCTCATTCCTCCTCAGAAGAGATACAACCCAAAGTGTTTGTTAGCAGATAGGACTTGGCGGTCTTCATGGAGTACCTGGGAAAAGGGTTCCCCTTTCTCCTCCTTCTCTTTGAAATATATCTGAAGAAGCTTTTCTTCCATATCGGTTCTCAGATCTTCACCAAGCTTTCCGTGTTTTGCACTGGGTTCCTTTGCCATCTTTTTTTAGGAAAAGCTCAAGGTCCATCTGAGGAAGACGGCTCCTCCTCCTCCTCTTCCTCCTCCTCCTCCCTGGGTCCAGGGACTTCCCTCCCGCTCTGCCCTAACTAAGGTGCAACTAAGACGCGCCTGCACCTTCCATTTCCACCCAGAGCAATATTTGCTGCAGTCCATGAATCCCAGCAACGTTCATTTATTTTATTCAGTGGCCAGAGTCAAAAAACAAACAACCCAAAATGTAATAATTAAGAATGAGGCAAGTAGCCTGGTAAATAAATGGCCATGTTTTATTCATGACTGCTTCATTATTCATTGTTGAATAAAACATTTTGGTAATTCCTTTTCTAGTCATTCAAAACAAACAATAAAGAAAGAAATATGTGTAATAGTTCATAACCTCCTCCCGAGTTCAAGGCAAATTTTATTGCTGGCAGATTCCGTAGTTAAATGAAGAAAATGTTTGTTGCTGTGCAATGCCGAATGCAAGCGGAGGAAGGAATCCAGCGCTCTTTGTGTTGTCAGAGGCTCCCTTGTGGAAGGGACGCTTCCGCGCCTGGGAGCCCAGCAGGTGCCCTGGCGGAGAGAGCAGGACCGGAGGGCTCCCTCTGCCTGTGGCCCCAGAAGCCCCTGGACCGAGCAATGGGCCCCACAGTCCTCCTCGCACCTCCTGCCTTGGCGCCAAAGCTCTTGCTCAGGTGGTCTTCCCTGCCAGGTGGGCTGGGCTAGCTGGAAGGACCACAGAATTGGTAGCCAGGAAGTGGATTTGCAGGGCAGGCCTGGGGTACAATTTCCTCAGCTTGCTCTCCCCCCCCCCACCCCGGGATCATGACAAAATGCAACATGTAGCCCTAGGAGAGGAATGGGAAACCGTATGGGAAGACGCGTTGGTGGCGCAAAAATTCTGCAGAGCGATGCACAGTCCAGGTAGACAGGAAGTGAAGGGTCGCAAGAGATATGCCCAGCAGAGCTAATTGGGCATCTTCCACACAAGTCAGGATCGTGCCCTGCCCCAATGCCAGTCGTGTCTGCCTTAAAAAAAAAACCCCACGACCCCCCCACCCCTCCCTGGGCTCCCTCAGGAGGAGCAGAATCCAGAAGGAAGCCGGCCACGGAGTCCTCCGTTGTTCCCACAGCCGCCCAGTTTAGACTCTGAGGGACTCTGGCAGAGCGAGATTGGTTGCCCAGCTAGGTGGGAGGCGGAGGGGGGTCTGCTTGCCTGCTTAGGTGCCACCCCTGGCCCGGCCAGTCTCCTCCTTGGTGGTACCTTGTCTTCTGCCTGATGTCTGGTGCTGATCTTTGTTTCTTGGTGCGTTGCCTCCTGGATGGTTTCATATTTCCTTCTGTGGAGTCAAATAGGCGTATATTGCCCGGCCTCTCTTGCCGGAAGGTTAAAGTACCGTAGTGCAGATTTTTCCTAGGTTTGAGGATCTGAAGGAGCAAAAGGTGGCAGAGCAGCGTCCTTTGTGAGCGTTGACTCTTGAAAATCCTTTTAAATAAATCAACCTCCGCTGCAGCCGGGTCCCACTGTTCTGACCGACTGGCTTTGAACCCAAATGCTACAAGAGGCTGCCTTTATTCAAAACATCCTCAAAGATCCATCTCATCCTGGGCAACCCCTTTTTTTTAAACTATTACCATCTGGCAGACGGTACAGGATAATAAAAACAAGGACAAATAGGATGAAAAACAGCTTCTTATCCCAAAGCAATAACTTATATTGAATTCTACTGCATAGTGCAATATGAATGCAATATCAGGGGTTATCAATTCAGTGTATAGAATGTGAAGGACGTGTGTTTGTGTTTTATTTTTATAGTTACAATAACCTTTACTGTCAGAGTACAACGTGTACAATGAGATTGGCTGAGCCTCCCTTCATCCACCCTCGATTGAGATGGCGCTTACTTTCGCGGTATGAGGTGCAGTGACGATAAAGCAAACTAAACTTTGCCCCTCCAAATGCGACTCTCTTCCAAGAGCTATTTCTGTGACTGGCGAGGTGGGTTTCCTGATCGCTTGGAAATGTCTGACTATCCCCCACTCCAGATTTTCCATAAATGAACAGGGAGCCCCTCCCCGCAACCCCCCAGTTTGAGGAAGGAGTTGTTGGCGTTGTTTTATTTAGGGGAGGTGATAGGTAATAATGCTTTATCCATCATAGAAAAATAAAAGGAATAAACATCAAAATTACTTAAAGCCTCACCAAATAAAAGTGTTTCCAACTATACTTTCTAATTACTACTAGAAAAAGTCAAGAGGGACCAGATTTACAGTAAAGGTAATTAATTATCAGGCCAAATAACATATCCTCTCCAATGGCCTAATTCCACTCAGTCGGAGGAACGGGCCTATTCCTGCTGCCTGAGGGGGGGGGGGCAACCGTGGAGGCCCCTCGCAATCCAGGCAACACAGCACCTCAAGGTGGTGACCACCTGCTTGGAATCCCCCTCCCCGCCATCCTCCATGGGGCACCACAAAGCAGGTCAAAGTAGACCCTTCCCGTCTTCCCGGCAGCTCGTCTTCCCGACCAGCCATTTCCATTTGCGCTTCCTTCTGCGTCCCAAAAGATCTGGACTCTCCTTTGGTCATTTCTAGCTTGAGCTAGAAAACCGGCCTCCAGCTTCCAAAACCTCTGGGGGAGCACTCCAACACTTTTAATAGGACAGAAAGGAGAAAAAACGTAACTACAACAAGGAGAATTAATGTCATTTAATATATTTAACAGTGATTCCCAACCTTTGCTTCACCACTGTTGTTGTTAGTCACGAAGTCGTGTCCAACTCATCGCAACCCCATGGACAACGTTCCTCCAGGCCTTCCTGTCCTCTGCTCACGCCGACTGCTTCCGTGACTCCATCCAGCCCCCTCCTTCTCTGCCGTCCCCTCCTCCTCCTCCTCCTTCTTCCTCTTCCTCTTCTTCCTCTTCTTCTTCTTCTTTTGCCCTCTTCGGCTCTTCTCCAGGGAGTCCTTCGTCCTTCTCATGAGGTGGCCAAAGTCTTTCAGTTTCCTCTTCAGGATCTGCCCTTCTAAAGAGCAGTCAGGGTTGACCTCCTCTAGGACTGACCGCTTGGATGGCCTTGCAGTTCAGGGGACTCGCAGGGGTCTCCTCCTCCAGCCCCAGAGTTCAAAGGCCTCCCTTCTTTGGCGGTCAGCCTTCCTTAGCGTCCAACTTTCCCAGCCATACATTGCAACTGGGGAAACCAAAGCCTTGACTCTACACCCTGTTGTTGGCAGGGGGGTGTCTCTGCTTTTTAATAGGCTGTCCTGGTGGGGCTTCTGGCTTGGCCACCCTCCTCCCACCAGATAGGAAGGAGAGAACCCTAAATGGGCTTTTTTTTATAGGCTCCTGGAGAGGAAACGGACCCCAGCGTGGAATGGGCCAGGCCTTGGGCACTGCTCTCTGACCTACCTTGAACCTGGGTGTTTGCCTCTTTTGCAGCGTGCGCGCACACACACACACACACACACACACACACACACACACGCACACACACACTATCAGAGTTGCATGGGATCCTAGAGGTCCTCTAGCGCAACCCCCTATTGAAGCAGGAAACGCTATTCATTTCAGACAAATAGTTGTCCAATTTCCTCTTAAAAACTTCCAGTAATGACACCCTTCTAGGTTCTAGGTTGGTAGTTCTAGGTTGGTTTTCTCTTGACTTCCAGCTATTGAATTTTTTTTTGTCTTTAAGCACTTTCTAAGAATAAGTTGGCCACCCTTGTTTATGGCAGCCCCCACCCCCCTCTCTCTTCAGTAAACCCCTTGTATTTTGCCATGAATTTCTCTCCCGCGTCTTCAAAGACATTTTTCTTCCATGCGACTTCACCCCCCCCCCTTTCTTTTCCACTTCATTGTAAACATTTCTATTTCCCTTCCACTTAACTTCTCAATAAAAAAATCTGCAACTTATTGTTTCCTTGTAAGAAAGGGGATCCAAGTAACTAGCCCCTTTCATTCATACGCTGGGGGGGGTGGGGGTGGGATCAGGCACCCAGGCTGTCACCAGCTGACACAGGCATCCATCCTGTTTGACATCAGCGCATTCACACATTTGCCCTTCAGCAGCCCTTTCCCCTTTAAACCCATTCCTCCTTCCGCGTGATGTTATACTCTTTCTGGTGAATTAGTTCACCGGGGTTCCTTAAGGTCGCCTTTCAAGGGCCCCTCTAAGAGGACCTGTTTTTCCTTGAGATTCCTCACTCTTTTCCATCTCCTTGTCTAAGTCCCGGTTAACTAATTTTAGCTAATTTCTTGGTTTCCTTTGGTGGGTCCTCTGGTGCAGATGGCTCAACTTGGGAGCTCATAGGTACAATACCATCTTCCTCTTGCTGATACGGAGGAAGGATAGAGAGGAAGGTGGTCCAAGGGCTCCCATTTGGACATCAGACGGTCTTGTGGCCCAACCAAAGCAGCTGCACAGTGGGATTTCTCTGCTCTTTAAATGAGACCAAGGCAAGAGCAGAGAAATCACATTGTGCAGCTGTGTTCAACTCTGTGTGTGTGTGTGTGTGTGTGTGTGTGTTTTCTTAAGTTTTCGCGGGTATCTATACGTATGAAGCTGAATACCAGAGAGAGAGAGAGAGAGATTATACTGCAATACAGAAGCCTGATGATGGCAGATGAGATTCTGCCGAAACGTTGCTACAACTTTAAAAGCACAACTACAATGACGTGGGAAAATACCCGAGCAAAGCCGAATGCCATACATGTAAGTACCCGCGATATCTGCCATCATCAGGCTTCTGTATAGTGTTTGTCTGTGAGTCACACAGATACACACGCACACACACACACACACATATATACATATGTATACATAGACACACACTACACACATACACAACACATACTGACTGTTTCCTAGTATGATTTGATTGCTTATTGTATCCTATGACTATCATTAAGTGTTGTACCTGATGATTCTTGACGGAAGTATCTTTTCTTTTATGTACACTGAGAGTATTTGCACTAAGACAAATTCCTTGTGTGTCCAATCACACGGCCAATAAATAATTTATTTTCTTTCTTTCTTTCTTTCTTTCTTTCTTTCTTTCTTTCTTTTTCTTTCTTTTTATATCTATCTACCTACCTACCTACCTACCTACCTACCTATCTATCTATCTGATTTGATTGCTTATTGTACCCTATGACTATTATTGTTATACCTTATGATTCTTGACTCTTGATGAATGTCTCTTTTCTTTCATGTACCCTGAGAGCATTTGCACCAAGACAAATTCCTTGTGTGTCCAATCACACTTGGCCAATAAAGAATTCTATTCTATTTCTTCCTTCCACACACAGAGAGATTAACCGAGTTCAGGCAACGGCACAACATACAATGTGTGTGCCAAATAAATCAAAAAGGTGGCCCAGACCTCTCAAGCCAATAACTTTGGCCACTGGTGTGTGTGTGTGTGCATTTTGGAGTTTATTCTGTGACTGGCACCACAGCAGACAAAACCTAGGCAGAAATAGAGATGAGGGCAGTAATTAATAGTTTATCCCAGTTGACCCCTAGGCCACTTTCCCGCTAGCATCACATAATTTTGGGACGTCAGAAGGGCCCCCGGGAGCAAGAGCCGAGGCCTTGGGGCCCTGTCCTTTGGCCGGCTTGCGGGGCCTGCATCACAGCCGCCACTCACGTGCAGCTGCCCCCCCCGTCCGTGGAGCTTGTGGAAGTGATTGATTCTCACTCTGGACGGGCCTTTTTTGAATTTAAAAAGTAGCATTTCATCTGTATTGAAAGGGGCCTTTGCAAGAGACGTTTTGATGCCAGGTTTTGGTCCGAGGCGAGGGCTTTAGAGGACGAGAAAGAAAAGCTTCGTGGCCTCAGGAGCCTCCACCCTTGCCAAATTTGTGCCTGGCTTCTGCAGGAACCCAGCTGTGCGGTGTGAACTAGGCCCTGGCATTAGGCTGCCTTGGGGCTGGTTGGTTTGGGCACGGCGTGTCATCCGATGCCAGCAATTGTCACAATTTAATTTGGATTAGAGAATGAAATATGCGATATCCCTGGGGAAGAAAAGGCCTTTGCTTCTACCAGCTGCCACACACACACCGGAAGCTTCTTGGAAAAAACGCTCGCCGCCTGCCTGACGAGAGGCTGCCCACGTTCCCTTGTCTGGCATCTGGTGGTGACAGGAATCAATAAAAACGGGAAAGGGCCATAAAACGTCGGTGTTAAAAGTCAAAAATTCGTTGCATGTTGTTCAGCTGCCCCCAGAAAGCCACGGCAGGCTGTAAAATGCTGCCTGGATATTCCATCGCATGGATGCTCGAGAAGCTGACAAAACTGCCCAGTCTGGGGTTCTCTTACTCTTGAGAAGCAAAAGTGAGGATATCGGGTCGTAAATTTGGGTCAGACCAGAGTCCTATATTACTCAGGGTGCAATTAGACTCATCACTTCTCTGGGAAGGGAAAGGTTCCTCCTGGGCCATTTATTGTGTGCCTTTACGAGTTATTGGTGTGCCTGTGTGGATGGTGGTGTGCCATTCTCTCTCTCTCTCTCTCTCTCTCTCTCTCTCTCTCTCCCCGTCTTCTCCTGCCTTGTTTTAATGTCTTAGCAATTTTTGTGTTAGTAAAAAGAGTGGGTGGTGGTTGTTGCTTTTGGTCCCTGAAAGTCTCGGAGTGCGGTGTTTGCTCCAAGGACTCCAAGTGCGCCTGTCCAAGGCTTCATGTGGAGCCCAGGAAGAAAAAAAGGGGACCCCCCCACCCCCACCCACCCCGCAGGAGGCCTCAAAAGCTGCCCCTCCTGTCATGCCTTCCAGATTCCCCAAGACCCCTTTTGCCCCCCACCCCCCTTCCCAGGATGCTCCCCAAACCCTTCGGTGTTTTTCCTCCAGCCAGTGGCTTCCGTGGCAGGCGGTGGGCCTGCCCTGAGTGGCCTTTGGGGGGCCTTTGGGGGGCCCTGCCCCCCCCCCCCCACAGCTTCTCCCCAAGCCGCGCAAAGCTGAGCTTTCTTCTCCTCCTGCTTTGGCCTCTTGAATGGGCCTCTGTGTCTCCAGCCAGTGTGCGAGGGGGCAGTTGGGGAAATGACCCAGAGAGACTCTGTGTGTGTGTGTGTGTGTGTGTGTGTGTGTGTGTGTGTGTGTGTAGAGCCCCAGTGGAGGAACGGCCACTCAGTCCACAGAAGGAATGGGGGGGGGGGAGGTGGCCAGGGAGGGAAGGTGTCTCTTCAGGCTTGCCAATTTCGGGTAGAGTTGGGTGGGCATCCGGTCTGGACCGGCTCCCTGAGGCTGAGAGGAGCCCGGCCTTCTGCCAGTCCAGCCTTCTACCTGGGAGGAAGGTGGGGTCAAGGAGCGGAAGCGGCCTCTCTCTCTACTAGCCCTCGGACTGCAGCCTCTGCTTTGCCCCTGGAGGCCTTGAGGAAACTTCGTCTCACCTGGAGCCGAGCTGGCTTGGCTGGCTCACCTCTTGCCCCGGTCCTCCTTCCGGCTGGGCGCAGAGGCTTGGAACGGTGCTGCTCGGCTAGTGGCCAGCTCAGTCCTGCCGTGGCTCCAAAGCGAGCTGCTCAGCCACAGAGATGGGCTCTCGGGGAGGCGGGGGGGGGCTCGGTGCATGCCCACCTGCCACCTCCCCTCCCTCTTCAAAAGGGGGCCGCTGTAGGCAGGCTGCAGCCCCGTCCCTGAAAGGCCAGGGATCCCAGCCTTCTCTGGCTGGACAGGCTCTTCCTGTGGCCCCTGCCTTCCGGGGGTGCTTCTTCCCCGTAGCTTGTGGCCGGCTCAGGCAGAGGCTGGGTGGGGAGGATCTCTGCCCCCCTCCCTACCCCCCCCCGGCCTCCTGGAAAGCCACCTTTCTGGAGGATCTCAAGGAGTCCCTTCCTTGACTGGGCCTTGGCTGATGGAGCTCTGGGGTGAAGTTAAACAGGGGGTGCAAGTCTTCCTTGGGCGAAGGGTCAGTCTGACTCCCCCTCCCCCACATCTCCCATCGCTTCTTTCATCTGCCCACTTTTCAGTCCCACCCCTAAAAGCGTCCCCTCTGGCTCGCTTGTCATTTGGACGGGACCGAGAGGGAGGTAGACTGTTCATCCCTTCCGAATGGTCAGTCCCTCCGGCCTGTCCATGCGGTCCTCCCCAGAGGACAGGAGCTTTGTGCCCGCCTTGTTCTGGGGCTGCCGCCGATCATCGCTCTCCCCTTAGCCCAGACTCTCTTGGTAGGGTCAGCGGGCGATGCCTGCAGCTCCTGGGCTCTTGGAGAAGGCCGGGCCTTTGAAAGGGACAACAGAGCTAGCCAGATATCCAGCTAGAGAGCTGACCCAGGTTGACCTCTTCCACTTCTCTAGGCAAACTTTGAGGGGCCCCAGGTCACTGAGAGAGTGAGAATCACACCGGGCAGTAAAAATCTGCACCCAAGCGAGGATTTTACCTTTCAGGAAAAAAATGCCCATCCCTGGTAGGGGAGGACCAGGCTGAGGCCAAGGGAGGGAGGGAGGGGCCAAGCGAGTCATCTGTCTCGAGTCCCTTTGTGCTCACAAAGAGATCCAAGCCTGGCCCATCTTGACTTCCGCTGACCCTGACCTGCCGCCAGTTTGCTTTGTCAGTTAGTTGGCCAGATTCTTGTCGAGAGCTTGAGCGAGAAGTCGATCTTTACGCCCGTTTGAGCCGCCTGGATCGCCCGATTTGACATTACCTTTGGTATCGGGATTTGCCAAGGTAGACTTTGCATGTTTTGCCTCCTTTGTGAACCAGAGTTGGGGGTTTGGGGGGGGGGTTTGCCCTCAGCTGTCTCCCTCCCTCCCTCCCTCCCTTTTCTACAGAGCGAGTTTAGTGGGGAGAAGCCCCTTCCCCCATTGCACAGTACGAGTAACACGTATGCCCCAAGAGACACACATATGGACATTTATAGAGGTCGTTAAATGCCACGTACAGATTTTGCCTTTAACATGAATTTAAGATTCCCCCAACCCCAACCCCCAGCCTTCACACCTCTGTTTTAACACAGATTACGCCCAATCTTGCCCGAAGGCATCCTTTCTGCATTAACTCTCTTGCCTTTGAATCCTGGAGACTTAAGACTTATTGAACAGCCTGTCGTTTGGCGACTGTTTTCGTTTCCCTTTCAAAGCTGCCTTCTTTCCTCTTCAAAATAATTGATTCTTGAATCCAGGTCACTATTTGCACCTCAATTAGTCAGCCGCAAGATGCAGAGGAAAACGCTGCTCTTCCCCCCCTCCCCCCAGCTTGAGCCTGGCTGGCTGGCTGGCTGGCCGGGGGAGGGGACTCTGCTCTGGGCAAGGCCTGGCCTGGTCAGCAGGGCTGGCCTCCGTGGGGGAGGCCGGGCTCAACCAGGTGAAGCGGGGCCAGCCGAATCTGCTGCCTCGTCCTCCTCCGTGGGCCTCCCCCTTGCGGGTCGCTGGACGCCGGTCCTCCCCCCATGAGGGCTACACCACACTCTCCTCCAATTTATCCACGTTGAGGAAGGGCCCGGGCTGCGTGCCGGCGCCCTCGTCGAGGGTCGTGCTCTGTGCCAGCCTCCCATGGACCGACTGGCTGCGCTTGGCCCACATGAAGCTCAGGCGCTTGGCGTAGCCATAGCAGGCGCTGGAGGAGGCGTCCCCCATGTCCAGGGAGCTGCTGCGCTTGGCTTTGGCTGAGGCCGGGGCTCCCCGGGCAGCGCCTCCCATCCAACGCTCTGTGCCCTTGGCTGTACCCGCCTTGGCCTGCCCCTGCCGGCACTCCGCGGCGGGTGTCCGCTGGGGCAGCAGGCCGTTGGGGTGCCCGCCGTTGGTCTGCGAGTGCACGTTGCTGACCCTGGGCAGGCTCCCGTGGACGCTGCCACAGACTTTGTACTTGACCATCATGACGCCTGTGAAGACCAGCAAGGAAGCCACGATGATGCCCCCCACGGTCACCGTCAGGGCGCCCCCCAGGAAGTGGACGTGCAGCGAATGGCAGTCTGGGTAGGCTTCCTGCGTGGTGAACTGGGCACAGCCCAGCAGGTGGGTGGCTGCCAGAGAGGTGGCCAGGTCATCGAAGATGGCTAAGACGCACAGGTCGTAATCCATGCTGGGCACCAGGTGCTTGAGAAGGAAATCCTGGCTGCTGGCGGGGATGATCCTGCAGGCGAGAAAGAGGGGAAGAGTAAGCCTCCGTGGCCTCCACCCCTCCCCTCCCCTGTTGGGGGGAGGCTTCCCTCATTCCTGGCCACAGGCCGCCGCCCCCCCGCCCTCCCCTTATGTAGGCAGCTTATCTGCCCATTAATGGCCTATTATTCTCTATCCCGGTCAATCTGGTGGCCCAGTTCTTGGTGCCAAAGGAAAGCAGAGGTCAGCGTAGAGAAAGGAGCTGCTCTCCCGGGTCTCTCCGGCCTTCCTGGAAAGCCAGCGAAGAAGTTCCACCTGGTTCTTGAATGGGATCCGGGGCTGAACCCCTGAGAGGCGCTCGGTGAGGGGCACTGTGGATGTGGCACCGGGGAGGGGGAACCTCTGCCTCAGGTGGGCAGAGAGGCTGCCTGCCTCTGGGAAGGAGAGGGGATTTCTTGTTTGGGCTGCCCAGGGGCAGGAAATGCCTCTGAAATGGAGCCATTAGGAAAGAGGCTTGTTTGTTTGTGCAGAATCCTTTCCCTGGCCTGGATTTGCTGTTCCTAGTGAAGGATTCCGTTCGTAGAGCGTGGATTCCGCTACCCATCTCCGTGGTTTAATTCCCCCCCCCCCACCTGCTGTTGGGCAGAAAGCGGGGCAGAAGCCACCAGAAACCTCGGACTCGCCCTGTGCTTCAGCCTTGGAAGCCTCCCCCACCTCGCTGAAGGAACCGGGCCCGGCTCTTCACCAAGCGGAGCCGAGGCCTTCGAGGGCCGATGTCACTTTCCTCGGGGGGCTCAGTTTCAGGGGAGCAACGCTGGAGCTTTCGGGTATGCTGTACTCTGCTTGACAACCTCCTGCGTCCCCAACCCCACATCTCGTCAGCTGCACGGCCAGCTGTCTCCCTGGTACGCGGTTCGGGTCTTGTGGGAAGAGAGGAAAGGGGCGAACGGAGGACGGCCGCCCTCTGCCTGTTGTGCAGTCCAGCCAGGTTCACCAGGAGGAGCCCTCCGGCTGAGTGAACGTAATCCGGGAGAGGACCACTGGGAACCCGAGAAATCGGAATGGTACGGAAGCCGCCAGGGACCTTCATTGCCAGGATTTCTCCAGGAAGGAGAACCCGAAACCCTTTGCTCGTCCCCCCCCCCCCCCCCCACCGCAGTCCCCTTACCTGTAAACCAGGGCATCGTCCGCAGTGCAGTTGTACTGGATCTGGTACATCCAGGCCATGTAGGTGGACTTATTGGCCAGCCAGCGCACCAGGGCTGATGTGGCAGTCACCGCCAGCACCTCCACTCTCTCCTCGGAAGCCTCCTGGGTGGCATTGGCAGAGCTCTTGGCCGAGGTGCTGATGTCGGAGGAGCCCGGATCCTGCTGCTGCAGCACCGTGATGCTGCCGTTGCCCCGATGAGGCAGGGGGATGATTTTGAGGTCCACGGTGGCTGTCGACTCCCCAGCGGCATTGATGGCGATGCAGGTGTAGGCCCCGTCATCACGGATGGTGGTCACCAAAAGGTCAAGGGTGCCGTTGCGGAACGACACGGCCCTGGAGGAGTTGGCGATGATCTTGTCATCGGGGGAGACCCAGTGGATGACCGGCTCAGGGTCTCCGAGGGCTTTGCACCTCAGCGTGGCCCTTTGGCCTTCCAGGACCCAGAGCTTGTGGGTGTGCCGGGTGATGAGGGGGGGCTCGCAGGTGAAGTCCTCCTCTGGCACGGACCAGAAGTAGCGGCCGGCCACGTGTTGCGGGGAAGCGCAGGTCTCCATGTCATCCTCTCGCGCCAAGCGCCGCAGCCACAGCAACTCACAGTTGCAGTGCAGAGGGTTTCCTCCGAAGCTGAGCACGATGGTAGCCGTGTAGGGGGTTGGGCTGATGGCCCCAATCTGGGAGCGGGCAAAGAGGGGGTCGGGGGGCAGGGTGGATAGGCGGTTGGAGGTCATGTCCAGCCGCGAGAGCTTATAGAGCTCGTCAAAGGTCCCCTCCATAATGAAGTCGATCAGGTTATGATCCAGGTTGAGGGTGTGCAGGCAGAACATGCCTTGGATGCCCTCCCAGGGGACGCTGCGCAGGTTGTTGTACGACAAATCCAGGTCTTCCAGCGTGGCGAGGAAGTCATCAAAAGCGGCCCCAGAGATATTGACCAGCTGGTTGTTGCTCAGGATGAGGTGCTGGAGGTTCAGCATTCCCCGCAGGGCCTCCCCCCTGATCTCCGTCAGCCGGTTGCTGTCCAGGTGGAGCGAGCGGAGGCTCTCCAGGTCCCCGAACGCAAAGGGCCGGAGGGTGTCGATGGTGTTCCGCGAGAGGGTGAGGTCCACCAGGCCCGTCATGTTCAGAAAGTCCGGGGCTTCCACCGCCCGGATGAAATTGTCGGCCAGGCGCAGTTCCACCGTCCGCCGGTCAATGTTGGCCGGAATGAAGAGGAGCCCCTTGTTGGCACAGAGGGTGCTAAGCGAGTCGGAGAGGTTTTGGCAGACGCAGTGGAAGGGGCAGGACTCCACCTGGGCTAAGGTGCTCCCCACCATCAGCAGCTGGACCAGGAGCAGCCTTTCCATGGTAGTTGCCTCGGCAGGCCTGGAAGAGAGAGAAAAAGGTCAGTGGGCCCCTAGGGACCCGTGGTGAGTTTTTGTCCCTTTCGGGCCCTTCGGCCCTTTCCCCTCTTTCTCGGGACGTGGCACTTATTTGCTGAGGTCCCTTCCTGCCCAGACCGCTAGTCGTCCCCTCTTACCGCTGGACCACCTCTGAAAGTTGCCTGCTCCCTGGATCCATCGCCTTCTTTGTTGTTTTAATCTAGCAGTTAATCTGGCCGTGCAAAACCCAGCAAGTCCATTTCCCCTTCTGGGTGGCCCGCAAAGGCCGCTCTCGCCTCGCAGAACTCGTCCGTTCTGTGGGCCAAACCTACCCGGATCTTTTAACCGAATCTCCTCCGGCCTGGTGCCCATCCCTGAATCCCAGCTCGTCGCCGTCCCTTTCTGGCGTTCAGATTTGGACCCTCCGTGGGGCTCTCCCCGGGGTCTGGCTCCGATCCCTTTCCCCTCCTGCTCCTGCCAAGCCACGTTTCCCCGCATCGTGTGCCTTCCTTTTTCCTACCCCATGCAGGATTTCTGCTCTTAAATTCCACCCTCTTTATTTCAGCCCAGTCTTTGAGGCTACCCAGATCTTTCTGAATCTTCTGTTGTCCACCTTTGTGTCATCTGTGGCAACCCGATGTTGGCTTCTGTTAACTGAAGTCTTCATAAACTATATACAGTTATAAATGATTGATCAGACATACGTTTTCCCATCTTATTTCAGCACAGAGCTTTGCCACTTTTACTTAGAAATCCTCCAGATTAGGAACTGGAGTGCTCCTTTGATCGACCGACACCTCTGAGCCCAATAGGTACAATTGCGAGCCAGGTGGGCAATCTGAACCAGTTATCGTGAGTGAGATGAGAAAGGGGGAAGGCCAAACGGCGTTTGGTGAAGAAAAACCGGGTGCTTCTAGAGGCTTTTTTTTACTGCATCGTTCCAAGGTTTTCATCCTCTTTTCTCCCCGGATTTCTGTTTCTGGGTGAAATGTTAGCCTTGAGCAAATGGGCCGCCAGGATCAGATTTTGCTAGCCTGGCCGGCTTGAGTTCCCTGCTTCCATTGGGAGAATTCGCTTAGCAGCTACCAGAGTCCCTGGGCTTCAAGGGGGAGGAGGAGAATCGGGGATCCTCGGGATCAGCGTCTCCCAAGTTGCTCTCTCACCCCCAGGAGGCCTCCTAAAATCTGCCGCCGCAGAGATTCTTAACGTGGCTGAAGGGCAAAATATATAGAATGACCCCATGATTGCGTTTGGTTAATTAAACCAAATTTAAAGTAAATTAAATGAATGTTGATACTTGTCTAATACCTTGTTTGTTGAGTCAACATAATCTAGTAAACGTTAAATTAAATCTGCATTAGCTTTTATTGAGGCTGCACTCAATTTGTCGAGTAAGCCATGGCACACTGCTCAAAATTTAGCATTGGCCCAAAAGAAGATGGCAGACCATGTCGGGTTCCAAAAATCCACGCCAAGGGGCTGGAGCTTAGTCTCTTAGTCCAGCATAATGTGTGTAAAATTAGAGGCTGGTGCACACGACTCGTAAAGCCGTAATGGAGCCTAGTTAGTTGTATCCACAATTCTGAATTTGGGCAGCAGCGTCCAATGGTCTGAGTGCTGCAGACTGCCTGCTGTGCTGCACATGTGGCCTGTGTGTTGCCCACCACAAGAGTCTTGTGTGATCCAGACCACTGAACTCCTGCTGTTCTGTTCCAGCCTTGGTGAGATGCTGGGTTGTCCTCTGGGGAGGCTCCGTTACTTCTGCGGCCCTGGAGGTTCACCCTTAGAACAGGAGATGGTATAAAGAACGACGGGGCGGCCAAGAGGCGCACAGGCCGGAGCCAGAGAGGGCTGGTCCCTGCTGCTTCCCAGAGCCCCTTGTGGAGATGTCCTGGGAAGGGAACCAGTGGCCGAGATGGCGCCCCGCAGGCCTCAGGTCAGGCAATGCGGCCCACACTCTTGCCGTGTCAAGTCGAGGGAAACCGGCCTCCTGTCTTGTGAGCTCCCTTCGGGTCGTGGGCAGGCCGTCTTCTGTGTCGGTGTGGCTTCTCCTCCCTGAGGCAGCCTAGCTGGCTGGCTGGCAGCTGTGAGCCACGGTGGCTCTCAGGAGGAGGTTCCTGCGAAATGGGCTCAAAGCGTTGGAGAGGCTGGGCCGGCTGCGTCTCCGATCCTGCTGCCTGGAAGGGAAAGAAGCTGCTCCCAGGATTCCAAGGCTGCTCAGGGGGTGGGCCAGGTAACTGGGGTGGGGGCAGGTGCACCTGGGCCCCCCGGCTCCTCTCTGCCTGCAATTTGGACTAGAAGCCTTTATTGTTCATTGGATTTACGTGTCACCCACCTTGCTCCGAAACTCCGAGGATTCTCCTAGGGAAACTACTACTACTTTTTTTTTTTTTCATTTGTTGCTTGGCCAAATGCAACAGTAATTTCTTTTAATAAATAGCCACTCTTTTATTTTTAAAAGACATCTTTTCAAGGCCCTTAACTCAAGCTTTTGAAGACTGGGATGGTGTAGCTTTGTGTTTAAAAACAAAGAAGCCACAGACTTTGAGAGGAGAGACTCTGGCCTGCATCGGGGCTGGGACAGAGCCCGATTGCAAGTACTCCGGGGCCCCCGTGGTGAGTGTGCTCAGCTTGGGCTGCAGGTGTCCAGCTGGGCTAGGCTGTATATTTGGTAGGTGCCCTGTCGGTGCGTATAGAAGGGGGGGGGCATGCACTGGGACGGGGGGGTGTTGTGTGCGTATGTGGGGTGATCTTAGTTGTGCAGCACTTTTCCGATTCAGACTGGGGGGGCCTTCAATTTTGAACCAGGTATGGCTCTAAGTGGAGAGCAGGCGGGTTCATGGAGGCAGTTTTGGCAGCAGGGGCCTCGGGGCAGGGAGGGGCCCCACCAGCCCAGGGACAGTTTCTGGTCCTCCTCTTGTACTTGGCTTGTGGTGGGGTGGGGGGGCCTGGGATGGAAGGTTTTCCCTCAAAGCAGGCAGCAGCCCTTCGCCAGGGCTCCTCTAGCTGGGAGATGCTGGGCTGTGGAAGGGGACCACGGATGGCAAAAGGCCCCCCGGTTCTCTGGGGCACCTCGAATCACCCCTTCCCTCCCCTCTCCCCTCTCAAGACCAGGACGAGCCCCGGTCGCTCTGCCAGGGATACAACGGCTCTGGGGGGGGGGGGGGAGGGAGTGGAGGAAGGGAGAATGCCTGGGAGGCAGGAAAGATGATCTCGCATGGGCCCAGCCTTGGAGGTCTGGATTCAGGATAGAGAGAAGGGCGGAGGAGCAAGGGGGGAGGGCACAGGTCGGGGAGGAGGCCCTGCTGTGCCTGTCCTGGCACAACTTTGCCCTGGCTGTTTTGGGGAGGAGCGGGGTGGGGGAGAGAAGGAGAAGGTCCCGGGAGTGGAAGGCTTGAGAAAGGAAAAGCCAGCCTCTCTGCCTTCCGAGGCCCCCCGTCCGCTCGGCTGTTGGCCCTCCAAATACGTCGCAGCAGCACCGGTCGTTCTGCAGGGCCCCCCCACCCACCGCGAAGGCCCCCAGGCTCCACGTGCAGCTTTACCTTCTCCTGGGCCTCTGGGCTCGCCAGAGATGAGCCGTGGCAGTCCAGCCGCTCCCCACACCGAGTCACCTGTCCCCGCGCCACCTCCTCAGCCCCTCCTGAGCAAGCTGTGGCCCCAGGGCTCCCGCAGGCTCTTGGGGTGCCCTGGGGAGGCGCCCAGCTGCCTGGGCGGAGGAGGCTCGGGGTGGCCGAGGGCAGCATCCAGCCTGCAGGCAGAGGAGCATCCTCGGTCCCCTCCCCCAGGCAGAGAAAAGAGAAACGCCGCTGCAGCTTCAGGCGGGCGGAGAGGCGGCAGCCATGCCAAGCTCTTCGAGCCTCCGCGCTGATGGGCACCCTGGCTCACCCGCTCCTCCGCTCCTCGCCCCGTTCGCTTCTGGCTGCCTCAGGCGTCTCGGCTCCCAGCCCCAGGCCCTTCCCAGGCCTTGGGGTTCCCAGGTGGGGTGCCCGGGTGCCCCCGGTCCATTCCGGGCCTTTCAGCCCTCAGGACTCCCGGCAGATTCCATGGGGTCTCCAACCGGAGTTCTCTTGGGGGGGTGGCGGGCGGCGTGGAGTTCTCCCGGCAGCCTTCAATTCTGGGTCTCCAGGCCAGGCCCCTTCTGGGGGGTCCCTCGGCCTTTCAGCTCTGGAAAGCCCCCGGCTGCTGCAGGTCGCCCGTCTCCTCTCTGCTGGAGGCTGCTGGCCCTCCTTCCCTCTGCAGACCCGGCGGCTGGCCTTCCATCCTCCCGCCCTCCAGGGTCAGCCGTGGAGGGTCCTCCCTGGGTCTCAGCCCTTCCTCCTCGGTGCCGGTGGGGCCGAACCTCTCCGGACCGCTGCCATCTGGGTTCCTGGCAATCCTCCTCCACCCTCCTCCTGGCCCCGGAAGGTCCGGAGGGATTCCCAGAACAGTGTTGTATTTCGGCAGCCCCGCTTTGTCTCTGCCGCCGCTGCCGCTGCTGGTGCTGGTGCTGCTGCTGCTGCTTCGGTGCGCAGGGAGGGGGGGGGAGGATGTGGGGAGGAGCAGCCTGCCTGCAGCCTGGGCTCTCCCGGCTCCCACCCGCTTTGGCCTCCTCAAGCTGCTCCCGTTCCAGTTGGCGGGAGGGGGGCGCGGGGGGGGCCGAGGGGATGGAAGCTGGGCTGCTGCTCCTCTTCCAGGGAGCGGCCCCGGCTGCCTGGCTGCATCCTCCGCCCCGAGCTCTGATTGGGGGGAGGAAGATGGAGGAGCCAGACAAGGCCCTCCCCCCCCTCGCCCTCCTTCCCAGCCTTTCTGGGGAAGGGAGACGGGTGGAGCAGCTGCTCACGGGGAAAATCCCCCCTCGTCCAGGAATGTGGGGCACCCACCAAGGTCCTTGGGCTGTGAAAGGGCGTTTGCATTCGGAAACGGAACGTTATATTGCGTCCCCACCCTCTTCGTTTCAAGGCGTGCTGGCTGGGTGCCGTCTCTGACTTGGGGGGTGGGGGTGTTGTGTTCAAGGGTTTATACACCTTTCCCCTTCCTCCTCCCCATCAGAGCGCGCAGCCAAGTGATCTTCTTCCTGTTGCCCTGGGGGATGGTTGCTAGGCGCCAGGCTTCCCTTGAGGGGGGAGGCCTCCTGGACCAACCAGGCTCCTCTGGCCTTCAGGCGGGAAGGGGGAGCGGGGGGGGGGTGCAGCAGGGGTGAGCGCTGGACCCCCAGGAGGGCAATGTCAAGCGCGCAGGATTGACCCTCTGAAACGACCAAGTCCTGAGGCAGCCCTGCGCTTCAGGGGAGGCTGCTCCCAAAGCGAGCCTGGAAGGCACCTTTATTCCAAAAAGTTTCAAGTTTTTCTCTCAGACTCAGAGGGGTGAGCGCCAATTTCGGTCTAAAACCTCCACATGAGGGTTAGGTTGAGATACTTGAGGAAGGTCCCCAGAAAGATTCGGTGGAGGGGCCGGGAGGGAGCCTGAGCGATGGCGTCTCACAGGCTCCGTGGCGGCGAATCCTCCTGAGAAGACGAGCGGCGGAAGCAGCTTGCGACGAAGGAAGGACGGCCCCTGAGAAGACAGAGAGTAGCAGTCACTCCAAGGAGGACCTCTTGGGCCAAGGGTTTCAGAGAACTGTAGAGAGCGGTCCCCAGTTATTTCAACCCCGGGGGCTTCTAGGCGGAATCTGCCCTATGATCTCATCCTCTCGTGTGGACTCGGGGGGTGACCGTCCCAATGGCTTGTGTTAAGGTGTTGCACCCCAAGTGTTGTGTTCCTTGAGCAGGTGTGCTTTTGAGGATGGGTCTGGTCTGCATCCAGGGCTTGGATGCCGTCGGGGGTCTCGAAATAGCTTTGAGTGTCACAGAGAAGTGTAACTCCACGTAAATTATAGCCGCGGTGCTGGAATTCCTCTTGTCTGCTCCAGGGAATCTGCCCTGTTAAGTTGGGTGACCTTTGCATCGTTCTGTCTATCAGACCAGATTCCAGCCATGGGTGAAAAGATGGCAGCATTTGGTGCCATTGTTTTTATGAGGCAACGGTGGGCAGTCGAGCCAATCAATCAGCCTGCTAGTTATTTCATTTGCTGAATGGTTTCCTGAGTTTTTGAAGTTGGGTTGTCTCTCTTCTCTGTGTTTCTGTTTTTGGCGTCTTTCTTGTGCTGGCTCAGGACCCGGGTAGCATCCAAGCAGCAATGAGGGTGGGTTGTGTTGGGTCTCCGGGTCAGCAGCCCCAGCGATAGGACAAGAAATAGTCTTGGGGCTCAAGGGGGCCAGTTTGTTTCCTTGCCGGACATGCGCTTGGGAGCCAGAGCCACCAAGAAGAAGGCCGTTTTCCCATGAGCAATAAGATGAGAGGTTGGGATTTGGGCAGGACAGGCAGATGCGAAAGCGATGGGCTCCGTTTGACTCCCTGGTGGCGTTAAATACCAAGCGAAGCCCTCCTGGGCTCTGGGCGCACCTGGTTGGGGAGCACCTGGCAGAGCAGAGGTCCCTAAACATGGTCATCCTAAGGTACACACCTATCCTAAAAATACGAACGTCAGAATGAGGATTAGCGAGCCATGGAATGAATGCAGTGAGAACTCTGGGGAAGGGGGACTTAGGGTGACGGAAAGGTTCTTCTTCACAGCCCCCATGGGGACCCCGAGGGAGGAAGGTCTCCGTTCAGTGCCCTGCCCTGCTCTGGACCAGGAAAGGGAAGCCATCCCAGGGCTGAAATGGGGATTCGTGGGTTGGGAAAGGGCCCAGCGACGGGCCTTCCGAGCGAGTGGCAAAAGCCGTTGTCCCAGGGTCCTCCGGGACCGGCCTTGAACACGGGCATATGGGTCACCAATAGAGTGCCGGGGAACCCCCAAAGTTTACCTATTCATTGGGGCTGAACTAAAAAGGACAAGGGAGGATTCCTGCTGAATTACATGAAAACGTCAGCACAGTGCTAAATTCCATCCTGGGAATTTTTAGGAAGAGAACAAAAAAATAAAACACAAAGCCTCCAACATCAAAGCTTCCTGATGTAAACCTGTCGCTCGAAATGCTGTGTATCCGGTTTATACCTGATCCTCAGAATCCATGTTTGGGGTTGGAAAAGATGCAGAAAGGGAGCCGGAACAACGGAGGAAGGTAGGAGCTCCCAGTGCGGGGAAGAAATGGGCTCTCAGCTCAGAGAAGAAGCAGGTAAAGGGCAACGTCTAAGAGGGACACCCTCACCTGGGGTGGTACAAGAAGCCCCTTTCCTCCTCCTCCTCCTTTTGGCATTGGTACCTTCTACTCCGTGCGAATATTCAGGAGTCTTTACCCAAAGCAGAAATAATTAATTTTCTTCTTGCTTTAATGGAATTTCATTGTTGCTTGCTACTATTTTGATAATTGCAAGATGTTGGTTGTGTGGGATGATTTTAATTTTGGCTGCCATGTTTATTATTTTAATGTTTATTTATGATCTTAATATTTTAAGGTTTTAGCTTCCTTTTACAGTGTGAGCCACATCGAGTCACTCTTAGGCAGCTTTCAGCATAAAAGGAAGGTAAAACATTAACATATGAAGATCCTAAATATTAACAAAATTGGCAAGGTAGAGAACAAAACACAAATAAGTTGGAGGTAGAATCCTCTTCCCTTAAATTGATCCGTGGAGCAACTTTCCTCCAGGGATTCTGGGTGCTCCTGCACCGCAGGGTTTGGAGAGGAGGTTGAATGGGTTGAACGGTGTAGGGCAGTGACGACGAACCTTTTTGTTGTGGTGTGCCAAAAGCACACACACGCTGGCAGCCACAATGCAATGCGCCCCCCCACACACACACGCATGCGCTTGCAACACCCTCCTTACCTGCACTGTGCATGCGCGCGCCTCCCAGCTGATTTTCGGCTGTTTGAAACAATTCTCGCCCTCCCAGGGGCTCGAAGGAAGCCTCTGCAGCCTTTGAAGGCCGAAAAACAGGCCCGTTTCATCACTTCCAGTATTTCCGGAAGGCCCATTTTTGGGCTTCCCGAGGCTGCAGAGGCTTCTCTCGAGCCTCCGGGAGGGTGAAAACGGCCTCAAAGGGGCCGAAAATCAGCTGGGAGGCGTGTGCGTGCTCAGCGCAGGTAAGTTTGGCTTGCGGGCCACTATAGCACGCGTGCCATAGGTTCGCCATCATGGGTATAAGGTTTCCTGCTTGTGCAGGAGGCTGGACTAGAAGACCTCCAAGGTCCCTGTTATTATTCTGTCCTATCAATGACTATGAATGGAGCGGCCTGCAATGGAATGGAAGGCCTTTCCTGCGCTTCTCCTCGGTCACTGACTCTCCAGGCCAGCATCTTCTCTTGCTGGGTGGCTTGTAGACAACCCCAACTCTTCCAAGGGACGGATCCGCCACCTTGTAGGTGTGCCCCAAGGATTTCCTTTCCAAATGGAACCCTTGGCCAGAAGGCCCCTTGTCTCTCCCCTCCGCTCTTCTTCTAGCCAGTCTGGGTGAGTCTGGATGCACTTTTGCTCCACGTTAGCCTGACCCTCCAAGGTTGTGTCCTTGGATGCAAATGACCCAGAAAGCTCTATTCTCCTAGGACGTCATTCCTCCAGCCTGACATCAGGAAAAAGGGGCCAGGTGAAAGAATTCTGGGAACGAGATAAACATTGTTCCAGCCTCACGTCTTAGTTGGCAGACTTTCTCACGGAAGGATGGATGACCTGCTTAAAGCTAAGGCACCCTCTGTAAGACCTCTCCGTTTGAGGGGCCCTTCGCCGTCATCGTCTTCTTCTTCTTCTGTTGGCCTCCTTTAAGGACCTTCTTGCTGGACTTTCCCCAGTGGTCAGCCATAGCTCGCTTTCTAAGTGCTACGGCCACGCTACAATACTCTTGATGACCCCGCTGACTAGGCACCACAAGCTAGGCAGTCCCAGTTGTCACCGTAACCCGAGGGGCTGCCTGTACGCAGACGGTCTTACGCAAGAACAAGAAGAAATCAGGCTCTAAAAAGAGAAACACTGCAGGATGTCAGATGCAAAGCTTGTGGCATATTTAAGGGTCCAGCTGCATTTGCCCCTAAGTGCCGGCTGGAAGAAAAACCAGTCTTCTCTTGAGACAAGGCAGTGACACTTCTTCATCCCTTTCCCTCACAGTTTTGCAACTCATAAATAATTGCTTGTTTATTATTCTGTTGAACTATGTTTTCCTTCTGTGAATTGCATTTATGTTAGTATGGATCAATATACATAATAATATCCATCATCATCATCATCATGCAGATATGAACCTAGCCTGCCGGTGGCCGTGTTTGGACAAGGTAGGCAGCGTGGTCAGGAGCTGAGTTTCTGCGCCAAAGTCCTAATCTCTAATTTTGAAATATTTTTGGCCTTCAAGTCTGTTTTGGCCCTTGGTGCCTACCTGAAACGGAATGCCAGGATGACCCTGGGGAGGGAGGGGGGAGGGGCTCTCAGAGGCAGGCGGGTCAAGCAGTCAAAAGTGGCTAAAAGTGAGGAGGGCGGAGAGGTTTTTACTTTCAGGCTGGCAAAAGTCTTCTTATGTCTCTGTACTACGCAGGTAGTCCTCAACTTACAAGCACAATTGAACCCAAAATTTCTATTGGTAAGCAAGATAGTTGTTAAGTGAATCACATTCCCACTTTATGACCTCTTTGCCACTGTTGTTAAGTGAATCCGAGGATCGATCAGCAAATCTGGCCTCCGCCACTGACTTGGCTTATCGGAAGCCAGTTGGGAAGGTTACAGGTGGGGATTCCCGGATGTTGCAACCATCCTAAATACGTGCCCGGATTCTGATCCTGTGACCCTGGGGCGCTGCAACTGTCATGAGTGTCTCTCTCTTCAGTGCCACTGTAACTTTGACCGGCCATCAAATGAATGGCTGTGAACCGAGAACTGCCAATAAAGCGCCATCAGCTCGCCGGGTTGGGTTTTCTGTCTGGTGCGCTGGCAGGGCTGATGCTGCCTCACTCAGGTCTCTGCTCGTTCCTGGCCAGCATTTTGCAGAGGCCCCCAGGTCACCCGGCTCTTGCTGAGCAGCAATGCGTGGAATTGGGGGAGAAAGCTGGCTAGGAGCGATGGCCACCGGCAGATCACCCGGGGCGGGGGCTGGCCTGGCGGTGGGTGGCAAAGGAACGGAGGTCTTCCAGGAATGTGGAAAACGTATTTAAAGTTAAACATAGTTCTTCTTCTTCAAATAGGGAACAGATGCTGCCCTCAACCCCGGTGGAAAAGAAGAGAAAGAACATCATCACCTTATCGGAGAGCCGGTTTGGTGCAATGGTTAAAGGCATCAGACTAGAAACAAGTTGGCCTACTTAGGGCCATCTCTCGGCCTCTGGGGGTGTGTGTGTGTCCGTCCGTCTGTCTCTTCTAAGAAGCAAACCACTTTTTAAAATTTCTTAGTATTTTGTCAAGCCATTGTGAGATAACAGGTATAAGTATAAATATAGTTATGAATACATGAAATGGATACATATAAGAAAAATAAAAATATAAAAGAAAAAATAGGACAGGGACGGTAGGCATGTTGGTGTGCTTATGCACACCCCCTACACATCTCTTAGGAAAGGGGTGAGGTCAATAGTAGACAGTCTAAGGTTAAAGTTTTTGGGGTTTGGGGAAGAAACTACAAAGTCAGGTAGGGTATTCCAGACATTGACCACTCTGTTGCTGAAGTCGTATTTCCTGCAATCCAGTTTGGTGCGGTTAACCTTGAGTTTGTATCTATTGTTTGCTCTTGTGTTGTTATGGTTGAAGCTGAAGTATTCATTGACAGGTAGGACATTGCAAGGTATGATTTTATATACTACATTTAGATCGGACTGAAGGTGGTGTAGTTCTAGGTTTTCTATGTCTAGAATTTCGAGTCTGGTGGCATAAGGTCTTCTGCAACGAGTAGAGGAGTGGAGAACTCTTCTTGTGAAATATTTCTGGACTTTCTCAACAGTGTTAATATCAGATACGTAATGCAGGTTCCAGACTGATGAGCTGTATTCAAGTATTAGTCTAGCAAATGATTTGTATGCTCCAGTTAGTAGTGTGATATTACTGGAGAAAAAGCTACGTAAGATTAGGTTAACAACTCGTAACGCCTCTTTGGCTATGTAGTTACTGTGGGCTCTGGCTCTTAGATCATTAGAGATGAGAACTTCAAGGTCCTTGACAGAGTTTGGATCATCAACAAGGTCTTGACTATTATTTATTTATTTATTCTATTTGTATTTCGTATTTCTTAACCGCCTGTCTCCCTCGGAGGCTGCCTGCTGCATTCAGGGTGGACTCTCCCTCCATCCCTGGGTCCCAGGGCCTCCCGTCTGCTGCGGGTTGTCTCCATTTTCTCTCTCCTTCCCCTTTCCTAGCGATAGATCTTTTTTCCGGGGTGTGTGTGTGTGTGTGTGTGTCTAGGACAATTCTCCACAGTCAACTCTCCATGACCAACTTGCCACGGCCAACTCACTGCAGCTCAAGAGTTACGCTAAATATCAAGGAAATGGTGGAATAAAATAATTAAAGAAAGGATGCAAAAGGAAGGGCAGAATGAAATGTGAATGGCAAAAACTGAAATATTTTTAAATTTATTTTAAATATTTAAATAGAATGGTTACATTGTCCCGCAGCAAGTTGTCCTACTGTGAGTGGTTGTGATGAGTTAGCTGCAACAAGTTGGCCAGAGACATGTCTGAAGAAGGATCCCCCGAGCCCGGCCACCTGTGCCTTAAGTGGGCATTGGTTTGTTTTCTTGGCTCTCCACGATATTCTCTTCAAAACATCGAACTTCTGGTGTTAACGCTCTTCACAACCTGCTTCTTCAAGGTCCAGGTTTCATTGCCATACAGTGTTGTATGGCATCCTCCGGCTTGCCTGGTCCTGGTCTTTGTGGGTCTAGGCGTATCTCAAGGCCTCGGGGGCTGCTGTGCCCAGGGCCAACCTGCAGCCTGTTCCTTGACTGCCTGCGCTCGTCTTGTGGATGGTGGACCCCGAAAGGCAGAAGCTGTCTGCCCCTTCGCTGTCAATGCTAAGGCTCCTTGTTCTGCTTGTACAATACTTGTAGTTTTATCTTCTTTAAATTTAGCATAAAAACCACTCTGTTAAATGTTGGTACAATTACTTTAAATTGGCATTGTCCAGAAAAAGGGTAAATTGGCTTGAAGGTGGGGGCAGGCAAGAGATTTGTAGAGGGTCTATGCAGTTTGGCCGTGTGTATTTCTGGGAACAGAACCAGAGCCGGTGGGGTGATATCCCCGGAAGCCCCAACGGGAGCAGGGTGAGGGCAGAGGCTCACCTGAACTTTGGGTTGGCAGATCTTCATCCAAATAACAACTCTGCTCACAATCGCATCCTTTCCATCACCCCAGGCAGGACGGGCCGCTGCGGGGTTTAAAATTGAGTGGTTCCTCGATCATTTGGGGTATTGCTTATTGCAGCCCCGTCTGTTTTAAAACAATCGGCGAAGACCAGCATCTGATCCAAGTGACGGGAGAAGCTGTCAGGACTGGCAGCTCAGTGGAGCTTCCTTGTGCTTCCCTGGGGATTCCCACTGCTGGAAGGAAAGGGCTGCGGAGGGCAGCTGCTTTTCCGCTCTGCCTGTGGCTGACTGAGAAGGTGATCTTGGGTACCAGCTTCAGGTGGCTGCAGCTCCCTCCCTCCCTCCCTCCTGGAGACAAGACAGGGCTCTGTCTCTTTGGACCCCTGATGCCGGGCCCTTGTCCCATTTGCACAACTTATTGCACAGAAACATAATTCACGGAAGAAAAGAAGTCTGCTCTAGCAGCTACTATGCGAGCAGCAGGGGTGGGATTCTACCAGTTTGCACCTATTCGCACCTAGAATCGGTTGTTAACCTTCTAAGCAGTTGGGAGAACCGGTTGTTAGAAGAAATGACTGGGCTAATCCTGTAAGGAAGGCAGGAAGGAAACATTCTGGTGTTGCTTACAGAAACTGCCTCTCCGTTAGCCCTTATTACATTCTTGGCAGGACTAGACTTCCTGTCTCAGGAACCTCTCTGGAGTTTTTTTCCCCTCCTTTGCTGGTATCCAGCTTGTGTGGAGTGACCATTCAAAGTTACAATGGCACTGAAAAAAGTGACTTGTGACCATTTTTCACACTTACGACTGTTGTAGCATCCCCACAGTCATGAGAGGCCAGGCGAGGAGATGCGCCTCCCGTGCCTCGATGTGAGTGATGTTGAGTTGGCCACGCCCAGCCAACAACATGACCACCAAGCCACACCCACCAACTAAGCCCCGCCCACAGAACCGGTTGTTTAAAAAATTGAATCCCACCCCTGGCGAGCAGCTGCAGGTACTCGGAAGGTCCATAATCAGTGGCTCTGCCCCTCTGAGAGCCCGTGCTGGGCCTTAGTTTGGGGGAGGTTTAGGTGGCTGGCTGGAAAAGGTGAGTCGGGCTTCCAGCCTCATCCCGACCAGGCAGCCAGAGAGCGAATGCTCGGTTCCGAAGAGGCGCCTGGGGCTGTCGAGGGATGCAGAAAGAGAGCCCCCCCCGTAGCGCCTCCCCTGAGCTGTTCTCCCTTCCCTTTCAGACCAACATCCCCTTCCTGCAGAACGTGCTCAGCAATGATCAGTTTCTCCATGGCACTGTGGACACCCAGTTCATTGACGAAAACCCAGACCTCTTCCACCTGCGGGCCGGCCAGAACAGAGCTCAGAAGCTGCTGCACTACCTGGGTAGGTTTAGCATCCGGCCATTGAAAGGCGTCCCGGGCTGCCTTCTCCCTCGCAAGGCTCAAGGGAGGAGGAACCCAAATCCTTCGGGACCAATGGCTGCCTCTCTTTTGGCCTGGACACGCCCAGCAGAAGGGGACCCACCACATCCCGGCTGTTATGACGAAGAATCTCTCCCCCGCCTCCATTTCACCCGCTTTCCTGTCCCTTCAAGCCTGGTTCCACCCCTTCCCCCTGGAGCGGCAGAGACCGCAGCTCGACTTGCTTCTGCGCTGCCTCCCTTTGGGTCCTCGGCGGGTTCACACATCAGGTCTTGACTGGGCAGGAAGGGAGAAAGGAAGCCAAGTGAATCGGAATCATCTTGGGGCTATTTCTTAGAAACGGAAGTGCGGGACCGGGTCAGGGGACGTGGGCCTTTCTCTCGTGCTGCCAGCGGCCAGGAGACCCTGCAGGCAGCGAACCCCTGTTGACTTCTCCTCCTCTTCCTTTCCAGGTCATGTCATGGTAAATGGCCCCACCACGCCCATCCCAGTGAAAGCCCGGCCTTCGCCCATTGACCCGGTAGTCCCGGCGGTGACCTTAGGTGAGTTGTTGTTTCCAGAAGCTGCCTTGATTTCCAGAAGAACCAGCCTCCCCCAAGCCATCCAGCTGGGCCTTCCTGACGGACTAACGCTGGCCTCCGGAAGGCCCCGGTGCTGATGCCGCAGCTCCGAGTCCCAGGGGACCATCTACAGCCAAGGATGGCCAATGGCTTGCTGACTTGGTGGCACTCATAAACTGCCCAAGTCTCGGGCAAGTCTCTGCAGCCTCCATTCATTCCAGTGTGCAGGAACAGGGTTAAAAGCAGGACGGGAACACAGCCGCACGCAATAATCGTTGGATTGATTTGATTTGATGGGTAGACTCGCCCAACGTGCCTGAGTGGCTCTGGGAAGCTCCCAGCATTGAGAAAACATCCACCAAACGGAAGCAGGTTAAAACAGAGATACAAGCATATAAACCCATCAATACAGCCTCATTAGAATGGCGTAATAATCCATTCTTCTGGAGAAGCCAAGGCTTAGTGGCCTTTGGGGGAACAGAGACTCCGCGTCACTCAGCGTCATAAACCTGTGGAGAGAATGGAAGGAAAGGTCGGATTAGCTGGATGGAGGGACCTGGTCCCTCCCCCCCCCCCCCCCCGCCCCCGGGGGGGAGGGAGCCCCCCCCCCCCGCCCCCCCCCCCCTGCTCTTTGGCACCCAGAGTTCTCTGGCTTTGCTCAAAGCCCCCCCAGAGGAAGAAAAGGTTTCGGCTCCACCTGCTCAGGCCTTGGGTTTTTTGAATAGCAATTTTATTACAATAAAAAGATAAAAACTAAAACATACTAAAAATGAAGTAATATGAAGAAAATGCAGAAAAGAAGGAAAAAAGGAAAAATAAGACTAAAGAAAAAAGAAAGTTATAAAACGATTTCTCTGTTAATAACAATATAAACCATTTTAGTAAGTTATCGCTTTCTCTTAAAACACAACCAATATCTCTTCTCGTATCTTGGCCTTTATCCTAAACGAATCTGGGGAGCCTTGTTGTTCGCTCCCGCTCAGCAAAAGTCCGTGAAGGGTTGCTGGAGATAACAAGGTCCCTACTTTATCTTTGGTTGAATCAATCTAATTTGTATTCCTTTCCAGGGATGGTGTAAGGTCTCCTGCCTTGAGCAGGGGGGTGGACTAGGAGACCTCGGAGGTCCCTTTCCAGTCCTAGATTCCTTGTTCTACTATTCACAATCTTGGTTCGTAATATCTGTCCTAGAAGTTGATTTCTGTCCGTGTATTTTCTTTGTCCTGCCTCACAACCTCAGCCAGGCTCCTTTGTACAAGCCGTACGGGGGAATCACACTAAAAGTCACCTCACACCCTGAGATCTCAAGGAAGACCCCGTTCTGCGCTGGCTTCTCGGGTCGGCTGCTTCTCAGAGCGGGTCCCAGGCCCAACAGACTCCCTTCACCCAAACCAAGGAGGCCAAGCGTGGGGGTTGGCCAGGCACCCTCCTCTGCAAGGGCCCCCAGGCAACCCTGCAGCCCCCGCTGTATCCCCCAGGAGGCTGGAAGGTGGGGGCTCAGGCCTCTGCTGAGTCTTGTCACCCTGGTGGGGCTCTCTCCAGTAAACCCCAGTGAAGGATGTCCTTCAACAAACATGGGAAAAGGGAAATCATTGCTTCACCTGGCTGGGGGAGGAAGTAAGGAGGTTAAAATCTTATTAACAGCCTCCAAGACTGCGTTCAGTTCTATTGTCACACCCCTGTCAGAATCTGATTCGGAGGGGGAGGCCGAGCAGCTGACAGGGAGTGGGAATGGGGCTCCGTTAGCTGTGGAAGAAACTGGGGAAGGGCAAAGTCCAGCTGGGCAGAGCAGGGGAGAGGTAGAGTAAGGCAGGGAATTCGGAGGAAGACCCAGGCCCAACTTCTCTTCATCCTAGGGTGCACAGGGAAGAACAGAGAAGAGAGCAACAATGGGTTGCCTGGCTTACGGGGGAGGAAAAGGCCCTGATTCCCTTCATTAGCTGCAGCTGGGAAAACAGTTTTTAAAAAGGGGAGTTTGCGCAGAGCCAACTGTTGGAAGCAAATTGTGAGTTATCTAGCATTGTCGAGGCTTATCTGACGTCCATGTGACCTTCTGCCCTGTGGTGGCCGTGGGCAAGCCATGAGACGTTGGGTCGGATTGAAGCCAATTTAATAGAGGCAGGCGATTCTGATGCACAGTGGCGCCAGGAGCAGGCAGCGGATCCTGACCCACCATTCGCCCTCATCGTAGCAGCAGCTTGAGCAAGACCCGAACTCAGGGCCTGGCAGGGTGCACACTGCGTGTTCACATGCCCTTTCAGGCTGATGGCAATCTCCACCGGGGCTTGTTTTGGGGGTAGGGCTTATAGGCACACGGAAAAAGAGTCAGTCCAGGGCTTATTTTCGGGCAAACGTGACAGTTTGTCACTTTGCACTGACCCACAGTTGTTCTTGCTCGTGGGGAGCCTAGAGGCTAAGGACACGAGGAGAGGCGGGGAGGTGTTTGCTTGCCAGCTTTAACCTTCTTAGATCAGAGTCCCCTGGTCTCCCTGTTCTTGGGAAAGGAGTGAGGTTCTTACTGGCGCTTCCTCTGCTTTGCAGACAGCACCATCCTTTTCTTCCCGCAACAGGTCAGCTCCCCACCGGCTTCCGGGACGTCCTTCTCAGCGAGGGCCCTGCGGGTTTCGCCAAGGCCATTCGCCGGCATCCGGGCCTGCTTTTAATGGACACCACCTTCCGGGATGCTCACCAGTCGCTGCTGGCCACTCGTGTTCGCACCCACGACCTAAAGAAGATCGCCCCCTTCGTAGCCCAGAACTTCAGCCGGCTCTTCAGCATCGAGAACTGGGGAGGTGAGAGAGCGGCCGGGGTCCTCGGGGCCCCCCAGGAAGTCCGAGAGCTCCTGTGAGGAGGTTTCTGGCGGGCAGGTGGATGGCCGTCCCAGGTGGAGATGCCCACGTGAGTTCTGGGTTGGGTTCTTGCAACCAGCGGCTCACCCTGGAGCCAGGCACTCAGCTCTGAAATAAACGGACAGGCTTATCCTGCCTGCAAATAATCCTGAGCTTGAAGGAAGGCGCAGCGTTATAAATGGTCAAAAACAGCAAATCTGAACAGTAAATAAAACAACAAAATTACGCAAAGAACTTCAGAATGGCATAAAATGGATAGTTTAATGTTTAGCAAGGATTTGGCTTTATTGTTACCTTGTCACAGCCTTCTGACAGGATTAGACAGACGTTAAAACTCCCGAGCCAAGTCAGCAGAATAGAGGGCCCCATTTTCTCTCCTCAGAGCCTGGGAGGGCAGAGAATTGCAACAGCAGCAGAAAAAATTGGTGGCAAAAGCAGTAATAAGGCCTCCCTGGGGGAACAGTCAGTCAGCAGCAGGCCTGGGTTCAACACAGCCGCCCGTCCTGGTGGGCCTTCCGCTGTGGTGCCAGGCCTACCTGGGAGAGGCCTCATCCTGAGCTCCCTGCTTTCTCTACTGTTAGAAGGCAGAGCTGTGTACGTCCATCCTTCTGGTGGTCCTTTATTCCTCAGCCGTCAACGCCAGGCGGAACTTAACGGGGAGGGTAAATGTGGGGTAAAAGCCGGACCTTTTGTTTCCTGGAGCCGGTTTTGGAAAAAGGAGAATCACCACAACCTCAGGCCCTCACTCCTAACCCTAGAGGGCTATAACGACCACCTTCTCAACAACCTTCCCTAAAATGGGTGGCTTGGAGACGAAATCAAAATAGTTCCTTGAGGAGTCGCCCCTCAAGAATGCATCGCTGCCAGGTGGATCCTACCACACACCGTCTTGGGATAGTTCTGGTGCGATCATAAGCCACACAAAGCTTTTAACTGACAACTCTGAGGATCCTCCCCGGCTCCTCGGGAGCAGCAGGTTCAACTCTTCTTCGTCAACTCCACGGGACGTTTACAGTCCAGCCCAACTTGGAACGGGTCTCTTCCGAGCGACTTCTTCGTCCAGTCGATGGCTCCTTTATCCAGGAGAGGCTGGGTCACCTTGAACAAACTGCCAGCCCAGCTATTTGCCGATGGAAACGTCGCCCTTATTGCAGTCAAATTCCTACTGATACGATGACCCACGCGTGGTCCCTTCATCCTTATTAAATCTGCATCTTCCCTTCCTTGCAAGTTCACCAGCGCTGCACCGCGAGCCCCGAGGGTCTTCGCCCAGATCCTTCCCAGATGGATCTGATTCTTTTCCTAGGTCTGATCCATCCGAAAGACTTGAGGAGAGGCAGTTTTGAAACGGGCGGGCTGCGTCTCTCTGCCTACCGTGTTGATCCTTGAATTTGGCAGGCATGACATGGCTGTGTGGCATGTAGAACTCGTGGAGTTAAGGCCCTTAAGCGGGGATGTTGCTGTGAGGAGGGCAGTGCTGGGGGACAAGAGAGCTGAACTTGGCTCCATGGCTGCAACTGAGGCCAGAGCCAGACCGCTTGACCCAGGAGCAGCCATCAGACCAGCGGGGAACCCTTTGGGTTTTGGAGTTGCTATCAAAGAGGACACACGCTCAGCCTTCCCTGGTGTATTTTCCTTTCTGACAATCAAGGGAGCTGGGACTTATGTTTTATCGCTAGCATTTGGCACCCACAAGATTGGCCAAGATTTATCCAAACGCAAACTCCAAACTGCCGGAAGTGCAGACAAAATTACGGCACCTTCTATCATACATGGTGGCTGTGCCCTGAAGGGAAAAAATACTGGAAGAAAATACAAACGTGGTTACAGGAACTAATTGGAGGCCAAATAGAGTTTGTCCCGGAACTATTTCTTTTAGGGATAATGAAAAGGAATTACAGCAGAAAGATAAAACATTTGGTGTTCCATGTATTAGCAGCAGCAAGGCTAGTCTATGCTGAGCGTTGGAAGAAAGATTGCATGCCATCCGAAGGCTTAGTAATTAAAGGAAATTATGGGTGTGCAGAAGTGGATAAATTGACCATTGAACTAAAAGGAAAAGTAGACTCTGAATAGTACACAATATGGGAAAAATTGTACAATTGGATAGGCAAGAGAAGTAAGAAAAAGTGTATGCGACAAATGCAGAAAGTATAGAAATAGAATATATAGATTGTATTGGATATGATATGTAAACGTATAAAAAAAAGTCACAGTTCTGTTCATTAAGTGATGAGTAAAATGGAAAAATCCAGCCAAGTATTTCTTTAAAAAGGTGTGTGTGTGGGGGGGGTGGAGCTGGGGGGCAGCTCCCAAGAGACCCAGCTTGCTGACCCTCCTGTCCCTCCCTCCCTCCCTCCCAGGCGCCACCTTTGATGTGGCCATGCGCTTCCTGTACGAGTGCCCCTGGCGCCGGCTTCAGGAACTGCGCGAGCTCATCCCCAACATCCCATTCCAGATGCTGCTGAGGGGGGCCAACGCGGTGGGCTACACCAATTACCCAGACAACGCCGTCTTCAAGTAAGTGGCGGGCTGTTTCCAGGTGCTCGAGGAAGGGAACGCCCCGTTGGCCTCCCGCTCTCCTCGACTTCCTCAGAACCGGTCTTGCCTTCCTGGGGTTTATCTTGGCAGCCCGACCCGTTGTGCTCGACAAGCTAAGATGGTTGTTTTTGCTTCTTTGAACCCTTTACGCTCCTTCGGCCCCTCCTGGAAGTCCAGTCACCCCGGAGGAAAAGCTCCAGCCGTTGTGGCTTCCCACATTAACCCGACATCCTTGCCTTCGGGCAGCCTGCTCCCTCCCTCCCTCCCTCCCTCCCGAGCAGGCCCCGAAGCAGAGCCCAGAGGTGGTGCCGGGCCGGCCTCGGCTCAGGGCTCCTCTCCGTCCCCGTCGCAGGTTCTGCCAGATGGCCAAAGAGAACGGGATGGACATCTTCCGCGTCTTCGACTCCCTCAACTACCTCCCTAACATGCTGCTGGGGATGGAGGCCGCCGGGCAGGCCGGGGGGGTGGTGGAGGCCGCCATCTCCTACACAGGCGACGTGGCTGACCCCAGCCGGACCAAGTACACCTTGGATTACTACGTGAGCCTGGCGGAGGAGCTGGTCAAGGCTGGGACTCACATCTTGGCCATCAAGGTAGGCAGGACAGGGAAGGCTTGGCCTGCAGGCTCCCGCTCTGCCCTGCCCGGGGTGGGGACCCCTTCCCGCCAGGGAGGTTTCCTGGGACTTGGGGCTGGGAGGAGCGAGTGCGAGGGAGCCGGTTATCCCCCTCCTCCTCCTGGCCTGGCTCCAGGAGGGAAGTCGATGCCCACTCCTCGGCTTCACGGGGTCTGTCTCCTCTGCACCTGCACCCCTTCCCTCCCTCCCTCCCTCCCTCCCTCCTCCTCCTCCTCACCTGCAGCCTCTGCCCACTTCCCTTGCAGGACATGGCCGGGGTCTTGAAGCCGCAGGCCTCCTCCATGCTTGTGGGGGCGCTGCGCAGGCACTTCCCTGACGTCCCGCTTCACATTCACACCCACGACACTTCGGGGGCCGGCGTGGCTTCCATGTTGGCTTGTGCTGCTGCCGGGGCTGACATCGTGGATGTGGCGGTGGACGCCATGTCGGGCATGACTTCCCAGCCAAGCATGGGCGCCATGGTGGCTTGTACCCGTGGCACGGAGCACGACACAGGTCTGAAGCGGGGGCGAACGGGGTCCTCGCCTGTCCCACCCAGGGCGGCCCAGGCCAGTCTGCAGCCAGGATTTGGCCCCCTCCCACCTGGCCTGGGGGCTCTGCAGCAGGAGAACGAATGCCCCCGAGCCGCTTTAAGCGGTTAGACAATCCCAATTCCAGAAGAAATAAAACGATATAGTGAAGGAATCGGGGCCAGTCAGTCCAAGGGAACCCACAGCAGCTTACAACAATCTTTAAAATCAGAATTATAAGAAGAGCTGACAAAAACAGAAGCAGGAAGGGGTGTGTGTGTGTGTGTGTGTGTGTGTGTGTGTGCGCGCGTGCCAGGGAAGTCCAGGCAGGGCTATCCCCGCCCTTGGAAGGCTCCGGAGCCAGCCAGAGGTCACTTCCAGCCTGTCGGCCCTTGAGGTCTGGGACAGGAGTGGAATAGAAGCCACATCTGGCTTCCTGTTACGGCTGTACTTAATAAAAAGGGGGGGGGGTGGTTGGACTCCATGGCCTCAAGGGCCCCTCCTGCCCCTGGGATTCTCTCGTGGAGCCGTCCTTCTCCCTGCCTGCCTGCCCGCCTGCCGGGCACAAGGAGCTTCTCGGCCTTCTGGGCCACCTGAACTCCTCGGTCTCGGTAACTTTATTCCTCGTGCTGGTTCACTTCCGGAGGGAGGTCACGTCTTCCTGGAGGAGCTTTGTGGCCGATGGTTGGGCTGCCCGGACGTCTTTGGACCTTGGGCGAGTGGGGGGCTTCCTCGGATTCCCCAAGGGGGGAGGGGACCCTGCCCAGGCCTCCAATCAGAGGCCCTCCCCTCTTTTATCCCCACGAGCCCCCTGTGAGGCGGGCTGAGCAGAGAGAGAGCGAGGGGGGAGCCCCCAGCCCCCGGGCCCATTCAGGAGCTGGGTCAGTCCGGCACTTGTCCCCTAGCAACGCCCCAGCCGGGCTGAGACCAGGGGCCCCGTTGCCCTCTGGCCCCAGGGAAGGTGGGGAGGGAGCGGGTGAGTCACCAGGATCCAGTCTGCGCCCCCCAAGGCGCACGCTGACTCCGCTCTGGCCATCTTCAACCTTGAAAGAAGGTTTGTTGATTTGGTTAGCTGGCTGGAGGTGTCCGAAAGTGGGGCTCGGGTGTGTGTGTGTGTCTTCCAACAGCGGTCGGAGCAGAGGTTGGGGGGCAGGGCTGCCCCCCCACCGCTCTGGGCTGATGGGAAGGATTCCCCCTCCCCCAGGCATCCAGATGGAGAAAGTCTTTGACTACAGCGAATACTGGGAGGTGGCCCGGGGCCTCTACGCGGCCTTCGACTGCACGGCCACCATGAAGTCTGGCAACGCGGACGTCTACGAGAACGAGATCCCCGGCGGGCAGTACACCAACCTGCACTTCCAGGCCCACAGCATGGGGCTGGGTCACAAGTTCAAGGAGGTGAAGAAGGCCTATGTGGAGGCCAACAAACTGCTGGGCGACCTCATCAAGGTCAGTCCGCCCCCCCCAGCCCCCTCCCTCCCCTCCCCTCCCCTCCTCACAGGCAAAGCAGCCCTCAACCCGCTTCCAGGCCTCGGCCTAACTCCCTGTGTAGCCAGCGGCTGAGGTTTGTTCCCGGCCTCCTCAAAGGTTGCCGGTCTCCAGTTCAAAGGTGCCTAAAGGCCACAGGCGGCCCAGACCAGCATTCTGCGCCTGGGGGAAGGGGCTTCTGTGGCCGAAGCGCGCCCTTCCTTCTGGCCAGCGGCTGGCCTGGTTTTCCTGAGCACACCGCTTGTTCTAAGGAAAAGCCGCCGCCGCAGCTGTGACCGTTGGACTCTCCACCTCCAGCCTTTCCCTGGTCCGCCTGGAGGGCTTCCGGCTGCTCCCGGGGAGAGGCAGCCGGTGACCCCCTCCTTGCCGCCCGGTGCAGGTGACGCCCTCCTCGAAGATTGTGGGGGACCTGGCTCAGTTCATGGTCCAGAACAACCTGACACGGGCAGACGTGGACGCTCAGGCGGACGAGCTCTCCTTCCCCCAGTCGGTGGTGGAGTTCCTGCAAGGCTACATCGGCATTCCCTACGGGGGCTTCCCGGAGCCCTTCCGCTCCAAGGTGGGACGGAGGAGGGCCCGCCTTGGCCCCCAGGAGCCTAGGGAAAGTGGGGGCGGGGGGGGAGTGAGCCCACAGCCCCCTCGTCTTAACTTCATATTGAGGATTTGGTATGGGGGGGGTTTGTTCGTTGCATTTCGGGGTGCCTGCCCATCAGAGACACGGAGCAGCAGAGGAGGGTCCACTTCTTGGCGGAATTATTCTTGGAGGGGGAAAAAAAAAAGGGAAAGCGAGGTTTTCAGACCCCCTCTGCTCCCCCCCCCACACGCACACACGCACCTCGATGCCTGCTTTGGGGCACTTGAGTGGGAGGCCGGCCGGGCGAGTCAGGAGGAGATCAGGGTGACTTTGCCCTCCCGCCCCCGCCCCCCCAAAGCCCAACTCTCCTCTCCTAGGTGCTGAAGGACCTGCCCCGCCTAGAGGGCCGCCCCGGGGCCTCCCTGCCCCCTCTGGACTTCGCCCAATTGGAGCAGGAATTGTGTGAGAAGCACGAGGAGATCACCCCGGAAGACGTGCTGTCTGCCGCCATGTACCCCGCGGTCTTCAGCGACTTCAAGGACTTCACGGCCACCTTTGGGCCGGTCGAATGTCTCAGTACGCGGCTCTTCCTGGAGGGGCCCAAGATAGCGGAGGAGTTTGAGGTGAGGCCCAGAGCCCGGAAGCGTCAAGTGTTTGGTCAAGATGCCAGGAGTTGGACACCCCCCCCGCCCCAGGAATGAGCCAAGGAACTGGTGGTGAAGAGGGGAGGCTGGTCAGCACAAGTTTAGTCTGCCCGAGAAGGAACACAAACATGGCATTTCATTCACTTGTTCACTCACTCACTCATTCATTCACTCACTCATTCATTCACTCACTCATTCATTCACTCACTCGCTCACTCATTCACTCACTCATTCATTCACTCATTCACTCACTCATTCATTCACTCACTCACTCATTCACTCATTTACTCACTCATTCACTCATTCATTCACTCACTCGCTCACTCACTCGCTCACTCATTCACTCACTCATTCACTCACTCATTCATTCACTCACTCACTCATTCACTCACTAATTCATTCATTCACTCACTCACTCACTCACTCATTCACTCACTCCTTCATTGCATACAACCTTCACTCCCCCCGCCCCATTTCCCCACCGCAACCCGCGATGCTTTGCCTGCCTGCCCCACGGATCCCGGTGGCGGAGCCCAAAGCTTCCCCTGGCCGTGTGCCGTGCAGCATCCTGCAGTGCCTCCACCCTAGCCTTTTTCTCCTGGAGTTGCCCTTGGTGGCTCATGCGACCCGTTTCCTTACGGCATGCGCTTTAAGAGAACGGAAGGGATGGGGCTGTAGGTAAGAAGGGACACCCCTGGAAAGCCCTTCCCTCGGATAACACGGGTGGGGATAGAGTAGCACTGGGCGACCCGGTTTCCCTCCTCCGCTTCCCAGACTCCAAGGGCCGGAGGGGGGGGGAGCAGCAGAGCCCCAGGCGGGCATGGCAGGCGGCATTGAGTCACCCGGCAGCCCCCGACCGCCGTGGCGTCTTCCCGTCGGTTAACCTGAGGGCACGGCAGAAGGGCTCGGGGGGGGGGAGGTCCTGGGTCCTCTCTGAGGCGGCAGCACCCCCTCGCACAAGACCCCGTCCCCCGGGGCCTGAGTGGGGCTGAGGGAGGGGCTGCAAAGGACCCCCCGTCGCGCTCTTTCCCCTCACAGGTGGAGCTGGAACGGGGGAAGACCCTGCACATCAAGGCCCTGGCCCTGGGGGACCTCAACCGGGCTGGCCAGAGGGAAGTCTTCTTCGAGCTGAACGGGCAGCTGCGCTCCATCCTGGTCAAGGACACCAAGGCCATGAAGGTAGCGGACGAGGCGGGCTGCGGGGGGGGGGGGCGGTCTTAGCGCGTGTAGTCCCTGCAGGTTGGATTTTGCTTTGCGGAGCCGTCGGCCTTCCTTAAGATCAGCGGCTCTTATTCCTGGGCGGCATTTAGGTCCGCTGCTCTAAGGCCACTGACCACCACCCGCCCTGCCATTGTCACCCTGAATCTTGCCTTGCCAGGAGATGCACTTCCACCCCAAGGCCCTGAAGGACGTCAAGGGCCAAGTGGGGGCTCCCATGCCGGGGAAGGTCATCGACATCAAGGTGAAGGAAGGCGGGCAGGTGGAGAAGGGGCAGCCGCTCTGCGTCTTGAGCGCCATGAAGATGGAGACGGTGGTCAACTCGCCCACGACAGGCACGGTCAAGAGAATTTACGTCAAGCCCGAGATGAGCTTGGAAGGGGATGACCTGATCCTGGAGGTTGAGTAGCCGCCTGGTCCCAGGGACCCCCACCGCTGGGGCTGCCCCTTCTGGGGAGCCCCCGGGGCCGCCGAGAGGCCCCCAGAGCTTTTGTCACTTTTTTCCCCCTTTCCCTCTTCCTCCCCTCCCCTCCTCTAGGGGAGGAGCAGGGTGGCCTTCCTCCTGGTAGAGGGAGGAGGAGCCGAGGGAGAAGGAGCGGCTGCGGCCAGGTGCGCATAAGCCCCTCCCCCC
>NW_020769404.1:2372068-2415227 GCF_900518735.1 Pseudonaja textilis
CTATTCTATTCTATTCTATTCTATTCTATTCTATTCTATTCTATTCCCTTCCAGTCGGAGTTTGCCCTTCGGGGAGAGGCCTGCAGTGTCCCCGGCGGCCAGCAGAGGGCAGCACGAGACCAGCCTTTCCTCGCCCTTCCTCCTTCCTCCCCCCACCCTCTCTGCACGGGTTTTCTCCCCGCCTTTCTGACGTGCTCTTGCAAGCCGGGGACGCGGGGACAAGATGAGTCCCCCGTAGCTTCGTCTTTTGCAGGTGAGGAACCGGGGAGAAGGGGCTCGAGGGGGGTTTCCTCTGGGGAGGGGGAAGGGTTGGAGCGGGGGGGGGGTCCTTTGGGGGGGGGGGGGGGCAAATGGGGTGGGGGGGGGGGGGCTTCCCCATGCAAAGGCTCTTTCCGTGCGAAGAAGCAAGACACGCGTCGAGAGAGAGGCGTCTGGACCCAGATGCGGGTCGCCCAAAAGCTTGACTGCGGGGGCGGGCGGGTGGGAGAGCAGGGGAGCAGTTTGGATGCCCTTTCTTTGCTTTCCTTACTGGGTTCCTTCCAGCTTTCCGAAGAAAAGGAATCTCTGCCTTAGTGGCCAGGAAAAGAGTTCCTCTGGGCATGGGCAGAGTGCATCCCTTTCCTTGTTCCATTACTGTTGGAAGCAAGGGGAAAGGGGATGGGGCTTAAACGGAACCCCCTGAGACCCAGAGAAGCCCCCACAAGCTACAACAACAACAACAACAACACACACACACACACACCCCTGATTTGCACCCAGTGGGTTGTGTAAATCCAGCCAACTGGGTCTTAGAATCAGCTCAGAAGGGACTCTGGAGGTCTTCTAGTCCAGCCACCCAGCTTGGGACAGGTAAAGTTCTCAACTAAGGATGGAGGCCAACATTTCTGTTGCTTAAGCGGGACAGTGAAGTCAATTTCCCCCCTCCCCCCATTTTGTGACTCACTGCCGTTCTTAAGTGAGTCACACGGTTGCTAAGTGAACGGGGCTTCCCCCGTCAACTTGGTTAATCAGAAGGGATCCCTCGTGACCCCTGGACACTGCATCCGTCATAAACGTGAGTCAGTGGCCGAGCGTCCAAATTTTGAATCGTGGTACTGCAGCGTGGTTGTAAGGGTGAAAAACGGTCTTAAGTCGTTTTTTTCCAGGGATGTTGTAACTTTGCTCCCTAAAGCAACGGTTGTTATGCTGTGAGCAACAAATACACACTCCTTGTTGCACACCCTTGTTGAGGACTGGTGGGTGGGTGAACTCCGTGCCAAAACTACCATTGCGTTTACCCCCAGAATAAACTGGGTTTAATGTTGCTTTTTGCTTCTGTTGTGGGCCAACCCCCAACACAGGTGCATTCAGCTGTCAGGTGCAGTGGGAAGGGGGGGACAGTTATTTGGGGGTGTCGGGGGGGGCAGCTGGCTGGAGCCCCCACTTCGGTTGTTGAGTTGCGCACCAGAAACTGCCCTGCAAAAAAATCCTGAAGGGGAAAAAGGATCTTAAAAAGGATTTTATTACTCCACATCAGTTCCAATTCTGTAAAATTAGAAGTTAGAAGCTGAATCTGGTTTAGATTTAGTTCCCTTTTGGTTCCTTCCCCAGGGGGAATTTTGACTTAAATTGTAATTATTCCCATTTTACGGGTGGGTGAAGGAGCCGGCATATAAAACAGATTCTCACGTCAACTTAAAGGCTCTAAAAGAATTCCGTCTCAATTATATTAAACAAGGTCGTAAAAGGGGGATCCCAGGACTTTGGGACGTTGCAGTGGTCATAAGTATGAAACGAGCCAAGCATCTGATCACGTGACTGAGGATGTTGCAAATGTAATTGTGAAAAGCACTCATAAAATCACATTTTTCACTTTGCTTTGGTCACTGGACAAACAGTTGGTTTTAATCCTTAAATCAAGGATTTAATCTTATTTTTATTTTATTTTTTTTCCTCGTTTTCACAGCTTCTTAAAAACAAGGAAGCAAAGTGGGTGAAAAAGTGGAATAATCCTGGCTTCTCCTTTAAACCAGTTTTTAATTTCTTGCACTTTGGAGCCTTTTCATGTTATATTGCAGTTATTGAGTGGAATTCCTGCTTCTCCGGTTGCCATTGTTTGATTAATCATTTCTCAATTAATTAACATTCCTGGCAGGGCTGGGACAGGAAGCAGAGCTTTCAAAGAAATATATCACTTGGCGGAAAAAAATCTGGAGTTTGGCGCTACCTCTTGCAAACTAACAACAGCAGCTTAGGAAAGAGTTCATTTCTGCTTTTAAAATGTTCGTGAATTGCATAATTCTCTGCAAATGTTGGTCCAGGGTGGAAAAATCTGCCACTGGACTTCTGGTTTTTAAAAAATTAATATATATATATATATATATCTTCGTCTTTCCTCCGGCAACTTTAAAATGCAAGATTTTTGAAGTTCCTTAAATTCCAGGAACAAAGATAGATCAGATAAAATAAAGATTTGAAAGGGAAAAAATGTGTTTCTTGGCCTCTTTTTGCTGTGATTAAAAGAAATGTTAGAGAAAGGGTTTAACAGGTTAACAAGAGTTGGAAGGGACCTTGTAGGTCATCTAGTCCAACCTCCCGCCCAAGCAGGAGACCCTACATCATTTCTGACAGAGGGCACCCCAATTTTGAAAGCCTCCAGTGATTTAGAGAAGGGTTAGAGAAGAAGGCAGTGCAGGTAGTCCTCTATTTACAACCGTTTGTTGAGTGGCCATTCAAAGTTACAATGGCACTGAAAAAAGTGACTTATGACCATTTTTCACACTTATGACCATTGCAGCATCTGCATAAACATGTATTTATATTTGGATGCTTGGCAACCGACTCATATTTACGACGGTTGCAGTGTCCCAGGGGTCACATGATTGATCCCCTTTTGCGACCTTTGGACAAGTGAAGTCAACGGGGAAGCCCAATTCACTTAATGACCGTATTACTAACTGCAATGATTCACTTAACAACGGTGGCAAGAAAGGTGTTAAAACGGGGCAAAGCTCACTTGACACGCATCTCACTTGGCAACATACATTTTGGGCTTAATTGTGGTCATAAGTCTCAAGGAGTACCTGTAATGGGAAGTGAAACCTGTCTTTTAGAGTCTGTACATTTGGGTCCTCAACTTACGGCCACAACTGAGCCCAAAATCTCCACTGTTTAGCAAGACAGTCGCTAAGTGAGTTTTGGCCCTTGTGGCAACTTTTCTTGCCAGAGTTGTTATAAGTGAATCCCTGAACTTGTTTAACAACCATACGGTCATTAAGTGAATCTGGCTTCCCCATTGGCTTCACTTGTCAGGCAGTCGCAAAAAGGGATCAAGTGACACACACACCCTTTTCCCCCCCCCGGAACACTGCAACTGTTGTAAATACGAATTGGCTGCCAAGCTGGTCCAGATTTTGATCACGTAATCCTGGGGATGCTTGCAACGGCCGTAAGTGCGAACGACGATCGTAAGTCACTTCTTTCAGAGGTGCTGCAACTTCAAACGGGGTCACTAAACAAGCGGTTGTAAGTCAAAGACTTCCTTTACCGCCTCTCTTTCTCAGAGGGGTAATCGTGGCTCCTAATTGATGGGTCTTTGTAGTGAAAGCATGGATGATTTTTTTTTAAAAAAAAAGTACAATAAGTAAATAGGTCATAAATAGGTATAGGGTTGGACTAGAAGACCTCCAAGGTCCCTTCCAGCTCATTCTGTTAAATCTACACAATGTCTGTGGAGATTCTCAATCATCCAGGTCATCGTGGTCCCAAAGGTGCTTTTTTCAAGAGGCAACCGGACTTTCTTTGTTTTTCCTTTGAAGAGGTTTCGCTTTTCATCCCAGAAGCTTCATCAGCTCTGACTGGATGGTGGGGAAGGGAAGGATTGATACTCCTTGCAGACCGCTGGTCCTTTGCATCCTTGGAGAGGGGGTCACTGAGGTCACCTGGGGGTTTGTCTGTGTTCTCAGGGTCCAAGTAACCTCAGTGACTCTCTGAAACAGGGGTGGCTAACCTTTAGGGGCTCCCGTGCCAATAATCGCCTGCGCACTTGCCTGCTCCTGCTCGCCTGCCATCGCCCAGAAGGCAATGCGCACTGGCCCCCCATGTCTCCTGCGCATGCACGCACAACCCGTGCAACTCATAAGACCTGCGCTTCGGCACATGCGTGCACGGTCAGTGCTGCATGCTTCTACACATGCGCATGCAATCCCCCACACGCGCCACATGCTTCTATGCATGCACGAGTGTGTTCTGCGCACCGCCGCACCCCTGCCCTTGCACACCAGGCACCCGACGATCAGCTTTCAGGCGGGTGGCACACGTGCATGTGCAGTGGACCTTTTCTGGGCGAGTGCTCGCGTGCCGGCACTAATGGCTCTGCAGGCCACTTCCGGAACGCGTGCCATAGGTTCGCCACCACAGCTCTCCAAGGATGCAAATGACCAGCCGATCTGCAAGGAGTATCAATCCTTCCCTTCCCCACCATCCGGTTCAGAGCTGAAGAAGCTTCTGGGATGAGAAGCGAAACCTCTTCAAAGGAAAAACAAAGAAAGTCCGGTTGCCTCTTGAAAAGAAAAAAAGCACCTTTGGGTTAAATCTGCTAACGCTTTTGTGCCTTGTTTGGGTTTCCCTGTGTAGACAACTCTGTTGGAATCTGAACCTGGAGCATCCGGGGGCCGTTGCACGAATCCCCTGGCCTGAGATCCGGGGACGCATCCTTCGGAGTCCTCATGGAATGGATCCCAGCCTCCTCGGGATCTTTCATTCACCCGATGGAGCCCGAGAGGTGGGAAGCGGCGGAGCCTCCGTCGGAGCCGGCGAGGGCAGCCAAGGAAGGGGCCGAGCTGCGCTGTGGGGCCTTTTCCAGCAACGGCTTGCAGACATGCCAGGGGTCCCCACCCTGCCCGCTGAGCCAGATGACCTCTGGGGTGCTCCCAGCTCCAGCTCCCTCCCACCTAAGCCAAGCCCCAGGGATGCCTTCCGACCGGTCCATCTCAGCTTCATCCACCTGTTCATCTTTGGCCAGTTCGTCCCAGGAGTCGGATGACGTCTTTAGCGACATCGAAGGAAGGTCGGTCACGACAAAGAAACGGGTGCTGAGGAAGGTGAGATGTGTGTGTGTGTGTGTGTGTGTGCGCGCGCACGGAGGGCCAGAGCTGGTGTGAAGGGGGGGGGGGGGCTTTCTTTAAAAGCAGGGGGATTCAACCTTGACAACTTTTAAGGCTTGTGGGCTTCAACTTTCGGAGTTCTCCAGCCAGTTCTGCTGAGTTTGTGTCAGGATTCCAGCGATTGCCCTAATTAAATCATATGGGCCTTGAGCCAAACATCATTATTAGGAGCAACATGCTGGCACGACCTGCATGAAGCCTGACTCTGAGATACGTAATTTACAATCCTCTATGACCCCATTTCCCCCCCACGCCCCCCCCCATCATAATTCAGATTCTCCGACAAAACACGTTCATAGGCTGAATGTCATCAACCACGTTCTCCAATAAAGGATTTTCGGGCCAAAATACCCCGTTGCCTCAGTTACAATCTTGGTGAGATAAGCTTGGAATGTGCTTCTGAGTTCACTCGCCATCTGCGCCTTCAGGTTCCCCCCCCCCCCGTCTTTCTTACGGAAATTTGGAAACAGGCAGAGGGATCTTTCACAAGTTGACAGTTGCTCGTCGGAAGCTCGGAAAAGGGGGGTCGTTTTATGACCTTGCTCGCCACCGTTAAGTGAATCACTGCAGTTACTCTATGAGTCAAAGGGTTTTTAAGTGAATCTGCTTTTTCCCCATGGACTGTTCTTGTCGCCAAGGGGGATCACGTGACCTCGGGGACACGGCAACCGTCATAAATACAAGTCAGTTGCCAAGTGTCTGAATTTTGATCGTGGTGCATGGAGTTGCTGTGTTGTAAGTGTGAAAATCGGTCACAAGTCTGGTTTTTCTAGTGCTGTTGTGACTTTGAATGGTCACTAAACAAACTGTTGCAAGTCGAGGATACGTGCAAGGGATTCATTGACGCAGATAAGCCTATCTTTTCACTTCCGTTCCCCTCCTGAAGGACGGAAGTTAAGGAAAACTGGGCTAAATCTGCAAAGGAGGCGCTTTGAAATCCGGCCAAGGCCTCATGAAGGTTTAAAGCCAAGTTTGTTTGTTTGTTTGGCTGTTTGCATTTTAAGCTTGAAAGCTCTTGCTTGGTGTTTGCCAAAGTAAAAAAAAAAGAAAAGAAGTTTGCATTAGAACATCATATTAGAAAACAGGATGTGGATTTACGTCCACATAAACAGCATTTCTGCACCCTGGCGGCTTGAAGATGGGTGGATTCAGGGGTTGGATTCAGCCGGTTCGGGCCAGTTTGAGCAAACCAGTTGTTAAATTTACATCTGGTTCGCCAAACTGGTAGTTGAACCGACCAGCTGGCCCCACCCCTCCCCTCCCCTCCCCTCCCCGGAGTCTCCACACGGACCGTTTTGGATCCAAATAAGTGCAGGGTTCGCGTGGAGGTTCTGGGAGGGCAAAAAAATGGGCCAGACTGGAAGTTCCGGAAGTCCAAAAAGGGCTTGTTTCCGGCTTCCGGAAAGCCTCTGAAGGTGGACCACGCCCACCATGGCCACGCCCACCCAGCAACCAGGCAGCCAACCGGTTGCTGAGATTTCTGAATCCCACTCCTGGGTGGACTTCAACTCCCAGAATTCCCTAGCCATTGCTGGCTGAGGAATTCTGGGGGTTGAAGTCCGCCCCTCTTCAAGGGTTGAGAAACATTGTTTAGTTAGGGAAACTTAAATTCCTCTTTTTGAAAAAAATCCAACATTGGATTCCCTTAGCAATTCCCGTGCGTTGCTCCCCACCCAAAATCCGGATTAAACAACCCCGAATTACATCAAAAGTCGTTTTTTCTATGGATAACTGACCACCACCACCACTCACAACAAAGATTTGGAGAAGAAAAAAATATTTCCAGTTAAGTTTTGAGTTTGCTTAGCCAACTTTTTTTTAGGAAGTCCAACTTTGACGGGTGGTGAAAAGGTCGAAGTTAAAATAGGAAGGAAGTGCGATGCTGGGATTCAGAGCTATTTGTTTGCAAAATAGCAGCCCTGGGTTTCTGCAAGATTAGCAAAAAAAGAAAAAAGTTTGACATTATCGGCCTGTGCAAAAATGAATAACTCAAATGAGCAGCGGACTGGACAGGTCCATTAGGGAGAGTTCTGGGAGGCTTAATGTGGGGGTGAGGTGGGGGTTGTTTGTCTCCAACCGTGGCCCCTTTAAGACTGGTGGACTTCAACTCCCAGAATGCTGGCTGAGGAACTCTGGGAGTTGAAGTCCACAAGTCTTAAAGGGGCCACGGTTGGAGACCCCTGCCCTGGGTAACAGCCACGTTAATTCTTTAAAATCCTACCATTGCCAAATTTCTAGACAGGCTGATAAATACCCTTTTGCATATTCAAGTAGTCTTTGTTGTTAAGTGAGGTTTGCCCCATTTTACGACTTTTCTTGCCACCGTTGTTCAGTGAATCACCACCACTGATAAGTGAGTCACCAGGCTTTGCTTATCAGAAGGGGATTATGTAATCTGGGACATGGCAACCGTCATAAATACGAGTCAGTTGCCAAGCCTCTGAATTTGGATCACGTGAGCATGGGGATTGCTGAAAAGGTTGTAAGTGTGTGGAAAATGGTTGTAAGTCCCTTTTTTCAGTGCTGTTGTAACATCGCTCACTAAACAAATCATTGTAAGTTGAGGAGGACTGCCTCTTTAATTAATTGGTATTAATCGTTGTCCCCTTCAATCAAACATTTGAACGTCCACATCAATCGTTTAAACCCCTCGTTCGTTTAAATGTCTTAAGCATCTGGTTGGAAGTTGAAAAGTCTCTTTCCTGACTAACCTCAACTATTAATTTTAGTAAAAGGCAGAAGCTTCTCAAACCCCCTCTTTAAAAAAAACAACAAAAAAAAAACCTTTGTGGTTTTTTTTTCTTTTTTCAAAAAATACGTCTCTGCCTTTTTAATAACTTTTCAGCCTTCTAACTAAAAAGTTCTGGCTTTTTAATAACATTACTTGGTCAGAAACTGGGGTTACCTTGGATTGGTTGCCAACTAACCACTACGCGATGAAAAGAAGGCGTCTTTAGATAGCAAAAACTTTTTATTTATTTTACTAAGTGCTGCGTTATGATGAGTCAGATGGTTTTAACACGCTGCAAAAACCCTCCCAGTTGTCGGTTTTAAGATGACAGTGTAGAAAACTGAAATAAATAAATGAAGTGTATTCATTGTTGCTGTGTTTGATTCCCGTCCTTTGTGGAGTGAAAACCAGACAAGTTTTACATTTTTGACCCTGGACCCATCAGGCTGGCGGGGGAAGGGTGTGTGCGTGTTTCTGGATCTGGACTTGGTGGGTTCTGGATGTGAGGAAGGATTAACCGTTCTGCAGTTCCTAGAAGTTGCTTAGCAAAGTCAATTAATCGGAATAGACCTGGAAGGGACCTTGGAGGTCTTCTAGTCCAGCCCCCTGCTCTAACAGGAGGAAACCCGATATCATCTCAGACAAATGGCTGTCCGGTCTTTTCTTAAAAACCTCCAGTGATGAACTTCTGGTGGCCAGCTGTTCCACTGGTTCATTGTGCTCCCTGTGAGGAAGTTTCTCCTTAATTCCAGGTTGCTTCTCTCCTTGGTTGGTTGTTTCTTCTCCTGCCTTCTGGTGCTTTGGAGAATAATTTGACACCCCCCCCACCCCTTCTTTGGAGCAGCCCCTCAATTCCTGGGAGATGCCCCTGTGTCTCCCCTCTTCTTTCTTATCCCCAGACTGGCCAGACCCAAATCCTGCAGCCGTTCTTCCCGTCTTTTAGTCTCAGGGCCTTTCATCGTCTCAGTCACTCTTCTCTGCACGTCTTCCAAAGCTGGGTTGCCAGGCTGCCGCGTTGCCACAACAGAGCGAGACGAGAGCCGGCCCCGTCGTGCCTGGACCACGTGAGGAGCCCCACGGGACGGGCTCTGAGTGCAGGGCAGCCCGTGGTGCCAAAAGGACTCTGCATGCTTGCGGTCGAGGGGGAGTTCCTGGGCTGCTGCAGAGCTGTAGTTGCCAGGTGTGGCTGTGCCCGCTGCCTGTTTTCGGGGTGGGTGGGGGGGGAGGCTTGTCGGCATCGCTAGCGTGACGGAGTTGCTGAAGAGAAGCTGCCCCTCCCGGCTGGCTGTGCAGGAGGAGGAGGAGGCTGAGATTTCCTGCCTGGGGGTGACACACCTCAGTTCCTCCTCTGTTGGGGAAGCCGGGCAGGCCCCGACAATTGTGCCTGGTGTTTGGCTGTTTTGCACACGTTTTTGCACATCCTTGCAACTGTAATGCGGCAAAACCCAGATTGCAAATGTTTAGGAACGCCATTCTTTGCACGAGCAGTTTCTTGTTTTCTTTGCATTTAGGGCCATAGTTTTTCTTCTCCTTATGTGTTGTTATTAGTTGCAAAGTTGTGTCCGACCCATCACAACCCCCCATGGACAACGTTTCTCCAGGCCTTCCTGTCCTCCACCATCTTCTGGAGTCCTTCTCTGCCGTCCCCTCCTCCTTCTTCTTCTTTTGCCTTCTTCGGCTCTTCTCCAGGGAGTCCTTCTTCCTTCTCATGAGATGGCCAAAGTCTTTGAGTTTACCCTCCAGGATCCGGCCTTCTAAAGAGCAATCAGTCAATCTCCTCTAGGACTGACCGCTTGGATGGCCTTGCAGTCCAAGGGACTCGCAGGGGTCTCCTCCTCCAGCCCCAGAGTTCAAAGGCCTCCCTTCTTTGGCGCTCAGCCTTCCTTAGCGTCCAACTTTCCCAGCCATACATTGCAACTGGGGAAACCAAAGCCTTGACTCTACGCCCTTTTGTTGGCCTTTAGAGTAGACCCCCCCTCTTCTTTGGGGCAGCCCCTCAATTACTGGAATAGTGCAATTAGTTACGTGCAATCTCAATTAATGACCGCCATCATAACATCAGCCACAGTCGTATGGGCGATCCACTTAAAACTGGCTAGACTTACCACCAGAATTACGGGCTAAGTTATGGTCATAAGTCAAAGACTTCCTGTATGTTCTTGGTAGCTTGAAAAATGAGTGAATTGTCCAAGAAATCATGTCTTGTGTTCTTTTGATGTGTTGAGCTCAAATATTTGTTGTCACGCCCGGCCAGTTGGATTGTGGGAAAACTATCCATGGATATATCTGTGTTTGAGGCCTCCCCACCAGGGTTTCTGGTTTTATCACACACACACACACACACACACACACACACACACACACTGACTTTCCACATTTTTCAACCACCCATTTTCTGGCTTTCCTCTAGACAAAATCCTGGAAGACCTTTTTCACCATGGTCCACTGGTCCTTGCGACGACGCAGCTCCTGGGTGCAGTTGGCCGGACACGAAGGTATGAATTGCACAAGAATCTGTGGGGTGGCCGGGGGGAAGGTGTGGGGAGGGGGATCAGGAGCCAAGCCCCAATCTGAGACTGAACAGGCCAGCGAGTTAGTGTTTCTCGACTGTGGCAACTTTAAGAAGGGTGGACTACAGTTCCCAGAATCCCCCAGCCAGCAACCTTTAAGATGGGTGGACTACAATTCCCAGAATTCCCCAGTCATCATGCTTGAAGATGGGTGGACTACAACTCCCAGAATCCTCCAGCCAGAACCTTTAAGATGGGAGGACTACAACTCCCAGAATTCCCCAGTCAGCACACTTGAAGATGGGTGGACTACAACTCCCAGAATTCCCCAATCAGCACACTTGAAGATGGGTGGACTACAACTCCCAGAATCCTCCAGCCAGAACCTTTAAGATGGGTAGACTACAACTCCCAGAGTTCCCCAGTCAGCATGCTTTAAGATGGGTGGACTACAACTCCCAGAATCCTCCAGCCACATTGGGAGTGGAGTCCACCGGTTTTCCTTCCTTCTCCTCGCAGGCAACTTCAAGCCCAGCGAAGGGGGCCAAATCCTGAAGAAGTTCAGCGCCGTGGAGGCGGCGTGTCTGTCGGAGCTGATGACCGACGTCCTGCGCCCTTTTGTGCCCACCTACCATGGGGTGGCAGAAGTGGGTGGCGAACGCTACATCCAGATGGACGACCTTCTCCGCGGGCTCCAGCGCCCCAGCATCATGGATTGCAAGATGGGCACCAGGTCTGAGCGGCCTTCCTCGCAGGGCGGGCGGGGTGCGGGTGGGAGAATGGGATCGGGGGCCCCTTTCATTGAGGGATCCCCCTTCCAAACCTTCCTGGATCCAAAGGATCCCTCCAGACGGATCAGAGAAGAGAGCGGGGAGCCCTCGGCTGCACAGGGGAGGGAGGAAGAAAACGACCGCCGACCTTTTCCTTATCGCGTGCCAAAGTGTGCGCGTGCGCATGCAGCATCCCTAATGCAATGTGCACGTGCCCCCCTCCCATTTGCCCCACCCCACGGTGGATGTGCACGTGACCCCACCTTGCTGCCACACGCATCGGCACACACACACACACACACACACACCCCGCGCCCCGTTTTGGGCCTAGTAGGCCTCCCTGCAGCCTTCTGGGAGCAAAGATGGTGCGGCTCCTCCGTGCCCCATTTTTGCTCCCAGGAGGCTGCAGGGAGGCCTACTAGGCCCAAAACGGGGAGCATGTGGGAGCCTCCCCGGTCCCCCTGTGCTGCCCCCAACCCCCCCCCCCCATCGGCACGTGTCTCACGCATGCAGCCTGCCCCGCGCCTGTGCATGGCAGAGACCGCTGGCTGGCGGGAGGCGCACGCAGGTGTGCAGCGGAGCTGAGCTGGGGTGATGGCTCTCATGTGTGCCTCCTGTGGCACGCATGCCGTACGTTCGCCATCACGGTCCTAACTTACCCGGCTGTTAAAAGAGACAGAGGGAGATTCCTCCTTTCAGACCTGCAGGGTTTTATCTAGAACATACTCAAGCGTGGTCATAAGTCGAGGACAACCTGTCTTCGTGAGTGAATGGGAGAGAGAGTCCCCACTTACCAAGGCGTCTTTCCCTTTCCTCCCGGTTGGCCAGAACGTACCTGGAGGAGGAAGCGGGCAAGGGTCAGCCCCGCGCAGCCCCCCGGCGAGACCTCTACCAGAAAATGGTGAAGATTGACCCCTGGGCCCCCACCCCGGAGGAGCACAGCCAAGGAGCCGTCACTAAGCCCCGTTACATGCAGTGGAGGGAGAGCAGCAGCTCCAGCACCTCTCTGGGCTTCCGGATCGAGGGGGTTACGGTGAGTGGCCGAAGAAGGGCCCCGTGTGTGTGTGTGTGTGTGTGTGTGTGTGTGTGTGTGTGTGTGTGTGCATCTTGTGTGTGTGTGTATGCTGGAGAAGCAGGTCTTCTGTCAACAGGGCAGGCTACACGCTTTCCAAACTCTCTCAATTGAGCTGTGGTGACACAGTGGTTAGAATGCTGAAGTGCACCCTGACTCTGCCGACTGCTAGCAGTTCGATCCTGACTGGCTCAAGGCTGACTGTCCTTCCGAGGTGAGTAAAGTAAGGATCCAGATTGTTCGGGGGGGAAATACGCTGACTGTGTAAGCCGCTTATAGAGGGCTGGAACGTGCCATGAAGCGGGATATAAGTCTATTGCTATTCTATTCTGCTTTTATTTTATCTTCTGATTTTCTGTTCTATTCTGCATTCTATTCTATTTTCTGTTCTAATTCTATTTCCTATCTATTGTCCATTCTATTTTATCCTATTCAGTATTCTATTAGATTTCATTCCATTCTACTCTATTTTATCCTATTCTGCATTCTATTCTATTTTCTGTTCTATTTTCTATTCTGTGCTGTACTGTGCCGTGTCATTCTATTTTCTATTTTGGTTGGCTCAGCCTTGCGTCCTTCCCAGATCAGTAAAATGAGGACCCAGATTGTCGGGGGCAACAGGCTGATTCTGTAAACCACTTAGGGTGGTAAAGCAAGGTGAAGCGGTATATAAGTCTTAAGTGCTATTACTATTCCTATTCTAACCACGGTGGCACAGTGGTTAAAATACAGAATCGCAGACTAACTCTGCCCTCTGCCAGCAGTTCGATCCTGACCATCTCAAGATTGACTATTTTCCTTCCTTCGCTCCCTCCCAGTGGTTAGATTGCAGGCTAACTCTGCCCACTGCTAGGGGTTCGATTCTGATCGGCTCCGGCTTGACTTAGCCTTCCCTCCTTCCGAAGTTTGTTAAAATGGGGAGCCAGATTGTTGGGAGCAACAGGCTGACTCTGTAAACGGCTTAGAGAGGGCTGGGAATTTATTGTGAAGCGGTATATAAATCTCAGTGCTGTTGCTATTGCTCTCTCCTTTTCCCTCTTTGCAGATCGAGGGGGGAACCGTGCAACGGGATTTCAAGCAGACACGGAGCCAGGATCAAATTATAGAGATCTTTTTGCAGTTTGTGAAGAATCGCGTGGATGTGTTGGTGAGCCGTTGACCGAGGAAAGTGGGCAGCTGGAAAGTGGGACCACGTTTCTGATCAGTGGCTGAGCTAAAATGTCCTGAGGCGGATTTGATTTTGGGTTTTTGGGGGAGGGGTCCATGGTGGTCCCTGAGCTTGGTTGTTTCCTTGCAGATGTTTCATTACCCAACTAGGGAACATCATCAGTGTCAGAAGGGAGTAGGGTTCACTCCCTGTTTACATATAAGTGTTGGTGGGAGTGTCCTTGCTCGTTCCTGGTTTAGCTTGTTTGTCTAAGTTGGACTAGATGACCTCCAAGGTCCCTTCGAACTCTCTTAATCCATTAATTCTCCTTGATTTGCAGAAAATCTACTTGGCCCGCCTGGAGAATTTATGCCAAGCCTTGGAAGAGTCCAACTTCTTCAAGAGGCACGAGGTGATTTGCTGGGGACCCCCTCGCCCCCCCCCCCAAAGGAGGAAAGCCGAGCGCTTCTCAGCTCTCCAAGGGGGCGTGAGACCGAACTGACCTATCCCACTACCCCAATTGTGGAAAATAATCTGGGGGACCCGCTTCCCCCTACCCTTATTGTGGGTACCCAGGTTTGGACTGGAAGGTGTTGAGAAAAAGCAGGAAATTGAGCTCCCGGTTAAGAATCCGGGTTAGCATCTGGAGCAATTTTAAGGGGAATATTTTATCCCGATGAGTTTTTAACTCCCATAATTCCAAGCGCTTTGCTCAGGGGGATTGTGGGACTTGCAGTTCCGGTAGGCCCAGGATGGAAGAGGGACAGCTTAAAGCACCAGGCAACTGCAACAGGTTTTTTTTGTATTTTACTCGTAAGGAAACCTCCTCTAACCCAAGGGCTGCATTCACACAAAACACTGGGTCTGTGCGAGATCCTTGTATTTGCATGGATCTTTCAAGCTTGTTTAATTTGGGCCCTGGGTGGCCTTTAGTGCCTTGTGTCTCCGTGTTTCGTGACTCCGTTTAGAGTTTGGCACGTTGTATAATCCAGGTCGGTGGATTATGCAACCAATGGGCTGCGACCACTGGTGGTGCGTGAGAAAATTTTGGTGATCCGCAGAGAAATGTCACCCCTAAAGCAATTAACCCTGGCTGCGCGAGAACACAAGGCTGCGCTGCCCACATGGCCCGTGGGAACACAAGGATTGCATCGCTTGCATTGCACACAACACGAGGTAGTGAGGGGAGGGGGGAAAGGGCGGAGGGGGGGAACCTGCCCCACTCGCCCCACGCGCCTGGCCTGGCCACGGGGCTGCTTCTTTCCGCTTCTTTCTTCTTCTGCTTTTGGCTGCACGCAAGGAAAGCAGCCAAAGTCTGTCTTTCTCTCCCCCAAATTCCGCCAGAAATGAGTCTTTGGGATCCTGCAGGGCCTCCTGCTCCAAGAGGCTGCGCCGGCAAAGACTCGTTTCTAGCGGAGTTTGGGGGAGAGAAAGAAAGATTCCTGCTGCTTCTGCTGCTTTCCTTGCATGAAGCCAAAAGTTTCTCTCTCTCCCCCTGAGAACGGAGCTGGAGACGGTATCCTGCGATCCTAAATAAAGAATGATCGATCAGTAGGAAAACGGGGTGGGGAATTTTCCTGTAGACTTTTGGGGGGATTTTCCCAGGGTCTCTGGTCCGCGGGATTTAAAATGATGAGTTTGGTGGTCCCTGAGGTCCAAAAGATTGGAGACCCCCGATCCAGGTTTATATTCAATTAATCAGATATAAGAAAGTTGTGGGAACGCAGCCAGTCAAACTTATTTCTAACGGGGCACGTATAAACCTAATTTGCAAAACAAGAGGAGTCTAGTTCCTTTGTGGCAGGGACTTCCTCAAAAGGCGACTTTTAAGAAGCCTGGACTTCAACTCCCAGGATTTCCCAGCTTGCAGTATTTGAAAAACGCTCGGTTAGAAGGGGCGGGCAGCTATGGCAGCCTTACGGCCTGTGGACTTCAATTCCTGCTGAGTAAAATACAAAAAAAACCAAAACAAAAACCTCCTGCCTGTGCTTTAAGCTGCCCCACTTCCATCCTGGGCCTGCCGGAACTGCAAGTCCCACAATCCCCCTGAGCAAAGCGCTTGGAATTACGGGAGTTGAAAACTCATCGGGATAAAATATTCCCCTTAAAATTGCTCCAGGGAATTCTGGGAATTGAAGCCCACAAAATTGCCATAGTTTCCCGGGGTTTAGAGGAACGCTAGAAAGCAGCAGGGTGTTTTTTGGGGGGGGGTTTGCATCCGGCAGGGTGAAAGAACTTTGTGCATGCTCAGGGGCAGCTCCACCCTGCTGCTTTAAAGCAAGCAGCCCATCCACGTAGAAGTGGCGAGTCTCCAAACAGGAGCATTTAAACAGGGGGAGGGGGGGGGAATGCAGGGCAAATAGGCCTTTTCTGCGTGAAGTATTTAACAGTTGGCCTTCCCCAAAAATGGGCTCGTTTTTTTTTTCCTGGCTGGATGGCATTTCAAGAGTTGTTTGACTTTCTTTCCTTCCCCTTGGTCCTCTCTCTCCTTCCCTTTTTCTCTCTCCCTTCTCTCTCTCTCTCTCTCTCTCTCTCTCTTTTCCTTCCACCTTCCTCTATTCCTTTTTCCCAATCCTTCCATCTGCCATCTTTCTTCTTTTCCAACCTTCCTTCCTTTTTTGTCTTTCTTTTCTTCCTTCCTTCCTTCCTCCCATCCATCTTCCTTCCTTCCTTCCTCCCTTTGGCAACCTCTCCTTTCCCTCTCTCCCATCCATCCATCCATCCTTCTTCCCCTCCTTTTCCTAACTTTTCCTTCCTTCCTTCCCCCCATCCCTTTTTTCCAATCCTTCCAATTTGCCATCTTTCTTCTTTTCCAACGTTTCTTCCTTCCTTCTTTTTCCTTTCCTTCATTTTTCTTTTCTTCCTTCCTCCCTTCTGCAACCTATCTATCTCCCCTTTCTTTCCCCCATCCATCCACCCATCTCCCTTCCACCCTTCTTCCCCTTTTCCTAACTTTTCCTTCCTTCCCTCCATCCCTTTTTTCCAATCCTTCCTTCCTTCTGCCATTTTTCTTCTTTTCCAACCTTCCTTCTTTCCCTTTCTTTCTTTCCTTCCTTCTTTCTTTCTTTCTTTCCTTCTTTCTTTCCTTCCTTCCTCCATCCCTCCTCCCATCCATCTTCCTTCCTTTCCTCCCTTTTGCAACCCATTTCTCCTTTCCCTCTCTCCCATCCATCCATCCATCTCCCTTCCATTCTTCTTCCCCTCCCCTCCTTTTTCTAACTTTTCCTTCCTTCCATCCTTCCTTTCCTTCCTTCTTCCCTCCCTCCCTCCTTCCTCCTTTTACCCCGCCCCCCTTGCTCCCTCCCTCCCAGGTGATCGGGAGTTCCCTGCTCTTCCTCCACGACCAGAAAGGCCACGCCAGCATCTGGATGATCGACTTTGGCAAGACTCTCCCAGCGCCAGCCCACTCCAACCTTCGCCACGACGTGGCTTGGACCCCCGGGAGCCACGAAGACGGCTACCTGATCGGCCTGCAGCACCTGACCCACACCATCCGGGCGACTCTGGCCAGAGCTGAGCAGAGCCAGGAGCCTCTCCTGGGCCCCTCCTGAGCCTGCGGCCCTGGCACACAGCCGAGAGTGGTGGAAAAGAGACCCGGCCTCCCCCCCACTGGGCGGGTGACATCCCCGGGCGAGGGCAGCCGTGCTGCTTGGGGAGGGGGCAGCTGGGAGCCTCCTGGGAAGAGCTGCTTTGCCAGAACGGTGGAGGGAGCCGGGACCCCCTTGCAACATCCCAGATCTTGCCGAAAAGCTGCGACCTGCCAGCTGTTGGGATTGCAACCGCACCAGAAACAAACAACACAAGGATTTTGTGGCTAAGGGATGTAATTTCCTCTCCAGCCTTCCAGTTCCTTTTCCTGCTTACCTCCCCACCACCAATGGCTCTCCAAAGGGGTCTCTCATTTCCCGAGGCCATTTTCAAGCCCCTCCGTGGTGGGGCTGACCTCCCTCCCCCCTTGGAAAAGCAGCGACAGCGAGGAGGGGCTCGGAATCCCAAACGGAAAGAAGAATCGTGGCAAAGTTGCTCACACGGGATCGAAGGCCGGACTTTCACAGGAAGGGGAGAGTCATAACCGGGGATCGCCCGGAGTTTATCCGCCGTGAACCGAACCGCCGTTTTACTCTGGCTGCCCCAAATTTGCAGTTTTCGTGCAACCTGCCGGAGCGAAAGCTGGCTGCGAGGCCCGGACTTTGGCAAGGCTGGGTCATCTGCAAGTCAGGGTGTCACACATGTACACACCTGCTGTACAAGTCGGAAACTTGTAACTTTGCAAAGATGCAACCTCCTCTTGGGATGTTGGCTTGAGATGAATTAAAAGCCAGGCGGGGGGGGGGGGGGGGGGCTTTTTTCAGTTCTTATTTGGAAGAAATTCTACTTTCTTTGTAATATCAAAGGAAATTTGTTTAGGCCAGGGGTTTTCCAAGCTGGGTAGACTGGGTGACACTTGTAGACTTCAACCTGGTGGCTGAGGCATTCTGGGAACTGAAATCCTGGCTGAGGCATTCTGGGAGTTGAAGGTCTGGCTGGGGAGTTCTGGGGGTTGAAGTCCACCCGTCTTAAAGTTGGCCCTGACTTAGGCGATCAAATCTGCTTTTTTCCCTCCCTTCCAAGCTCAGCTCACTGCTCCGGCTTCAAATTCCACAGCACAATGTGCTGTGGAATTTATTCTCTGCAAGGCAACCCCACACAAATGGGGCAGCCGCTGCAGAAACCCCACTCTGGCCACAGGCAAATCTGCCTCTCCCCCCACCCCCCAAAAAAACCACCTTGCAGGCCCAGCCTCCAAGTTCAAGCCTTATCATGGAAGTAGCTGTTGACAAAACCCAAGTTTCTAGTCCTCATGGGGGGGGGAAAAATTCAGGGAAAAGCTTGGCAAAGCCCTAGGCGGCAGTGGGCACTGGATTTTGATTTTGGCTTCCCTCTGCAAGGGGAGGGGGCGAGCAGGGACAGGGTGGCTCCCCCCCGCTTCCCCATGGCTCAGTCTGGGGCCAGTTGGCTAAAGGGACTGGTTTTTTTTCCCTCAGTTCTGCAGCTTTGCCAGCCTCCAGTGTGGGGTTGCCAGAGAGATGGAGGGGGGGGGGCGTGGGAGGCAGGCAGGCATCCAGGGAGAGGAAAACAAACAGGGGGGGTGGGGGGGGCAGGCTAAGCAGCCCTGGGAGAAAGGAGAGCCTTTGTTGCCTTCGAGCGACGGCGGCGGCCATTTGCAAATCCAAAGCCCGCGGGGGCCGCTTTCTGCAGAGCCGGGGGGGAGGGGGGTCTGGAGGGCCAGGGACGGGAGTGGGTGGGTGGGCGGCAGAGACGGACCAGGGAAGCGGCTCCCCCCCCGCGCCTCCAGAGGGTTCAGAGGGGGCCAGGGCGGCCAGGCCCGCCTGCAAACCTTGACCGGGGGGTGGTAGGGGTGTGTGTGAGCTTTGAATGCAGTGGGGTCAGGATAACAGAGTTGGAAGGGGCCTTGGAGGTCTTCTAGTCCAGCCCCCCCCCCGCCCAAACTCATGAGTTGTAGGGCTGCAAAAGGACCCTGGAGGTCTTCTAGCCCACCCCCCCACCCAAGTGCCCAAAATCAGAGGAGGATAAGCGTTGCGAGGGAGTTTGGGGGACTTCTGGAGAGAAGCTCCACCGTTGAACCGTCACTTTCAGGAAATGCCTCCTCAAGGTCCAGCTGGCTTCTCCCCGGCATCAGTTTCCCTCCGCTGCTTCTTGTCCTGCCTTCTGGGGCTTTGGGGGCGCAGGTTGGAGAACACCCCCCGCCCCGCCCCTTCTTTATAGGAGCCCCTCCAATATTCTAAGGCTGCTCCCAAGTCTCCCCTGGAGTAGGGAGGGAAGCTACTCCTGCAACTGTGCAGGCAAGGAAGCAGCAGCAGCTGCTGCAAAGCTGCACCCCGGAGCGCTCGCGTGGGCTGAGCAGGGAGGAGCCGCTTGCGGGGCTGTTGCTGCTGCGACGCTTACAGGAAAGGGGCCGAGTCCTCTCACGGGGGGTGGGGAGGGGGGGGGGCGCAGGCTGGGAATCTCAGCTCCTGCAATCCGGAAACCAGAAGTTTCCTCCTCGGGTGGCGCCGGCTGCCCCCTGCTGGCCGCTCTCGGCTCTGCCCTCTGCCCGTCTGTCAAATTTTAAAAGTCAATATGGCCCCCGAGCCAAAAAGTTTGCCCACTCCTGATGTAGGGTCTGCTTGGTCCGGGGGCTGGACTAGAGGACCTACAAGGTCCCTTCCAACGCCATTAATCTGTTAAAACATCATGTGAATACTAATATATGTAATCCCCAAGTTATGACCACAATTGAGCGCAAGATATCTGCTGCTAAGTGAGACATTTGTTAATTGAGCTTTGCCCCATTTTACGACTTTTCTTGCCGCAGTTGCTAAGTGAATCGTCACTTTTGTTAAATTAAGAACCTGGTTAAGTGAATCTGGTTTCCCCATTGACTTTTTTTTAACATATATTTTTTTAAACAGATTAACAGAGCTGGAAGGGATCTTGTAGGTCATCTAGTCCAACCCACCACCCAAGCAAGAGACCTACACCATTTCTGACAGATGGCAGTCCAGTCTCCTCTTGAAAGCTTCCAGGGATGGAGCTCCCACCACTTCCGAAGGCAAATTCTGTCCTTTGCCTGTCAAAAGGTCATAAAAGGGTCATAAACGTGACCCTCGGAGACTGCGACTGTCATAAATATGAACCAGTTGTCAAGCGTCTGAATTTTGATCAGGTGACCAGGAGGCGGTTGCAACGGTTCTTAAGTGTGGAAAATGATCACATGTCGTATTTTTCAGTGCCACTGAAACTTTGAACTAGGGAATCTGAAAACTTGGCAAGTTTAAAACTTGTGGACTTCCACTCCCAGAATTCCTCCTCCTCCAGTCATGTTAGCTCAGGAATTCTGGGAGTTGAAGTCCACAAGTTTTAAACTTGCCAAGTTTGAAGACCCTTGTGATAGATGATAGATAGATGATAGATAGATAAGTAGGTAGGTAGGTAGGTAGATGGATAGATAGATGATAGCTAGATAGGTAATTAGGTAGGTAGGTACAGAGAGAGAGATGATCAATAGATAGGTGATAGATCAGGAGCCTTTAAACTTGACAGCTTTAAGCCTTGCGGACTTCAACTCCCAGAATTCCTCCTCCTCCAATCATGTTAGCCCAGGAATTCTGGGAGTTGAAGTCCGCAAGGCTTAAACTTGCCAAGTTTGAAGACCCCTGCTTTGAATGATCAGTAAATGAATGGTTGTAAGCAAAGGACTCTACCTGGACCACTTTATAGCACAGGTGGAATGCCCTATCAGTTCTGGTCACAATACAAATCGAAAGATCTACTAAACAGGAATTTGGGCTTGATCTAACCCATCATAGATCGGATTTAAGCAAAGCTAGGATTAAAGAAACTCATTTTGTTTTTTAAGAAAAAAACCTTGATTGGATACATCACACATTTGGCCTCAAAACAATAAACCATCTTTTTGCCTCAACATTCTGAGCTGGATCGCAGGATATGCCAAAGCAGGAGAGAATTCCCAGAAAGTCCCCCCCAAAAAACACCCCCCCCCAAATAGTCAAAATGCCATTCGGGCAACCGCAGGACAGCCGGCTCAACTCTTTCGAACTCAGCTCCTTTGCAAAACAAAAAACAAAAACCCACGTCTGTTTGAATCCCAGCGATGGCAGCCCAGCGCGGCCCCCGCCTGGTTTGGAAACTCTGTCCGGGGGCTCCTCTTCCTGCCACGCGGGCTGCAGAGGAACCGGGTGAAGGCAAATGCCACGGCCGTAATATCTGGGTTTTCCGGGCTGGCCCCAATCCAAAGAGCCCACCTGCCCGCAATTAAGCCAGGATCTGACCAGGATCCAAGCAAGCGAGAGCATGAAAACGAGTCACATCCTATTTAATCTCAAAGTTATTTTTCTCTCCCCTCCTCCTCTTCCTCCCCCCCCAAGTGCTTTTGTGTGGGGGTGGGTGGGGGGGAGAAAACACAGTTGCAGACCATGCATCAAAGGAAGGGGGGGAGGGAGACCCCCCCAAAAGTACAGAAAGAAGGGCGAGGCGGGAGGAGATGGCCGCTGACCTCTCACAAACTGTGCAGGATGTGCAGGTGTTGAGGCCATATTGGACCCCACCCCCCTTTCCTCACAGGTCTGGCCAACTCCTCCGTGGCTGTGCAAATGACCCTGCGGGCCTGGGTCCGTGGTTTGGATCCATGGGGGGGAGAGGAACCCCCCCCCCTGCTAATCCTGGGTCTCTTCCAAGCGCCATTTGAGAGATTCTTCCTTCAGGGCATCAGGTTTGATCTGGTTGCGCATACCGCCCAGGAGGTTGGAGGTGGCCTCGGAGGCCACGATCAGTGGCTTGACCACGGTGGGAGGGATCTGCCGCAGGACGCCGCCCACAGCCCCCGTGATGCCCTTCTGCTCGTGCCCACGAGCGGCCACGTCGCAGATGGTCTGGGCCGTGTCTAGGACGCCCTAAAGAGGGGGAGGAGACAGGAAAGAGGAGTTGGAGGCAGGGTGTCATGTCCCTGTTGGAGTCTAAATCCAAGGAGGAAGCCGAGGGGCTGACAGGGAGTGGGAGTGGGGCTCCGTTGGCTGTGGAGGGAACTGGGGAAGGGCAAAGTCCGGCTGGGCAGAGCAGGGGAGAGGTAGAACAAGGGAGAGGGGTTCAGAGGAAGACCCAGGCCCACCCTCTCTTCATCCTAGGGCACGCAGGGAGAAATGGAGAAGGGAGCAACATGATACGTGGCTTATGGGGGAGGAAAGGGCCTTGATTCCCTCCATTAGCCACACTTGGGAATGAGAGTCTAAAAGAGATGCATGCTGAGAGCGGCGTCTGCTAGGAACAAACGTGAGTTTACTTTGCTCATCTCCGTTCGTGACATCCTCCCAACCATGTTGAATTACTGCCCTTCATGTCTGGAATTCTTGCTCCTGCCCTGCCGGACTAATTGCCTCATTTTGCCTTGATTGAACCTAGTTACAGTTTGTGCTGACCATGTTTTGGACTTGATTTTTTTGCAGCCAAAGGCTGTTCCTGGGAGAGTTTTTCTCAACCTGGAGTTGAAGTCCAGAAGCTGGCTGAGGAATTCTGGGAGTTGAAGTCCACAAGTCTTAAAATGGCCAAGTCTGGGCACCCCAGACGGTCTCCGGGAATCAAACGGGATTGAATAAAAGTTGGGGGAGGGGGGAATAGGAAGAAGATGTCAGACCACCCCCACTAGCCAAAAATGGGGCTAAATCTCTCCCCCCAACCCTCGTCTGCAACCCCAGGGAGGATTACCTCACGCATGGTGTCGTAGGCCTTGGCTACCCCCTCGCGTAGATCTGCCGGCTGATGGCCCCGCCGTAGTTTACGGGCGTACTTCCTGTCCGGCAAAGAGCGAGATGGCGGAGCCGTGGGAGACAGGATGTCATAGACGGTCTCGGCCGTGGCCTGGATGGGGGAAAGGAGAGAGAGGGGGAAAGGTCGGCCATCTACAGGGAAGGGAGGGCGGAGTTTCCCACGGGGAACGGACATGTCTAGGTCAGGGGTGGGCAGCCGTGGCGACGGTATAACCTGCGGACTTCAGTTCCCAGAATTCCTGTGCTTCAATTCCTGTGAATTGGAAGTCTACAGGTGGTGCAGTTGCATTCTGGGAGTTGAAGTCCACAGGTGGTAGGTGCCTGGCTGAGGAATTCTGGGAATTGAAGTCTATAGGTGGCACAGTTGCCTGGCTCAGGAATTCTGACAGCTGAAGTCCGCAGGTGATACAGTCGCCACAGCTGCCCACCCCTGAATCTGGATTCAGCTTCTCCCCCACCCACCCACCCACCCATTTGGGGCTGGGCTTTGGCAGACCCCCTCCCGCTCTCCCTCCCTGAGCTGACCCTTCCCCGGCAACCTGAATCGCCTGCACCAGCCGGTTGCTGAGCTCCAGGGCCGCTGAGGCGGTGGAGGTGCCGAAGGAGGCGGCGCCACGCTGCAGGCCACGGATGATGCGCCCGTCCTTGCGGTACTGCTCAATGGGCAGCCAGAAGAGGTCCCGCAGGCCGTGGACTGATTGGGGGGCGGGGGAGGAGGAGAGAAAAAGGGGAGGGGGTGAGGAGAAGAAAGCCGTGCAACCCACCCACCCGCTTCCCGCTGAACTGCTGAGCGGAGGGGGCACTCACAGAGCTGCACGAAGGAGTGCATGGGCCCGACTCCTCCCAGGATGCCCGGCAGCTGGTTTTTACGGATGTCCGTCAGCCACTCAGTCAGGGCGTAGCTGACCACCTTCTCCACCCCAAGCAGCCTGGAAAGAGAGAGGAGGCACACAGTGGTACTCAAAACTTACAACCATTCATTTAGTGACAATCTGAAGTTACAACAGGACCAAGGTGTTCACGCCAATGACTGCTGCAGCATCCCCACGGTCACCTGATCAAAATCCGGGCACTTGGCCACTGGCATGTAGGTATGACACGCTGAGATATAAGATTTAATAGCTGCCAGCTGCTGTCAGGAAGATGCAATAAGGATGGATCAGCACAGCGTGAATGTTGCCCTTTTAAGACAAAGAAGGGGTCCACAGAAGTCTTCACCCGGGGCCAGACTCGTTTTTTTAAACAACTGGTTCTGTGGGCGCGGCTGCTTCTCTTTTTTTGCAGCCCCCGCAGCGCCCCCTTTTTGCCTCCTGGGCGAAGCAGTAAGACAGCAAGGGGGATCCCGGCACAGCTGATCACCGGAAGGGGAATAAAAAAAGGAATACCTTAAGGAGTGACTGGGCAGGGGACTAGGCACTGTGCAACGTTGCGCATGCATGATAAGGACTGACTGGGCGGGGAGGGGAGGGGCCACCCAAGGGCACGGTTTGCCAGTTCTCTGAACTGCACAGAATCATCACAGCCGGTTCTATAGAACCGATCCGAACCGGTAGAATCCCATCCATCTTTAAGAGGTGTCTATATAAAGGCAGCCATTAGAGGGCGTGTTTCTCTCTCATGTCCAGTATCCATTGCAGAGTTCTCCGTGTAGAGTTAAGAAGATGGATTGCTCGCCAGGGATTTGCCTACCACCTATATTTCTGTATATTTGTATATGAACCACTGTTAAATGTCTAGATCTCTTGTGTGCCGAGTTCTATGGGTTATCTCATAATAATAGTCATGCTGCCAACGCTCTGATATGACAGTTGCAGCGTCCCGGTGTGGGGGTGTGTGGAGTCACACGATTCCCCTTTTCCGCCCTTCCCACTTTGCTTCCAACCCATAAACTCAAAGGGGGGAGGAGCAGGGTTTGCTTAACGACAGCGGGATTCACTTAATGGCAGCAGGGATTGGTTTTGCAGCGATGGCAAGATAACAAACGTAACAGGCTTATTCTGATGGTGGAACACAAATGGATTTCTGGGCTTGACAAAAAGGCTGAAATGTAAAGAAAGTGTGTTTGTGAGTCCCTGCGACACTCTGAGGTCACCAAAAGAGCCCAGCCCAAGTTAGTACTCATGAAATGCTATTTGTGTTCATGTATGTGGTATCCTGGTTAAATAAGTTGTGGGGTTTTTTTAGATCAGGGATCTTCAAACTTGGCAACTTTAAGACTTGTGGACTTCAGCTCCCAGAATCCTCCCACCAGCTCTGCTTTTTGAAGCAAGTCCCCTATTTTAATCGTTCTCGAGCTCATTAGGTACCAGCTTTCAGCTATTACTGGTCCCTTCTGTTGCTTGCAGCTGAAATATTATTGGTGCTGTATTCAAGTTCTTCCCTCCAATAAATCAAGCACTCAAAAGCTTTAATATGTACAGTATAGAATAGATGATATGCAATCTTTTTTTATAAATGGAAAGCATATTGGAATGAAAAACGAAAGCAGAGCTGGCTGGAGAATTCTGGGAGTTGAAGTCCACAAGTCTTAAAGTTGCCACGTTTGGAGACCTTTTTTTTCCCGATAAACAGATCAAGCAGGAAAAAAAAAAACTAAAAACACCCGGAAGTCCTTTTTAATCCCCACCCTCTTTCCTGGCCTCGTATATACACCCCCCCCCCCGCCCAAGGAGGAGACCCCACAACATTTCTGACAGACGGCAGTCCAGTCTCTTCTTGGAAGCCTCCGGATAACATCCAGAAAACCTCCAGGTCCTACGTATTGTGAGAAGCCTGCCCCACGCTTCCCTGACCCCTGAGGAAGAGAGGGGGCTACTTACCCATGGCGACAGCAGAGTCTCTTCAGCTTCAGCTCGGAGCAGTTGAGTTGAGCCAGACCGATCAGAATGCCAGCGAAGGTGCCCTGGGGGAACAGGAAGCAACGAGAGCGGAATTGGTTTGTTTTTAAAACAAAGTTTCAAATGTTTAATTCCAAAATGTGAATAATTGTTATACGCTGCTTTTATAGTTTGAAGTTTTTGATGTATATTGTCCAGAGTCCCTCTCTGGAGGGAGGCTGGCGGTGGAATAAAGTGAAATACAAATAAATAAAATGAATTAAATGTTATTGTAAACTCAACCAGAACAGAGTTGGAAGGGACCTTCGAGGTCTTCTAGTCCAGCCCCCTGCTCAAGGAGACCCTATACCATTTCAGACAGGTAGCTGTCCAGTCTCTTCTTAAAAGCCTCCAAGTGATGAAGCACCCACAACTTCTGGTGGCGAGCAGTTCCGCTGGTTAATTGTCCTCATTGCCAGGAAGATCCAGGCTAGATTAGTTTCCCTCCATCGCTTCTTGTCTCGGCTTCTGGTGGTTTGGAGAATAATTTGACCCCTTCCTCTTCTTTGGGGCAGGCCCTCAAATGCTGGAAGTCTGCTAGTCCCCGGTTGTATAAACAGAGGCGTAGAATCCAAATCAGGTGAAGCTCTAGTACCTCTTTATAAAGCCTTAGTAAGGCCACACCTGGAATACTGCACTCCGTTTTGGTCCCCACATTGCAAAAAAAGGGGTTGAGACTTTGGAGAAAGTTCAGAGAAGAGAAGAGCAACTCGGAGGATCAAAGGCCTGGAGACCAAAGCATATGAAGAACGGCTGCAGGATTTGGGTCTGGCCAGTCTAGAGGAAAGAAGGACCGGGGGGGGGGGGGGGGGGGGCATGGTAGCAGCATTTCAGCGTTTGAGGGGCTGCTCCAAGGAAGGGGGGTGGGGGGCTCCTTTTATTCTCCAAAGCCCCTGAAGGCAGGAGAAGAAACAACGGATGGAAACCCACCAAGGAGAGAAGCAACCTGGAATTTAGGAGAAACGTCCGGACAGGGAGGACAATTAACCAGTGGAACAGCCGTTTGTCTGAAATGGTGTAGGGTCTCCCGCTTGAACAGGGGGTTGGACTAGAAGACCTTTGAGGTCCCTTCCAACTCTGTCATTCTCTGACTCTGTTAACTTGGGGTGGGGGTGGGGGGGGCTCGGTGTGGCTTAGCTACCCACCACCTGGTCCACGCTGACGTGCTTCCCGTGGTAATCCAGCCAGATGGGGACCTCGGAGGTGAACCGGAACTCCCTGAGGAGGAAGAGAGGAAAAGGGTCGGTAGGAAGGCCCTTCTCACGACTGGGAGGCAGGGAAAGGACTTCTGGATCCAAGTTTTCACCCCCGTCTTTAATGGGAAATCTGTCGTCAGTACCCCAAGGAGGTCTGTAATAACGCTCAACCATTGCTAAGTGAACAGTCGTAAATCAAGGACTACCTGTAACACACACACACACACACACACACACACACACACACATATATGTTTTCTTAAGTTTTCGCAGGTAGTTACATGTATGGTATTCAGCTTTGTTCGGGTATTTTCCCACGTCATTGTAGTTGTGCTTTTAAAGTTGTAGCAACGTTTCGGCAGAATCTCATCTGCCATCATCAGGCTTCTGTCTTGGGTTCGTCTGCGAGTCAGACTTTCACAGCCGTTTCTGTTTTAAATTTGGGGCTAGCCATCTGCTGTGCTAGAATGGTTTTTTCTTCATCCTGATTGGTTGGGAGTCTTGGTCTGTGTTTATTGGTCTTGGAGTTTGCTGTGTTCTGCCTGATTGGTGTTTCTAATATCTTCTGTCTGTTTTGTGGCTTTTTGTGTCTTAATTGGCTGGCAACATTGTGTTACTTTATTGGAGGCTTTTAGTGCACCTTGGCTCTGAGAAAACGGACCAATAAACACAGACCAAGACTCCCAACCAATCAGGATGAAGAAAAAAACCATTCTGGCACAGCAGATGGCTAGCACCAAATTTAAAACAGAAACGGCTGTGAAAGTCTGACTCACAGACGAACCCAATACAGAAGCCTGATGATGACAGATGAGATTCTGCCAAAATGTCGCTACAACTTTAAAAGCACAACTATAATGACGTGGGAAAATACCCAAACAAAGCTGAATACCATACATACATACATATATATTTCTCTCTCTCTCTCTTTCTCTGTCTATGTCTGTCTGTCTGTCTCTCCCTTTCTCTTTCTGTCTCTCTTTCTGTCTCTCTCTTTCTCTCTTTCTCTTTTCTCTCGGTCTCTGTCTCTCTCTGTCTCTCTCTCTTTGTCTCTCTCTCTCTCACACAGATACACATACAAAAATATGAAAACACAACACCTTCAGAACTTTTTTAGCAAAACCTTAGCTTGCTCTCATCTCATTGTTCCAGTCTGGAAATGCTAAAATTTCAAAAATTAGATTAAAGCTAGATTATTATTTCCCCAACTTCAGCAGGTTGGAAGACGGGTGGGGTGGGCTTCAACTCCCACAGCCAGCTTAGCTTCTTGCTGAGGTTGGGAAACGGAGTTGGATCCGAACTCCGGATGGGCATCCTTTGTTCCGGGGGGGGGGTGGTGGCTTCCCCATCCATTTTCCCACCCTTACGATCGATCCCCTTCCCGGCCGCTGCCCCCCAGCCCTGCCTGCCCCCCTACCGGAAATAAATGGGCTGCTCGGAGGAAGAGGAAGCGCTGGAGCTGTTCTCGCTGGCTGTGGTCTCCACCGAAGTTGCCATCATCCTCTCGGCTGCCTCCGAGTCCTTCCCTGGGGACTCGACCCGACCTGAGGGAGGGAAGGGGTGACCTCTTTTCGAAGGCCATTTTGTCCCACACATTCCTCGCGACCCTCCTCTGCACACCCAGGAATTGAGACAAGCACCCATCATCCCCGGCCAAAGAAAGACAAACGCAGGAGGAATTCCAGTCCAGGCTGGGAGGTCGTGAAAAGAGTTTGGCCCTCTTGATAGGGCAAAAACGACATTTCCCAGCGTCACTTTCTACCAACCGGGTGGCCTAGTTCACGGGTGCACAACCTGTGGGCTGTAGCCCACTGCCGGGCTGTGGCCTAATCACCACTGGGGTGTGTGAGTGGCTGGCCGGTATGCACACATTCATGTGTGGGCACGGCCCCACGTGCGCAATTGTCAGCGCCAGTGTTCTGCGCAATACGGCCCCACTCGCACAAACATCGTTGTGGGTCCTTGTGTGAACGTCACATGTATTGCACAATCCCACACTCAAGCAAGCCTCATTGCGTGTGCTTGGGTCCCGAGTACGGAAGGCTAAGTCAACATTAAGCCAGTCAGAATTGAACCGGTGGCAGTGAGCAGTTAGCTTGCAAGACTGCATTCTAACCACTGATAGAGAGATGGATGGATGGATGGATGGATGGATGGGTGGATGGATGGACGGATGATAGAGGGAGGGATAGAGGGGTAGACACATAGATGGAGATAGATAAATGATGATAGATGATAGATAGATAGATAGATAGATAGATAGATAGATAGATAGATGATAGATAGATAGATAATATAGATGATAGATGGATGATAGAAGATAGAGATGATAGATAGATAGATAGATAGATAGATAGATAGATAGATAGATGATAGGTGGATGGATGGATGGGGGGATGAATAGAGGGATGGATAGCGGGATAGACAGACAGACAGACAAACAGACCAAGGGACAGGTGGAGAGGGGGGAAGATAGATAGCAATAGCAGTAGCCCTTAGGCTTATATCCCGCTCACGGTGCCTTCACAGCCCCCTCTAAGCGGTTTCCAGAGCCGGCCTCTTGCCCCCAACAATCTGGCTCCTCGTTTTACCCACCTCGGAAGGAAGGAAGGAAGGCCGAGTCGACCTGGAGCCGGTCAGGATCGAACCACCGGCAGTCAGTAGAGCTACCCTGCCCTCCTGCCCTCTAACCCCTGCGCCCCCATGACAACGGGGGGGGGGGGGTTCCTACCTTCAGATCCGGCTTCCATGGGCACGACAGGGTTGATGCTGGCCGCCACGCTGGTGAAAAAGTCTTTGAGGAAAAACAAGGCGTCCTGCAAGGAGGAGGAGGAGGAGGAGAGCAGAGAAGGGCTGGAGAGACGTTTCCCTCCCTTGGAAGCACCAACCCAGGTGCCTCCCGGCTCTCAGGGGGACCAGAGACGAAACACAACCAGGTGAGCTCACTCTACAGGTGGACTTCATCTTACAAGAAGAGTTCACTTAGCAACCGTCCGAAGTTCGAATGGCACCCAAAAAGGGACTTAGGACCGTTTCGCAAACTTATGGCCGTTGCAGCATTCACACACGGTCGCCCGATTTCCTTTTTGGATGCATGGCAGCCGGTTCCTATTTATGATGGTGGCCGTATCCCAGGGTCACGTCATTCCCTTTGGCGACCTTCTCACCCAACCCAAGTCAACGGGGGAAGCCAGATTCGCTTTACAGCCGTGTGACTCACTGAACCGCTTGGGGTGATTCGCTTAACCAACCTGGCAAGGGAAGCCGTACAAATGGGGCAAAACACACCCGACAACTTTTTTCACTCGGCAACACAAATTCTGGCCTCAACTGGGATCGTAAGAAGAGAGGATGTTCTGACCCAAACCCGGTTCCACGAGAGTGAACACAAGACAAAACCTTTTACTGTTTCATTTACGAATCCCGTTTCTTCCCCGATCAAAGGCTGCTTCCCGCTAATTAGCTCCGACAAGGAAGAGCCTGGCCAAGTTTTGGCAAGGCTGCCAAGAACAACAGATAAAGTTCCTAAACAATAAATCCAAGAGTCTCCAAATACCAACTCAGATATTCTAACGTCCACCAGGCTCAGGTATCAAACTTCTTTGCCTTCTGCAAAGAACTCCGGTTTCTCAGCTGGCTTTTATCTCTTAAGGGAGGGGCCATTACCTTGCAGCCTTACTCCCGAGTCGCCCGTGCTACCACAGCTGCTCTTTGAGCAGCCCTGCGTGCACACGCACCGGGCACAGGCTCCTCGGGGGCCTCTTCCTCCCTGCTGCCAGCCTCCACACTCTCCACTCCTTGATGGTCCTGGCCTCATCCCTGCCTCCCATGCAGGCCCCTCGCCTGAGTCCTCGCTCTCCGAGACCTCGGCCGTCCGCACACCTGCTGCCCACAAACCACAACAGGGGACTACCACCTGGACTTAGATTGACAGAAGCCTGCATTTCTCCCCCATTCCTTTTACAGCCTGAGAAACTAGGGGGGGGTCTCTTCTGAACCTTTTCCTTTGTCCGTTATACAGTTATGGGCCAAGGCAGCGATGGCAAACCTTTTGTGCGGATGCATGCGCATACCCCAAATGCAAGGTTCCCCCCCCCCCCACGTACGCATGTCCCCGTGCATGTCCGGCAGAGACCCGAAGGCCAGCTGGCCGGTGGGAGGCGCACACGCAGGCACGGTGGAGCTGAGCTGAGGTGACGGCACGCGTGCCCACCGGGAGGGCTCTCCATGCCACCTGTGAAACCCGTTCCGTAGATTCACCCCCACTGGGCTCAGGTGCCTATTATTCCCCAAAGTTTCACTAATAGAATCAAATTTTAAGTCTAAAAGTACAACTCCCCCACTTGTGTCTTTTACAGGCTGAGAAACTAGGGAGGGTCTCCTCTGAACCCTTTTCTCCTCCCATTATACAGCTCTGGACTAACTTGTCCCTTATCTAATTGCTCCCGAGACGGGCTTTCTCGCCCTGTGTGCCCAAGGTCTTTCCCACATACCCTGACCCTTCCCAAGGGAGACTGAACAGGTCAGCCAGAGCTGCAAAAGTGGAAGAATCCAAACGCCAACGCCCCCCCCCCGCCCCCTTCCCATCTTGGTTTTGCCCCATTCATGTCAAGGGACCAGGTCCTCAGTGGTTGGGTTGCAAGGAACTACATTCACCCACCGTCTCACAACTCCTGCCTGAGGTTGTCCCCTCCCCAAACAGGGGGGCGTCCCCCTTACCTGGTCTATGTTGAGTCGGAGAGGCATCAGGGAGACCCTCAGGCAGCACTCGGGACCCCCCACGCCAGCTTCGGGGCAGACATGAAGAGCTTTGATAGTAAGCTGGGGGGAAAAAGGGGGAAGAGAACGGGAATTGCTGTCTGGGTAATTCTGGGAGTTTTAACAGATTCACAGAGCTGGAAGGGAACTTGTAGATCATCTAGCCCAACCCCTGCCCAAGCAGGAGACCCTACACCCATGATGGCGAACCTATGGCATGCGTGCCATAGGTGGCAGGCAGAGCCAGTTGTGCTGGCACAGGAGCCGCAGATCCCTTTCATTACTTGCAGTTGGGAGAACACAATATAAGTGGGGCGTTTGCACACGGAAGCAAAGCGTGCATTATCTGGGTTTTGGCATCCTCCCAACTGTGGTTGCTGCGTTATCTTGTGAAAGTCTGCAATTTATCATCCCGGCCTGCCATGTTAATGACTTCAGTGTGGTTTGTGTTGGTTTTTTAATTTCTAATTATCTTTACTTTGGGTTCGGACTGCATTTCTGCCCTTCATAGACTGTTTTTGGAAGAGTTTGATATCCAGCCAAGGATAATTGGACATTGAGGCCCAAGCTGGAGGCATTAAAGGGAATTTATTCCAGTTTTGTGACTGTGTTATTTTTGTGTCACGCCCTGGATCATCACAGCACCAGAACACAGGAGAAGAAGCAACAGATGGAAACTATTCAAGGAGAGAAACAACTTAGAACTAAAGAGGAATTTTCTGTCAGTGAGAACAATTCACCAGAAGTCATGGGGGCTCCAACACTGGAGGTTTTTAAGAAGAAATCGGATAGCCATTTGTTTGAAATGGCATAAGGTCTCCTTCTTTAACATGGGGTGGGACTAGAAGACCTCCAAAGTCCCTTCCAGCTGTGTTATTCTGTTATTCTGCAGCTATATCCAACCAAGCTCAACATGGTTGCTTCCATCTGGTCTGGCCAGATGGGCCCAGGGCATCTTCACCCCTCATTGGCTACGAAACGGGCATTTCCCTGCTCCAAAGTCTGTACAGATTCTCCATCATCCAGGTCATGGTTGTTCCGAAGGTCCTTTTTCAGGAGGCAATTGAACCAACCAACCTTCCTTCCTTTCTTTCCTTCCTTCTTTCCTTTTTCTTTCTTTCTTCTTTCTCTCCTTTTTTCTCTTTTCTTCTTTCCTTCCCTTTCCCTTTCTTTCTCTTTCTCTCTTTTTCTTTCTTTTTTTCTCTCCCTCCCTCTTTCTTTCTTTCTTTCTTTCTTTCTCTTTTCTTCTTTCCTTCCCTTCCTTTCTTTCTCTCTCTCTCTCTTTTCTTTCTTTCTTTTCTTCTTTCCTTCCCTTTCTTTCTCTTTCTCTCTCTTTCTTTTTCTTTCTCTCCCTCTTTTTCTCTTTCTTTCTTCTTCTTTCTTTCTTCTTTCTTTTTCTTCTTTCCTTCCCTTTTTCTCTTTCTCTCTCTCTTTTCTTTTTCTCTCCCTCCCTCCCTCCTTCTTTCTTTCTTTTTCTTTCTTTCTGTCTTTCTCTCGTTCTTTCCTTCCTTTTCTTTTGAGGACGTTTCACTTCTCATCCAAGAAGCTTCTTCAGCTCTGACTGGATGAAGTGAAAGGGAAGGATTTATCCTCCTTGCAGACAGCTGGTTATTTGCATCCTTTTAGAGGGTCGTTGAGACCACTTGGGGATTTCTCTGTGTCCTCGGGGTCACCTGAGTGGTGCTCCTGGTTCCTGTGGTCTGCAATTTTTCCTCTGGAAACACCCTTGGAATTGTGTGGGACCAGGAATGGACTTCCAGAAGAAAAACTGAAGACTACAGGAACTATTTGCACCACTCGGGTGACCCTGAAGACACAGATAAACCTCCAAGTGGCCTCAAGGGATCTCTAAAAGGATGCAAACGACCAGCAGTCTGCAAGGAGGATACATCCTTCCATAATTCCCCACCCTCCAGTCAGAGATGAAGAAGCTCCTGGGACGAGAAGTGAAATGTCTTCAAAAGCAAAAACAAGAAAGTCCATTTGCCTCCTGAGAAAGCACCTGCTTCAACGGGAGGTCCGGTCCTTACCATGTTCGAGTGGGCCCGCCGGGGGAGGAGCTCACTGCTGTACAGGTAGAGGAACTTGTTGATCTGCGAGGAGGCCAGGCGGTCTCGGATCTCCAGCTCCTGGACCACGAACACCTGCCTGGCTAAGGGCTGCTCCTCCGATTCCAGGGACAGCTTCTCGGATGCTCCACCTGAGTAAGATTCGTGCTGGAAACTCACCTGAGAGCAGAGGTGAAAGGGGAGAAGCGTCACTGACACCATACGAGCTGTGTACACAGGCCTCCTTCACTACAGGTAAGTCCTCGACTTACGACCACCATTGACTTTGGAATTGATGTCGCTAAGGGAGGAACTGGTTAGGTGAATTTTGTCCCATTTTATGGCTTTTCTTGGCCACGGTTGTGAAGCGAATTGTTACAGTGGTTCCAATTAAGTCACAAGGTTGTTAAGTAAATCTGGCTTCCCCATGGCCTGTGAGAAGGCAGCCTCTTTCAGAATACATTCATGAGCTGGAATAGAGCGTAGTAGCTGTCAGCCAATGAGGACTGTTTGGAAACTGAAACTAGAAGTAGCCTAGGCGTGGCTCTATATTAAGCTCTGCAGCTCTGAAGCTACGTTGAGCTCTATTGAGCTCTGCCCATTGAAGACGAAACGGCTTCTCTCCTCTGCTGTGTGTCTTGCTTGCCTGCTGAACTAAAGGGAAACTGAGGTCTGTTTCTGAGCTCCTGAGCTCTGCTCTGAGCCTGTAGCATGTCTGCTTCTGTTGTAGTTTGCTCCAGGCTGGAGAAATCTACAACTGGTATTGTAAAAATTACTTTATGTGTTTATGAAGAAGTTAAACGGGCATCCATGTTCACTTTTCTGGCGCTGAATTTACGCTGCTATATTCTGAACTGCCTCCTCCCGGTCCCGTGATAAAAATTCAGGACCTTGGCAACCTGTCCTCGACTTAGGACCACAAAAAGGGCTAGGAAATTCATTATGAAGCAGATCGACTGTTAAGCGGGTCATCACATGACTACAGCCAACCACGATTGTGGGGCCGTGGGGATTGTAAGGGCAGGGACAGTCACAGATGACTTTTTTCAGCGCGTTTATAACTTCGAAGGGTCACTAAATGAATATAATGTTGTAAGTTGAGGACTGTCTGCACTTGTTTGCCACTGTGGTCTAATGTTGCCCTGTTGCCCCTCTGGATATCTGCTTCCAGGGATTTGCTCTTCTCTTCTCTCTCTCCTTTCTTAGTCTTTTCTATCTCCTTTTTTCTCTTCTCTCTTCTTTCTTTCTCTTCTTCTCACCTTTCTCTTTCCTCTCTTTTATATTTTCTTTTTCTTCTTGCTCCTTTCGCTTCCTTTTTTCTTCCCTTTTTTTCTATTCTCTCCTTTTGGTCTTTCTTTTCATCTTTCCTCTTGCTTTTCTTCTCTTTCTTCTCATCACTTTCCTCTCTCCTCTCCTTTTCCTTGCTTTCTTTTCTTCTCTTTTTTCTATGCTCTCTTCTTTCTGTCTTTTCCTCTCTTGCTTTTCTTTCTCTCCTCTCTCTCTCTCTTCTTCTCTTTGCTCTTCTCTTATATATTCTCTTCTTTTTCTCTCTCTCTTTTCTTCTCTCTTCTATTCTCTTTCTTCTTTCTGTCTCTTTTCTTCTTTTTTCTCTCTCTCTTCTCTTCTCCTCTCTCTCTCTCCTCTCCTCTCCTTCTCTTCCTTTCCTTCTTCCCCACTGATACCCAGGGGGCTCCCACCGGTCTCTTCTGGCTGCCTCCAAACTGACCCCAAAGCAAGGCTGCTTGGGAACCAGACCGCCCCCCCCCCCGCCCATGCTGAGCAGCCCCTCCCCATCTCACCTTAGTAAGCTGGATTTCCATCAGCAGGTCGTGGATACGGCCGGGGCCTCCTTGCGCCCGCCAGGAGCTCTGGGGTCGGCTGGGCACCGAAGACCGAGAGGGGGAGGAGCGGGTGCTGGGAAAGCTTGATTTTGTCCTGGAATTTGAAAGATGTGGTGATCAGATATTGGTAGGTATTAATATCCCCACCCCCACCCCCCCAAAAAAAAGATCTGGCCAATCTCTTGCCAGCATTAGATGGAGCCTCTGTGGCACAGTGGTTAGAGGGCAGTACTGCAAGCGACTTCTGCTGCAGGCAGCTGCCTGCAATTTGGCAATTCAAATCCCACCAGGCTCCAGGTTGACTCAGCCTTCCCTCCTTCTGAGGTGGGTAAAATGAGGAGCCAAATTGTTGCGGGCAACAGGCTGACCCCCCCATAAACCGCTTAGAGAGGGCTGTAAAGCACTATGTAAGTCTAAGTGCTATATAAGTCTAAGGGCTCTTGCTATTAGGGAATTCCACCTCCATCAGCGTTTTCAAAGCAGGCAGCTATAAGATTGGTAAACTTCAACTCTGTTAAGGTATTGAGATTGAATAGCTGACCAGCTGCTGTAACACTGCTGTAAAAAGCTGATGCAATGAGGATGAGTCAGGAGTGGAATTGCCACTTTAAGGCTGAGGATGGGTCCCACAGGGTTATTCCCCTTTTAAGAAGCTGTCTATATATAGGAGGCCATGAGAGGACATACTTCTGGTGTTTTATCTCCATTGGAGTTCTCCATGCAGAGTAAAGAAGACTGATTGCATGCCAGGTATTTACCGACCACGTCTATGTATGTATATAGCTGTCTTGTATATAAACCACTGTTAAAAGACAAAGCCCCTGTGTGCTGTGTTTTGCTCCTGGGTTGTTTCACAATAGTAGTTGTTCTGGAAACAACTCTGACAAACAGCCAGAATTCTCCATCTTTGGCTGACTGTGGAATTCTGGGAGTTGAAGTCCACCGAACTTATACACGTAGTCCTTGACTTATGACCACAATGGAACCCAAAATTTCTGTTGCTAAGGGAAACATTGGGTAAGCAAGTTTCACCCTATGTTACGACTCGATTTGCCACAGTTGCTAAATGAATTGGTTGGTTGGTTTTCCACCATTGACTGTGCTGGTCAAAAAGTCGCAAAAGGGGATTCCGTGACCCAGAGACACTGTGACCATCAGAAATACGAGTCAATTGCCAAGCATCCCAATTCTGATCAGGTAACCCTGGGGATTCTGCCATGGTCGTAAGCATGAAAAACCAGTCCTAAGTCACTTTTTTCAGTGCCCTTGGGAACGGTCGCTCAATGAACCATCATAAGTCGAGAACGACCTGTAGTTGAGAACCACCAATCCACGTAGAAAGGAGGCCTTTTCGGAAGTGTAATCAGATGCCAGGGTTGTATTATCATATGTGGTGGACATGCCCAAAGGCAAAAAATACTGGACTAAAATACATACATGGTTAGAAAAAAGGATAAAACAATACATAGATTTGAAACCAGAAATATTCCTGTTGGGTATACTACCAGAACAGTATAATAAAGGGAAAACATATTTAATTTTCCATGTGTTAATGGCAGCGAGAATTGTGTTTGCAAAATGAAGTGATCCCTACAGAGGATCGTACAGACATTTCCACCACTTTTGGGGGTGGAAAAAGTGCGTCTGATACTCTGAAAAAAATCTATCTATATAAAAGTGAAATGCCACTCACGCATCATCACAAAATCTCTAGAACCGTAAAGCCTACAAACTTGAAATTCAGCACGTGGGTTCCTCTTGGCTCCAGATGCTCACTAAGAAAGGATTCTCTGAAATGACCATCAGAGCATTGGTATTGCCTATATTATTATTGTTATTGTTGTTGTTGTTGTTGTTGTTGTTGTTGTTATTATTATTATTATTATTATTATTATTATTATTATTATTATTATGCTCTGATGCCAAGAAGTTCTACTCCCCCCTCCCAGCTGAAAAGAAATGCAAAACACAAGCGGAGGAGTTTCAGTTTCAGTTTCACAGCAGCCCCAAGCACCTTTTGTCCAGAACAGTTGAGCTAAGCCACGCCCAGGCTCCTGGCTGTCTCCTTCTTGCTCACACAGCAAATACTGCTTCAATTTCCAAACAGCCCTCAACTCTCTCACGCACCGACAGGGGGCTAGCCAGATGAATACCAACGGATGCTGGTAGGCAGAGGCAGAATTCCCCCCCCCACCCCCCTTTTATTTTCCTAAGCCCGACCACATAGCTTCCTAGCGAAGCAGAGGCGTCCGGCTCGTACGGTATATTAATATTCTTTCTTTTAAAGAAGACCCTTCCCTCAAACGATGCGTCTTCAAAACAGGGAAGCAAACTTAGCTCAGAGCGCAGGTGCCGGGAGGAGGGGATTACCTGGGGGAAGGCAGGTGTCCTGGGGGAGAGCGCCCCGGCCCAAAATCTCTGCCCCCGTAGAGATGCCAGACCACCGAAATTTCCCGCATCACGACTCGGCTCTCGGGCACGGGAAAGTGCGAGGGGGCCCTCAGTAAATCCGTGCTGCCCAGGGGCCGGGAGAAGTGGCCCTCCCGGATGTGGACGGGGCCGTCCAAGAGCTTGGTTACCACCGGCTCCCCGTCCCGAGGCTGCAGAGACAGAAGGCAGGATTTCCCAAGAGGGTCCGGGGGGGGGGCGTGAAAAGCTGCCCCCCCCTCATTTTTTAAATGGAGCTGGAGAAATAGTGGCAACGCAACAACGAATCTGGTCAACTGGGCCTGGGGTGGTGGTGGCAAAATCAGCTTTTAGATGAATGGGACTGCTGAAAAGCCAAAGGGAGGAACAGCCTGGCCCCTGCACCTCCCCGGAATAATAAGAATGGAAGGGAGTGGGGAGGGGGGGAGGGGGGGAAAGAGGGGGAGGGGAGGGAATGGATAGAATACAGAATAGAATAGAAAATAGAATGGAATAGAATAGAATGGAATGGAATGGAATGGAATGGAATGGAATGGAACAGAACAGAACACAGAATAGAATGTAGAATAGAATAGAGAAGGAAGAGAAGAGAAGAGAAGAGAAGAGAAGAGAAGAGAAGAGAAGAGAAGGGAAGAGAAGAGGAGAATGCAGTACTTGTCCCATTTGGTTCCTGTGCCAAACCAGACAGTTATTAAAATAGCAAAGGACAAATTCGATAATTCATCTCTGGAACGAGATCAGCAGCTCCTGGGACTGCCTGAACGTCCTGACTTCGAGGCAGGAAGAACCGCCCTACAGACCCCTCGCACCCGAGACGTAAACCGTTCCAACTGCTCCCCTCGGGAAGGTGCTCGAGGGCTTTGCGCACCAGAACAACTAGGCACAAGGAGAGTTTTTCCCCCACTGCCATCCCTCTGCTAAACACCTAATTTCCACAACACTGTCAAACTGCTTAGTAAGAGTGCATTCTATTCTCTATTCTATTCTATTCTATTCTATTCTATTCTATTCTATTCTATTCTATTTCTATTTCTATTTCTATTTCTATTCTATTCTATTCTATTCTATTCTACTCTACTCTATTCTGTTCTCTATTGCATTGCATTCTATTCTATTTCTATTCTATTTCTATTCTATTCTATTCTATTCTATATTGCATTCTATTCTATTCTATTCTATTCTATTCTATTCTATTCTATTCTTATTCTATTTTCTATTCTATTCTTTCCACTCTTCTCTTCTCTTTATTATTCTATTCTATTCTATTCTATTCTATTCTATTCTATTCTATTCTATTCTATTCTATTCTATTCTACTCTACTCTACTCTACTCTACTCTACTCTACTCTACTCTACTCTACTCTACTCTACTCTATACTGTTCTCTATTCCATTGCATTCTGTTCATTCTATTCTGTTCATTCTATCCTATCCTATCCTATCCTTTGTTGTGCTGACTCTGCAGTAACTTTCCTCAGAAGATTCCCGCTGCAACCCTCGAAGGAGACTCCAATGGCGGCCAAATCCTTACCGGAATGCCTGTTCCCGGAGCATCCAAAATGCAGAACCCATCTGTGGCTTCGCTCTCCCCTTCGCTGTCCTCCGAAGGGCTGAAATCGAGACCCTCGCCCACTGGGGTCCCGGCGGGTGGGGGGGGCTTTCCTTGGCCTGCTGTTCCATTCTCACCAGGGAAGAGATACACCGAGACCGGCGAAGGCTGCCGCCTCATCCCACAATCCCCTGGGAAAGAGCATTGGAAAGAGGGTTGAGTAGCTGCGTTCACACAAGTTGCACTCCCTTGCACAGGAGGCACCCCCTCAAATCCCCAGAACAGGCTGGAAAAGTCAAAACTTGCAAAACTTCTTTTTGCAACCTTGCAAACTCCAGAGGGCTGGACTAGAAGACCTCCAAGGTCCCTTCCAGTTCATTCATTCTATCCTTAATTTTATTTCATTTTATTGAGTGATTAGCCCCTGGGCCATCTCAAAGTGCATGGTTCTGGAAACAAACGATTACTGAAATTTGAGAAAGTCTATTTGAAATGGAATTGGAATAAAATACAATTTAAAATGAAATTGGAATAAAATACAATCCTTTAAGATATAAAATACAATAAAATTACATTTCAGTGTCCCCCCTGCAATCAACCCCAATCCGTCCCGCGTATGCTGATCTCAACCGAACCCTTTTTGCTTAAGTACTGTGCTGTGGTCAATGTTATTTTCAGATTCTGGCCACACGTAAGTTAAGTTGGTTTGATATGGGGATCCCAACGGGTCAATTGTTTGGATAGAGACCGAGGTCCCTTCTCGGCCTTTCAGCTAAGATCAAGGGTAGTATTCTTAAAGAGGTTGAGACCCTGGAAAGAGGGCAGAGAAGAGCAACCAGGATGATGAGGGGACTGGAGGCTCAAACATACGACGAACGGTTGCAGGAACTGGGCCTGGCTAGTCTAGGGAAGAGAAGGACCAGGGGAGACAGGATAGCAGTGTGCCAATACTTGAGGGGCTGCCCAAGAGAGGAGGAGGAGAGGGTCAAGCTATTCTCCAAGGCACCCGAAGGCCAGATAAGGAAGAATGGATGGAAACTGATCAAGGAGAGACTCAACCTGGAAATAGGGAGAAATTTTCTGACAGTGAGAACCATCAACCCATGGAACAGAAGTTGCCTTCAGAAGTTGTGGGAGCTTCATCCCTGGAGGCTTCCAAGAAGAGACTGGACTGCCATCTGTCAGAAATGGTGTAGGGTCTCCTGCTTGGGCGGGGGGTTGGACTAGAAGACCTCCAGGGTCCCTTCCAACTCTGTTATTCAATATTCGAATTGTTCAACCCACCACAGGTGGAAATGCCACCGGTGTTGCGAAGTGTCATCCAAAGTCAAGCTAGAAGTCAACACCTCCTCCCTGTTCCTGCCCACTCTCACCGGTCATTTCCTGGTATCCACGCTCGGTATCCATGAGGGCATCCGTCAGGTCCCGCTGATTGATGGCCGCCGTCTCAGCTGGGGGACAGGTAGGCAGAGAAGCCGGGCTTTCGGACAACTAGCAGAGCACAAGAGGCCACACTTAAAGCGCGTACGCTGGGATAGAAATTATACGTTGACAATGGCAACGACTTATAAGGAAAACCCATACAAAATGTTTCATAGGCGGCGTCTGCCACCGGCAAGTTTAGCACAGACGTCCCAAAACATGTCCGCCAAATGTTGGAAATGCCATCAGACGCTGGGTATGTAAATGTGGCGGACGTCAACTCGTAAAACATTCCTATGCCTGTTTTCAAGTTGCCATAAACAAGGGGTGTGTGTGTGTGTGTGTGTGTGTGGACTCTGAGGGAGCGGTGCGCCAGTAAAACCAGAAGTACCTTCCACCCTTACCTTCAAAAGATGGTAGCTAGGCGACTGGGTATTCTGGCCGATTTAGGACACCTGAACGTGCCTCACTGGAAAGTCTGATTTATGATACACCCGCGGGGGAGGGGGGAAACGGGGGCACAGGGGACTCTGAATTACGCACGCCAGACTATACCGGAGGGTCACTGAGGCCACCTCAATGACTCTCAAAGGATGCAAGTGACCAGCCGATCTGCAAGGAGCATCAATCCTTCCCTTCCCCACCATCCAATCAGAGCTGAAGAAGCTTCTTGGATGAGAAGCGAAACCTCTTCAAAGAAAAACCAAAAAGTCCAGTTGCCTCTTGAAAAAAGCACCTTTGGGACAACCCTGACCTGGATGATTGAAAATCCCCATAGATACCTGTATAGGTCGTTCCTGACTTACATCTATTCATTTAGTGACCATTTGAAATTATAACGGCACTGAAGGGATGTGTCTCACATTTATGACCGTTGCAGCATCCACATGGTTATGTCATTAAAATCCAGGCGCTTGGCAACCAGCATTGTTTCTGCAGGATCCCAGATGACCCAGATCACCTGTCATGCCCTTGTTGGGGTCTGATTCTGAGGGGGAGGTTGAGCAGCTGACTGGGAATGAGAGTTTGGCTCCGGTGGCTGTGGAGGAAACGGGGGAAGGGCACAGTCCGGCTGGGCATTCGGAGGAAGACCCAGGGCCACCCCCTCTTCATCTTAGGGCATGGAAGGAGGAACAGAGAAGGGAACAACCTGGCTTGCGGGAGAGAAGAAGGCCCTGATCCCCTTCATGGGCTGCAGCCGAGAATACTGTTTAAAAGGGCAAACTGCACATGGCAAAGTTGCTGGAAGCAAAGTGTGCATTTTCTTGGTCGAGGCGTATCTGGGTTTTGGCGTCCTCCCAACTGTGGGTGCTGCATTATTCCTTTGAAAGCCTGCAATTTATCATCCTGGCCTGCCGTGTTAATGACTTCAGTGTGGTTTGTGTTGGGGTTTTAATTTCTAATTATCTTTACTTTGGGTTTGGACTGCATTTCTGCCCTTCATAGACTGTTTTTGAAGAGTTTATTATCCAGCCGAGGATGATTGGACATTGTGGGCCAAGTTGGAGGCATTAAAGGGAATTTATTCTACTTTTGTGACTTTGTTATTTTTGTGTCACGCCCCTTTGGGTCATCACATCACATCACCATTTGCAACCTTCCCATCCAAGATCAACGAAAGAAGCCAAATTCGCTTAAAGGACTGGCACTATTCACTATTCACTGTGATTTCTTTAACAACCGTGGTTAAAAAAAAAAAAAAGATTGCAAAATCGGGCTTGGCTAACTCAGCCATCCTGCTTAGCAGCAAAAATTCTGGCCCTAATTGCAGCCGTAGGTCGAGAACTCCCTCTTCCACCGAGAGAGGGAAGGGCACATCCACCCTCCTTGGTTTAACCTGGCCAGAGTCTCCCTCCCCCTCCTACCCACAAGGTTGGACTCACCTGCACCTTCTGTCCCGCAATCTCAGTGGGACTGTCGTGCCGACGGGGCGGGTGCTGGTCCCCTTTGTTGACCACGTACTGGATGAGGTTGGCGAGGGCAGCACAAGAGTCAGCGCAGGTGTGGATGTGCACCACGTTGTTGGAGCAGCGGAGCTCGAAGAGGGGCCGGGTCTGCCCCAGGGGGAGGGGAGGGGGAGGGAGGGAGGGGGAGAGGGAGAGAGAGACAAAGACAAACACAAGGCAAGTCACATTTACAGCAGGGACCTCCAGATTTCCATCAGACACTTAAGACAGTGTTGCTCAACCTTAGAAACTAATGTGGACTTCAATTCCCAGAATTCCAGGCACCTTAAAGCATGCTGGCTGGGGAATTCTGGGAGTTGAAGTCCACCCCTCTTAAAGCATGCTGGCTGGGGGATTCTGGGAAATGCAGTCCACCCCTCTTAAAGCATCCTGGCTGGGG
>NW_020769404.1:2415237-2429324 GCF_900518735.1 Pseudonaja textilis
GATTCTGGGAAATGCAGTCCACCCCTCTTAAAGCATCCTGGCTGGGGGATTCTGGGAGTTGAAGTCCACCCATTCTGAAGCAAGCTGGCTGTGAAATGCACTTTTAAATAAACATTAATATATAAAACCTATAGGGGCCTTGGAGGTCTTCAACCCCCTGCTCAAGGCAGGAGACTTTATACCATCCTGGTCAAACGGTTTTCTAACCTATTTTTAAAAGCCTCCAGGGATGGGAGCATCCACAACCTCAGTGGAGAAATTGTTCCTCTGAATAACTGTTCTCACTTTCGGGAAATTCCTCCTTTATTCTTGGTCGGATCGTTCTGTAACAAGCTTCCACCCATGACTTCCTGTTCTATCCTCGGGTCCATAAGCTGGGCTTATATAACAATGCAGCCAAGGGCTTTGCCTGGCTATCTGCTGAGTTTTCCTTTTTTTAAAAAAAATTAACGAATCGAAGAGAGAAAAATATCGGGGAGGCGGGAGTCAAGCAAGGGCCCCGCGTTGTAGACACAGCCCCTGGGAACGCACCAATTTGCCGGTCGTGGCTCCTTTCCACGTAGTGATAACCAGTTCCAAGAGATCCACTTCCACCACGCAAACATAATCTAGGACGAGAGGAAAAACGAAACTGGAACTTGTTAAGTAAGAAACATGACAGAGGAAGATGTGCAAGTCCTAGAACCACGATGGCGAACCTGTGGCACGTAAAGCCATTTGTGCCGGCAGGCGAGCTGCAGGCAAACTTACCTCACTGGGCGTGGGTGCACCTCACAGTTGATTTTGGGCTGGTTTGAGGCCTTTTTCAGCCTCCCAGAGGCTTGAGGAAGGCTTCTCCAGGCTTTGCAGGCCGAAAACTAGCCCCGTTTCATCATTTCCTGTTTTTCCGAAAATACCGGAAGTGATGGAACGGGCCTAGGTTTCGGCCTGCAAAGCCTGCAGAAGCCTTCCTCAATTCTCTGGGAGGCCAAAAAAAGGCGTCAAACCAGCCAAAAATCAGCTGTGAGACGCAGCTCACGGGGGGGGGGGGGCGCATTGCCTTCTGGGTGCTGGCATGCAAGCGTGAACGTGCACACAATTTTTTGGCACAGGAGCCCAAAAAGGTTAGCTATCACTGTCCTAGAACTTCCAGTTTGCAGGCAATCCTCGGTTTATGACTGTAAGCAAGCCCAGAATTATGGTCGTTAAATTATGGCGGTCGATGAAAGATCATCACATAATTGTAACCTGTTTTGCAGTGGTTTTAAAGCAAACTTTGTGGATCGGAGTGTCTAACCTTGGCAGCTGTTAAGATTGGTGGACTTCAACTCCCAGAATTCCCTGGCCGCCTGGGGATTCATGAGAGTTGAAATCCACCAATATTAAAAGTTAAGCCCCTGCTGTAGAACTTATGCAAATCCCTTGTCTGCAAAAAAAGGCATTTATTTATTTTTTTGCTGGAAAAATTGTAACGTTATGACTTTGGGGACTAATAAAAAGGCTACCAAGAGTAAAAATAATATCAAAAATGCAGTCGTCTGAGCTGAGCCATCTCTAACAGATTACAGAGTTGGAAAGGGACCTTGTAGGTCATCTAGTCCAACCCCCCGCCCAAGCGAGAGATCCTACACCATTTCTGATAGATGGCAGTCCAATCTCTTCTTGAAAGCCTCCAGTGATGAAGCTCCCACAACTTCTGAAGGCAACTTCTGTTCCAGGGGTGGATTGTTCTTCCTGTCAGGAAATTCCTCCTCATTTCCAGGTTGAATCTCTCCTTGTTCAGTTTCCATCCATTATTCCTTGTCTGGCCTTCAGGTGCCTTGGAAAACAGCTTGACCCCTTCCTCCTCCTCTCTGGGGCAGCCCCTGAAATACTGGAAGGTTGCTCTCCTGTCTCCCCTGGTCCTTCTCTTTCCTAGACTAGCCAGGCCCAGTTCCTGCAACCTTTCATCGTATGTTTGAGCCTCCAGTCCCCTCATCATCCTGGTTGCTCTTCTCTGCACTCTTTCCAGAGTCTCAACCTCTTTTTTATAGTGTGGTGACACAAACTGGATGCAGTATTCCAGGTGTGGCCTTACTAAGGCTTTATAATCTGTTTTAATTATAGAGTGTACAATGTCCCCTGTTTTAAGACAAAAGCCATGCCATTGGCCCAAGAAAATCCCCATCCCAGACGTGGGGCAGGGGGAGATGACTGGGGAGGGGGTACCTTTGTTCAGGTCACCCGTCTCTTCTTCACATTTGTTGGAGAGGAACAGCGTGGAGTTATCCAAAATGAACCTAGCGGGGAGAACAAGCAGGGCTGGTTAGGAGCCGCTCTGGAACTGTTGTAAATCGAGAGCTCCGTCCAAGGCTTTCCCCCCAAAAAGCACCAAGCCAACTCGAAGTCCCGGCAAATCCTCTTTTATTAAATGAATGTGAATTTAGTGCATTCACATTCAGCCAACGGCTTGGCAAACGGACTTGCAAAAGTATAATAATGAGCTCAGACCTTATCTATCTTGGAAAGCTGCCCGGTAAATATTTCCACACTCAGTGCTGACAGGGAAGGGGCGGGTTACACAGACAAATCTTCACGAGGCTGGAACAAACAAGCAAGCGAGCAAGTTGTTTCCTGCAAAAGTCCCCTCCCCTGTTGCCCCTCTTTTAATCCCTATGGGAGGAGCCATTCACCTTCCACCTGTACCTTTACTCCTGAGTCGACCCTTGTTCCTCAGCTGTTCCCTTCTCCTGGCAGCTCTGTGCATGCGCACAGTGGGAACAGGCTCCAGCTGTTCTTCTGCCCCACTGATCTCTGACTCTGAAGGCAGCTGATAACTGTCGGACGGCCCTGGCCCCATCTCTGCCTCCGACACAGAGCCCTCATCAGAGCCTTCCCCAGACTCCAGGACTGGCCCATGTTCCTCCCCAACCTCCTCACTACTGTCCGAGTCTGCTGCCAGCTCTGTCAGCCAACGGCGGGCCACAACACCGAGCACCTGTGCATTTTTATTTAGCTGTAAAATTTGTTCGCCGCCCATCTCTTCTTGCAGGGTGAGATTGTTGAGAATCCAGTGAGGGGGAAAAAGATTCCTTTCCCTCAAGTTCTTGGGGGAAAGGAAATACATGCAGAATCCAACAGGTGCAGTGTGCCAAGAGGTACAAACAGGCACACCCATCCTAGATCCGACAGGCCTTTCCTGGCATGCATGCCAGTTTTTTGAATTTCTCCACAAATGTTGTGGCCTGCCAGCAGCCAGCGGAGCTGGTGGCAGACTCGGACAGTGAGGAGGTTGGGGAGGAACCTGGGCCAGTCCTGGAGTCCGGGGAAGGCTCTGATGAGGGCTCTGCATCTGAGGCAGAGATGGGGCCAGGGCCGTCCGACAGTTATCAGCTGAGATCAGTGGGGAAGAAGAACAGCTGGAGCCTGTTCCCAGGGTGCGCATGCACAGAGCTGCCAGGAGAAGGGAGCAGTTGAGGAACGTGGGTCGACTTGGGAGTAAAAGCAAAGGTGGACGATGAATGGCCCCTTCCATTGGAAATAAAGAGGAGCGAAAGGGGAGGGGTGTTTGCAGGAGACAATTAGTTCGTTTAATTAGTGTGAAGATTTGTTCAGAGGCTCCTTGCCAAGTATTTTCTAGTACAGCGTTGCGCTTAGAAGCTATCGGTCTGGCAACTCTCCAAGCCTGATAAGGTCTGTGGTCGTAATTCACTCTTGAAAGACCGTTTGCTGGGACTCTGCTGGATGTGAACGATAGGAATTCACATTATAGCCTAATAAAAGGGTTTTTTTGTTGGGACGAGGAGTCTGCTTTGTGGTTTTGGTGACGCCCAGATCAGAACAGCAAAAGAGGCGGGGATGGGCAGGGGGCTCCTTGCACTCTTGCTCCAAATCCCCCCCTTTTTCGCCAAGGCCCCTTCTGTTCCACCCCCCACCCCCCAAGAGATTTGGCGGGCTCAGCCCCACCACTCACCGAAGGAGGAAGACCGAGGTGTCCACAATGATGTTACTGGAGAGGGTGAAGGTCTCAGCGGTGATGAGCACCCGGAGGGGCAAGTAGAGAGGCCTGTGAAGGAGAAGGGGGCGGTCAGCCTCTGGGGCAATGCGTCCCAACTTTGAGCACTTTAAGAGGTATGGACTTCAACTCCCAGAATTCCCCAGCCAGCTCTCATGGTGGAGAGGGGGAAGTCACAGCACAGCAGCCCCCTCTTGGGTGCAAGTCACCCCAAAACTCCAGCAGCTGGCGGAAGGAGGCTGGAACGAAACCCAACTAGGGATAACAGGAGTTGGAAGGGACCTTGTAGGTCATCTAGTCCAACCCCTTCCCCCCCCACCCCCAAGCAGGGGAGCCTCCACCATTTCTGACAGATGGTAGCTCAGTCTCTTCTCAAAAGCCTCCAGGGATGGACCTCCCACACTCTCACTGTCAGGAAATTTCTCCTTATTTCCAGGTTGAATCTCTGCTCTTGGTGTTAACCTCGGTTTAGCATGTTGTGGGAACCCAGCCGGACAGCTCCAGCCTCTTTCCCGAGGCAGGGCTGACCGAAACAGCTGATGGCCGGCTCAAGCAACCCCCAAATCCAGACCTCCTCCTCCTCCTCCTCTGATTTCCAACACCGTTACCTGTAATCCACGGCACAGTTGAAGAGGTGGGTGTGCAAAACTGTGATGATGGCGGGGGGCACGAAGCCCAGGATGGGGTCGTCCAGAACGTCCAGGAAGTCGATCAACTGGCAGAAGGAGATGTGGCCATGAGACTTGAACCCAGAGCCCTGGAGCCCTGCCCTGGCCCGCCGGCTCTCCAGCGCCTGGGAGTTAAGCTTAGCCCGGTCTAAGAGAGGATAGAGAAAGGGGCTGCTCCCAGGTGCTGCTCAGGCGCCCCTAGCTCGTCCCCCCACCTACCCCCATGCCCCCTCTAACCAGAAAGCAGCCAAACTTCTCTGGGGGGATCCAGTCTCACCTGCGTGTACCAGCTCTGGTGGGCCAGTGCCATGCGGTGCCGTATGGTGGCACCCTCGAGGCGCAGCGTCACCAGGAATTCCTGCAACCCAGAAGGAAAATGGGGGTCACCGGCCGTAGGTTTTCTCCTAGGCCGTTCGGCTCTCCTTTGCTCGGGGCTCCAAGGGAGACACGCTATTGTGGCCTGTCCGTCAGATGAACCAGAGGAGGAGGAGGAGGAGGAGGCAGAGTGGGAATCAGGATCAGCACTTGGGCAACCTGGGAGCTCCGAGGGGGAAGAGGGAATGGAGCTGGCAGAGAGAGAGAGAGAGAGAGGTGGAGCCTGGGCCGTCCGTCATCCTTAGAGGGAGAGTCCACAGCCCCCAGGTCTGGAGGTGGAGGATGAGGAAGAGGAGGAACAGCCGGGTCCAGTGCCTGACATGCGCAGAAGGCAGAGGAGAGGAGAGCAGTGGAAATCTACAGGCCGGTTCTTGGGACGGAAGAGCCGCTAGCCAAGTCCCACCCTAGCTTTGGGGATACGAGGCAGCGGGTGGACAGGAATCGATGTGGCGGACAACTATTTATCTGCTTTCTGGACAGATTTGTTAGCTTGCAGTGAGAGAGAAACTCTTTTGCGGAGGCTGCTGGTGCTCCTAATAAAGGAATCTTTTGCGTTCACTTCTGAGGGCTGGTCGCATTTGGGGAGCTGGGTCAGAACACAAAGGAAAGCAAGAAGAGGCAGACGATAGTCCCTCACGGGCTGGGAAATAAAGAGGAGGGGTTTGGGAGTGGCCAGTGGCGTCAGGCAACCATTCGTCCAGAGGTTGCCAACCTTTTGGACTTCAGGGACCATCGAACTCATCATTTTAAACCCCACAGACCGGAGACCCTGGGAAAATCCAAAAAAAAGTCTGCAGGAAAATTCCCCACCCCGTTTTCCTACTGATCAATCGTTCTTTATTTGGGATCACAGGATGCCGTCTCCAGCTCCGTTCTCGGGGGGGGGGGGGGAAGACTTTTGGCTACATGCAAGGAAAGCAGCAGAAGCAGCAGAAGTCTTTCGTTCTTTCCCCCAAACTCCCCCAGAAATGAGTCTTTGTGAGACTTGTCGCACCAGCACAGCCTCATTTCTGGCGGAATTTGGGGGAGAGAAAGAAAGACCTTTGCTGCTTTCCTTGCGTGCAGCCAAAAGCAGAAGAAGAAAGAAGCGGAAAGAAGCAGCCCAGTGGCCAGGCCAGGCGCGTGGGGTGCATGGGGCAAGTTCCCCCCCTCCACCCTTCCCCCCACTCCCCTCACTACCTTGTGTTGTTTGCAATGCAAGCGACACAAGCCTTGTGTTCCCGCGCAGCCTGGATTCATTTCTTTGGGGGGGACATTTCTCTGCAGACCACTAAAGTTTTCCTGCGGACCACCACTGGCTTCCGGCCCACTGGTTGGCAACCACTGTTCTAGTATACAGCAAGCAATTTGGATTCCTTGGCCACAACTAGGTTTGTTGGGACTAATTACGTTTGGCGTTTGTTTTATCCAGGTGAATAAAAGACTGTTTCTGCCCTGTTTTGAAAAGGGGTTTGTTTTCCTTGTGAGTCAAAGCAGCTTGTCATTACGTCAGAATGGCACCTTTATGTTCTTCTCCAGATCCAGGTTGATCTGAATGGCCACGGACAACATCTTGAAGGGGCTGTCCTTCTTGGGCCCCAGAGGCCAGCTAATGGGGCCCTCTTGGGAGGCATAGATGGTGGGGTGCAGCCCGTCGGGGGGCAGGAAGTTGGGAATCTCCAGGTGCTCCGCTGTAAGATAGTCCTCCACGACAGCTGTTTGGGGGGGGGGGAGTGAGAAGGAGAGAGAAAGCACCACGGATTAAGATAGACTGCTGCAGACTTTGTTCCTTTCCAATCCCATTTTCTGTCTCTCCTACTCCAAAAGTTAGAAGAAGAAAAGGCAACGATGGCAACAGCGCTTAGATTTATTGCTCTGACCCAAACCCGGTTCCACGAGAGTGAACACAAGACAAAACCTTTTACTGTTTCATTTACGAATCCCGTTTCTTCACCGATCAAAGGCTGCTTCCCACTAATTAGCTCCGACAAGGAAGAGCCTGGCCAAGTTTTTGCAAGGCTGCCAAGAACAACAGATAAAGTTCCTAAACAATAAATCCAAGAGTCTCCAAATACCAACTCAGATATTCTAATGTCCACCAGGCTCAGGTATCAAACAACTTTGCCTTCTGCAAAGAACTCTGGTTTCTCAGCTGGCTTTTATCTCTTAAGGGAGGGGCCATTACCTTGCAGCCTTATTCCTGAGTCGCCCGTGCTGCCGCAGCTGCTCTTTGAGCAGCCCTGAGCATACACGCACTGGGCCCAAGTTGGGGACCCCTGTTCTACAGGACAATTCAACTGAATTCAACTGAACACACACACAGGAAGTGAGAGGAGCCGAATATAAACTCATAAAACATACCTATGCCTGTTTTAGTAGTTGCCATAAAAAGGGAGGGAAGCCAAAATACATTCCAATTCTTATCTTTAAAAGATTGTAACTAACATACCAGAGTTTTTGCCCCCAAATATATTTAACTGGAGAATGTGAATGATGACACCCAGCCCGTGAAGGTGCTCAGTTGGAGAATCTGGTTTATGAGACACCCAGGGGAGAAGGGGGGAAACAGGGTCATATTGGACTGTAAATTCGGTATGCCAGAGTTGGCTTCATCCAGGGCAGGGCCAGTATGTCGCCTCTAATGAATCCTTTGAAGTTTTTTGAAGTTTGGCTCGAGAATCATGATTTAATTAGAGCGATTGCTGGAATCCTGACACACAGGCACTAGGCTGGACCCTGACCTTTGTGATAAAGTGCCACCTTCTCAGCCTCGATGCAGAAGTAGCCAATGTCCTCGCGGCCTTTGTAGTGCGAGACACTGAAGAGGCTCCCGTTCTCCACATCCAAGACGAGTTCCCCATGAGCCGTTTCCAGCTTCTTGCCTCCTTCACCCTGCAGAGACGAAGGGAAGAACCGAGTGAGTGAAGGCAGTTGAGAAGCAGGAAGGGCCGAGACTATCTAAGCTGCAAACACATCTTACGGGTAGTCCTTGACTTACAACGGCTCATTGAGTGACCATTTGAAGTTACAACAACGGCAATGAAAAAAAGTGATGTGACCGTTTTTCACCTTTAACAACTGTTAGAGCATCCCCATGGTCATTGATCAAAGCTCAGCTGCTTGGACACTGGTTCACACTTATGACCGTTGCAGGGTCCTGAGGTCATGAGATCCCCTTTTATGACCCTCTGACAAGCCAGCGAGGAAGTCCGTTTCACCTTAACAACCATCTTATTAACACTGCAGTGATTCACTTAACAGTCGTGTCAAGGAAGGTCGTAAAATGGGGCAAAGCTCATTGAACAAATGCCACTTAGTCAGAGAAATTTTGGGCTCGACTGGGGTCGCAAGTCAAGGACTAAATGTATTTCATTTCGACAGTGCATACAGCTGTCCATCTAACACACAAGCGTGGAGTGCTGATATGAATGGCCTCAGAACAGTGCGCAAGACCGAGGAAGAAAAACAACGAAGACCAGACAGGGAGGCTCTCCATGCACATGTGCGTGCAAAAATGAAGCAGGATGGTGGGAAAGAGAGTATTGTGGCCTATTGGCCACCCCCCGCCCCCCCAGCAGTTGAATCAGAGGAGGCAGCGTGGGAATCAGGGTCAACATCAGGGCAACCTGGGAGCTCCGAGGGGGAAGAGGGAATGGAGCTCAGAGAGAGAGAGAGAGAGACGGAGGCGGAGCCTGGGCTGTCCGTCAACCCTCAGATGGAGAGTCCACAGCCCCCAGGTCTGGAGGTGGCTGATGAGGAAGAGGAGGAACAGCTGGGCCCAGTGCCTGACATGCAGATGCACAGAAGGCAGAGGAGAGGAGAGCAGTGGAAATCTATGAGACGGTCCTCGGGACGGAAGAGCCACCGCTGCTAGCGAAGCCCCACCCAAGCTCTGGGGATAAAAGGCAGGGGGCGGAGATGACTAGATGTGGCAACTATTCATCTTTGGCTGGACGGACTTGTTGGCCTGCGGTGAGGGGCTGCCAGCTCTCCTAATTAAAGGAATCCCTGAGTTCACTTCAAAGGGTTAGTCACGTTTGGGGAACTGGGCCAGAGCAGAGAGGCTCTTTCGGGGGAAGCTGGCCCGACTCTTTGCAAATGGTCCCCCACACCACAACAATGGATGCAGATAGTGTCGCTTCTCACTTTGGCGTTGCAGAGCGCTGTAATGCGTCCCTGGCCCACCCGGAGCACGACAGAGATGCAGCTGAGGGAAAAGGGGTTCCTCAGCTCCCCTCTTTTTTGCTGTGTGCCCGTCTTGTCCGCCGAGTAGAAGTGGGAGTCATCATCGTCCGAGTCCGAATCTGCAAAGAGCAACGGAGAAGGACCCTTTTTCTATCCCGCCTGGTTGTCTGCCGACCGGAGTGTGCACAGGTGTCACCACTCCTACAATGGCTGTCGATTTGCTTCCGGGTGCAACTCAAGGGGCTGGTTGTCCCATTGAAAGGCCTTCATGGCTTGGGACCAGGTGATCTGGGGGACCGTCTCTTGCTGGTCACAGCCACCTGACCCACTAGAGCGGGAAGGCAAGGAAGGTTGTGGGTTCCGTTCCTTAAGGAGCTACATCTGGCGGGACCCAGAAGAAGGGCCTCCTCCGTGGTGGCTGCCTCCTGCTGGAACATCAGCCCCCCAGAAATGAGACCAGCCACCCCCCCAATCTGACCCTTGTTCGGAAGGCCCCGGAGGTGCGATTCTGCCAGGGGGCCTGGGGCACCCAGAGTGGGACAGAGCCCATTAAATGTCTGGCGTGTGTTCGTGTGCATTTGTGCGATGATTGTATTCTTTTTATTTCTTCTACTTTGTGTTTGTATTATCTGTAAGCTGCCTAGAATCTCTGTGAGCAAGTAGGTGGCTATATAAATAAAATAAAAATATAAATAAAATAAAATAATAAAATAAATCAAATCAAATCCCGGGATGGGGAACAATGGCCTCTTTTATTACCTGTGTGTGAATTTTAACGCCCAGAATTCCTGATAAAAGGGGCCATCGCTCCCCGCCCTTCTTCTATCCAAGGATGGCCAACCCTCCAGGCCACAGCCAATCAGACAGCAAGGGGGGTGCAAGCCCCCCCCCAAAAGCTCTCCTCCTCCCCCTGCCCCAAACATGGCTTCTCACCCAATTTAAAGGCCGACTTGCACATCTGGAAGCTCTCCGGCCAGTGGGCGGGCGAGGGCCCATCGGGGGCAAAGGGGGATGCAGACCTGGCCCCTCCTGGAGGGTCCGTGGGGCTCGGGAGGGGGCCGAGGGGCTCCCACATCAGGAGGTCATTATTGATCCTGGGAGGGGTGAAAAGAAGAGACAGCAGCAAATGAGAAGGTTCCAAAGGCTCCACTTGCCTGCGGGGGAAAATGACAGAGTCAGTCCTCGACTTACGAACATTCGTTCGGTTCCTTTTGGAGTTGCAACAGCATTGAAAAAAACAGGGACTTTATTCACACTTGGTGTGGGACTCATCTCCGGGGGGGGGGGGGGGGGAGGAGTGAGTCTGCCTATCGAGATGAGGTGGACCGGCGGCTTTCGTGGTGTGGGGGCCATAACTTTGCCTGCCTTTCCGAGGCTTCAACGTTGGGAGAGGCAGCAACGGCTGGAAGAGCCGAGAGCTGCGCATGGCTCCGTCTCCCTTTCCTGCCTGCAGGTGGGCACGTGGGGGTGGGGGGTTGGGGGGGGAGGAAGGAGAGAGCAATTCAAAGCTAGAGAACTAATGGGGAGCGCTGACGGCGGGCGCTGGGGGGAGGGGATGACTGCTGTTGCCACCGTCGCTGTGCGTGGGAGTGTGCATCTCAGGGACCTGAGCCGGGAGGCGCAGGAACGGCAAGTGGGAGCATTGGGTGGATTTTAAGGCCTCCTGGAACGTGGCAGGTGGGTGTTTTGTAGGTCCCGGTGAAAGAGTGAGTTTCGTTTCACCTCCTTTCCTCCCCTGGTACTGCCAGAGATGCTCTCTCTCTCCCCCCCGCCCCCCCCCGAACCCCAAATACTCACTGGCTGTGGCTGGGTTTGGGAGCGAAGTACTAAAGGAAGCGAAGCGCCCCCAGGGACACCTTTCCTTGCCTGTCTCCAGGTGGGGCTGGAAGAGCCCCCTCCCCCTCACCAGCTTTTCCTGGGCTGCAGATCGGAGCTCCCTCAATCCGCCACCTGGCATCGGGAAGGCTCTTCCGCCTCTTTGGAAGGGGCCGGTGGCGGGAGGCTTCCAGCCCGGAACGTCTTATTGCGTTATCATTAAGCATTTACACTTTTGTTATAATTAAGTAAGTGTGTGTGTGTGTGTGTATAATCTTTATATTAAATATAAAGTGTGTGTGTGTGTGTGTGTGTGTGTGTGTGTGTGTGTATAAAATTTATATTTAATATATATATATATATTTTTATATTAAATATATTAGCTTTTCAAAAAAAGTCATATTAGTGGTCCTCGGGATTTGGCGGGCGCTGGGACCCCAAAGGTTGGCGACCCCTGCTCCATAGCCCTCCGGTGTCCCCCGAGCCTGCTGACCTGTTGTAGATGCTCTCGTAGAACTTCTTGCTCGGCAAGAAGATGTGAACGGTGGGGAAGGTCAACTCCAGGGTGTAGCGGGAGGCGGCCAACGTCTCGTTCTGGAACTCCGCCATCTCCTCGGGGTCCCCGGGGATGACCATCTTGCAGAGGGAGAGGGAGAGGATGGTAGCCATCGAATAAGTATGCAGCTTAGGGCTGACCCCGTTCCCTCACTCTCCCCCCCCCCGCCCCCCGGGTGAGAATCATAGTTCAGATCCTCCAACAGCCAGAAAATCTCTCACCTCCTCCGTCTCGTACATCGTCCGTTTGGAGGAGAAGGGCGACGGCTCCGGCTGCTTCAGCTCACAGGGGCTTTCGACCGTCGACAGCTCCACCTCTTCGGCGGCCGCCAGCACCAAATCCCAAGGGGCATCGGTGGGTATTGGGCAGAAGGTCAAGATGAGCCTGCCAAGGACAGGAGAGGAGAGAGCTGGACTCCTACCACCGCCACCCCTTCCCGTTTTGGAGTTTCAGCTGTGGGGCTACAGGAAGCCCCGTTCTCTTTGTAGCAGGAAATCTCTCGTCTCTGCTCGTGAGAAACTGAACTGTCAGGATCCGTGTATCTGCCATTTCTCCGATGGAAGAAAGGGGAGCATTGGATCTGATACATTTCTTTTCCTCTCTCTATATTCTAGCTATCTCTTTCTTGCCTGGTCTTTTGCATAACCTTTTACTTGATTTATAGCCGTTGCCTGGCGCCCCAGACGCCTGGAAATTTCTCACCTCTTGGGGAGATACAAGGGGAGGAAGGGGCCAGGTGGACTGCAATGCCGGAAGATCTCCCCAAGAAAATTTCCTTATCTGCTTTCTCAGGGGCGCTGGTGTAATAACCTCTTCACACCTGCAGATTGGTGGAATCCACATCGGACTGTTGGGAGGGGTTTCTAATTTCCTATATCCTAGTTGTACAACCTGAGGGACCTCAGATCCTGCTTTGAATTTTGACTTGTTTTTACCTCTCTTCAATAAAAAGATTCCTTTTGAAATACAAAGTTTTCAAGAGTCTATACTTATTTTTGAAGAGGGGAGAGGCTGGTCCTTACACTTACTTAGGAAGGAGGTACTTCTTCCCGATGCCTCTGGCCAGTAAATCCGGGGCTTTGCCTACCCGAAAACAAGGGACCGACAGCATCTCACCATCTTCATAAATGCCTGTGTAGGAGAAGAACAGGCACAGCCGGGGCGGAGTTACGCAAGTCATCAGCCTAGAATCAATACGTTCTCACAAATGCTCCACTTGGACTCTGTTGGCTTTTATTTAGCGCCAATTTAGCACTGAACATTAGTCGACTAATTCCGTGCCTATAGACTCGAGCAACATAGGTAGTCCTCAATTTACGACAAAAATTGAGCACCAAATTTCCGTGGTTAAGCAAGACAGTTGTGAAGTGAGTTTTACCCCATTTTACCAGCTATCTCGCTATGGTTGGTTAGTGAACCACTGCAGTTGTTAAGTTAGCAATACGGTTGTTAAGTGAATCTAGCTTTCCCTTCGATTTTGTCATATTTTTGAAAGTCCTTAAGTGAGTTTGGGACAGTGCAACCGTCATAAATATGAGCCAGTTGCCAAGCAGCTGAATTTTGATGGTGCGACCGTGGGGGATGCTGAAACGGTCCTACGTAATGAAAAATAATCACTTTGAATCATAATTAAAAGTGAAAGTAGGTTACTTTTTTCTTTTTAAAAAAATTGTTTTTATTGATTTTTCTTTTTTACGTATCTCAATCAGTCATAAACAGCACTGTGATACATTTTTATACAACTACTTTCCATATCAATATTATATACCCGTGGTGGCGAACCTATGGCATGTGTGCCGAAGTGACACGCAGAGCCATGACTGCCGGCATGCGAGCACTCGGCCAGAGAAGGTCGACTGCGCATGCATGCGCTGCCCACCCATCAGCTGATTGTCAGGGATCTGGCATGCATTTGCAGGAGCACAGAGGTGCACAGGAGACACTCATGCGTGCACAGAAGCATGCGGCATGTGTGGGGGGGTTGTGCACGCATGCACAGAAGCACATCACACGGGTCGCACGTGCGGAAGCATGCAGCACAGGTTGCGTGCGCATGCGCAGGAGGCATGGGGGCACCGCGCGCATTACCCTTTGGGTGATGGCACGCGAGCACGAGCAGGCAAGCGCACACGCCATTATTGGCACAGGAGCCCAAAAGTTTAGCCACCACTGATCTATACGTTCTATTTCTATACTTTTTACAACTATATAATACATTTTATTTTATTTCTTTCCTCTATCCAGTTATGCCATTTTTCTCATATTGCATAGAATTCAGAATCTTCTTTTCCTTTTAATTCTATAGTCATCCTATCCACTTCCGCACACTTGAAAAAGTTTTTGATTACTAGGCCTTTGGACTTTTGTCAAAGCTGTTAATTTTGAACCGTCACTTAACAAATGGTTGTAAGTCGAGGACTACCTGTATGGGCCTTGTAGTCCTAGATGTCCTGGCAGCTGTACTAACCGTCCCTTGTGGACTTCTTCCACAGTGGGTGGCCTTCAGCCAGTTCTGACCACTTCTGTGGAACCGGTC
>NW_020769404.1:2436097-2460858 GCF_900518735.1 Pseudonaja textilis
AATAATAATAATAATAATAATAATAATAATAATAATAATAATAATAAATAGTAGTAGTAGTAATAGTGGTAGTAGTGGTAGTTATTATTATTATTTATTGGTTAATCTTTTAAAGCATTACAAATTTACAAATTCACAGCCTTTGGGGCTGGTTGGTAGCTCAACAGCTCGAGTCCTAACCAAGGACCTCGGAACTGTTCAGGTAGCATCGGAGGATATGAGCTGTTCCACGTAGGGTGGGTTTTTTTTGTAGAATCCGGGTATTCAAGTCCGATAAATTCAGGATTTCCAAATAGCGAGGTAGCCCCTTAGGTATTGATCCAAGGGCTCCTATTATTATTATTATTATTATTATTATTATTATTATTATTATTATTATTAATTGTTGTTGTTGTTGTTGTTGTTATTATTATTAAACAAAATAGGATGTTTAACGGTATTTCATGCAGCGCTCAGACGCTCAGCCTGGCTGGAAGAAGGAAACAGGGAAGAACTCCACAACCTTCTCCGCATCTTTTCCCAGACCCCACCACCACCACCCCGTCTCCTCCGTCCCGGGGAAATTGCAGGAAAACCATCTTACTTGGCATCTTATTGAGGCCTGGCAGGGTTGAGGCAAACGGCATCCGTCGGTAACGCCGGGGGCTCAGCTGTGGAAGAAGGTTAATTTGAGCGTGTTTTTTTTCAATGTTCATTTTAACGCTTTCGGTTTTAAACTTTGGGTTGAAAGGACGGATGTTTTTAATAGTTTAAAATTTCCAAGTGTCTATTTTGTCATGTGTGCAACTGTAAAGTGCCCGGACTCACTCGATAGCGAGATGGATGGCATATCAATTTCATAATTAAATGGAGGAAAGAGCATTTTCAGGACTTAGGCCATCGAATAGGGTTGGAAGGGACCTTCAAGGTCTTCTAGTCCAACCTCCTGCTCAATAAGGAGACCCTGTCCCATTTCAGATAAATGGCTGTCCAATCTTTTCTTGGTGTCCTCCAGAGATGGAGCATTTACCACCTCTGGTGGCCAGCAGTTCCACTGGTCAATTGTCCTCACTGTCAGGAACTTTTTCCTTAATTCCAGGTTTTCACTCCTTGACAAGTTTCCACCCATTGTTTCTTATCCTGGTGCTTTCGAGAATAATTGAACCCCTTCAAATACTGGAATGCTGCTCTCATGCCACCGCCTGGGTCTTCTTTTCTCTAGACTAGCCAAACCCAAATTTTCCAACCAATGTTTTAGTCTCCAAGTCTTTATAATCATTTTAGTTGCTCTTCTCTGAACTTTTTCCCAAACATCCTTTTTGTAATGTAGTCACCAAAACTGGATGTGGTATTTTTTATTTATTTTTTTCATATACAATAAATCCATTCCATTTCAACTGTGCGTCAATTAGATACATATTTGTGTGCTTAGTTATAATTAATAGTTCGCTTATCAATATAACAATACAATAATCACATTTTCATATGAATAATATCCAGTGTATCTGTTTTACGATCTTCTCTTATTACTTTATATATACATCTAATCCATTTTAATTTATCTTATTTTCTAACCATTAGCAAAATAAATCCCATACTATGTAATATTTTTCTTTAATTTCCCATGTTAGTCTATTCATTTCTGCACATTCAAATATTTTTTTCAATAACTTTTCCCTCTATCGGTATCTTGTCACTTTTCCAATTCTGCACAAATTCAATTCTAGCTGCCGTTAATACGCGTATAATTAAATATGTATTTTCTTTACTGTAACCTTCAGGTAGCATTCGTAATATAAAATATTTCAGATTTCAAATCTATATGTTGTTTAATCATTTTTTCCAACCATATGTGATTTTTTTTGTCTAATATTTTTTAGCTTCTATGCAAGACCACCATATATGTAGCATGTTCTGGTGTTTGATGACATTTTCAGCATCTAGTTATAAACTGGATGCAGTATTCCAGGTTCCTTAACAGACTTCTGGGAGTGTTTATTAACCATTACCGTATGATTATATAAGCTCTTTCTTTGTGATTTAAGAGTAAATTGGAAGGGCTTGGTTTGAGTGTCATCACTGTTGCACATTCTGGGCCCCATGCATGTGCGTGAAGCAGGGGTGGGATTCAAATTTTTAACAACCAGTTCTGTGGGTGTGGCTTAGGTGGTGGGCATGGCCTGGTGGTCATGTGACTGGGTGGACATGGCTTGTTGGTCATGTTATTGGCTGGGTGTGGCTAACTCAATATCACTCACATCAAGGCACGCATCTCCTCGCCTGGCCTCTCACGACTGTGGAGATGCTGCAACAGTCGCAAGTGTGAAAAATGGTCATAAGTCACTTTTTTCAGTGCCATTGTAACTTGGAATGGTCACTCCACACAAGCAAAGTATCAGCAAAGGAGGGGAAAAGAACTCCAGAGAAGTTCCAGAGACAGGAAGTCTAGTCCTGCCTAGAATGTAATAAGCGTTAACGGAGAGGCAGTTTCTGTGAGCAACACCAGAATGTTTCCTTCCTGCCTTCCTTACAGGATTAGCCCAGTCATTTCTTCTAACAACCGGTTCTCCCAACTGCTTAGAATGTTAACAACCGGTTCTAGCTAATAGGTGCGAACTGGTAGAATCCCACCCCTGGCGTGAAGACGGTATTATTGAGATCCTCAAGACAGTTAGAAACAACTGAGAGAGATGAAGGATGGCCATGGGGAAGAAAGAAAAGGGCTGGGCAAGGCACTTACCCCCAGGGCGAAGGCTGGAGGCTGCAAGGGAGTTGTGCTCATGTCACTGTGGACCGACGAATCCAGATCTGAGAGGTCGCTGACCGAACGCAGAGACGCTACGCTGCTCGTCATGGGTGCCATGGAGAAGAACATCTCTGCAGGGAGAGAGAGGGAAAACTGGTGGAAGGTTTAACGTTTGCTCGTGGGTGGGTGTCCTGGGTGCTCTCTGAGCTTGGTGGGGGGTGTGTGTGGTTTGCAGACGTTTTATTACCCAAACTAGGTAACATCATCAGTGCTAGAAAGGAGTTGAGGAGGGTGTTGGGGGAGAGGGAGGAGGAAGAGGAGGAGATGGAGAAAGAGGAGTGTGAGGTACTTGGTGCTGAGTTTGGTAGTTTTCTTGCAGACGTTTCAATACCCAACTAGGGAACATCACCAGTGCTGGGTTTAACATTTGCTAGCTCTCACTGTCTTTTAGAGGAGACATGGAGTGCAAAACATTTCTAGATTCTGGAGAGAATTTCCAAATGTGGAAGTGGTTCTAGGCTTCTCACCCCTACTTCTCTATCAATTAATTAATGGTTTATTTATTGAACCAATTCACATAAGTGGCCCATCACGTACATATGTGAGTGGGGGTAGCTCACAAAATTCTAGAACAGAGGTCCCCAAACTTGGCAACTTTAAGACTTGTGGACTTCAACTCCCAGAATCCCTCAGCCAGCAAAGTCTTAAATTTGCCAAGTTTGGAGATCTCTGTTCTAGAGTAATCCCTACCGTATCATTAACAACCCATGAAAAAGAAGTCCCACGGCAAAGAGAGAGAGAGAGAGAGATGTAAGAAATGACATCTCTGCCTCAGAGATCTATTCCTGATCTCCTGGAGAGGGGAGGAGAGGCGGATCACCTCGCCAGGACTCACCTCCGTTCTCCGCTCCGGCCACCAGGCCCTCCAGATGTGCCGGGGCCGATCCCAACCCCGAATGCAGCTGCTGGCTGAGGTCTTGCTCAATCAGCTTCAGATCCTCGGAATCCAGAGGGCGGTTTTTGCTCAGCTGCTCCTGCAGAACGCCGGATTCTTTGCCGGGGGAGGGGGGAAAAGAGGAGGAGGAGGAGACAGATTTAGGGAAGGGACCCTCCACAAAGAGGGGGAAAAAATTGGGCATCGCAAGATTCCTCGAAATCAGTAATTTGGTATTTGCCACAGCTGGATAAGGGGGATCCTCTGGGCCAAACCCACAAAACTGTACTATTTGTTAATTTATTTTATATATATCCCGCCTTTATTATTCTTTTTACAAAGAACTCAAGGCAGCAAACATCATCCTTTCCTCCTCCTGTTTTCTCTAGAACCACCACCCTGTGAGGTGGGTTGGGCTGACAAAGAGTGACTGGCCCAAGATCTCCCAGCTGGCTTTCGTGTCTAAGGCGGGACTAGAACTCACCGTCCCCTGGTTCCCAGCCAGCCACCTTCACTGCTAGATCAAACAGGCCTCTCGTCCTATTCAGTCCCCAGAAGCACAAGCTGCACATTTTCCAGATTCACACAACCTCCTGGGCTGACCAAAGATGTTGGACTCACCAGCAAACTAAGGGCCAATGGACGCCTTGGCGCTCTGGGAGATTTAGTGAGCCGGGTGTGCAGGATGAACCTCCCCAGAGTTCTCAGAGAAAAGGGCCCAGGGCGGTGCTGTTCAGTCTTGGCGTGCTGGCTAGGGAATTCTGGGAACTGAAGTCCCCCTTAAAGTGGCTCCGTTTGGAAATCCCTGACCTTGAGCAACGGAGAATGGGTTCAAGCACCACAAGGCCCCCAGGTTGGAGGCTGTTCTGACCCAGCTCCCCAAACACGGCAAACCCTCTGGTATGAACTCAAAAGGTTCCTTTATAAAACAGCCCCGGCAAAAGGTTTCTCCCTCACCGCAGGCTAGCAAGTCCGTCCGTCCAGGAGATGAATCCAGGGGTCTGCCACCCCCATTTGTCTCCATCCTCTTGCCTTTGATCCCCAGAGCTCGGGTGGGGCTTTGGTAGCAGAACAGTGGCTCTTCCGTCCCAAGGACCAGCCCATAGATTTCCACTGCTCTCCTCTCCTCTGCCTTCTACATCAGGCACTGGACCCGGCTGTTCCTCCTCTTCTTCATCAGCCAGCTCCAGATCTGGGGGCTGTGGACTCTCCCTCTGAGGGCTGATGGACGGCCCAGGCTCCATCTCTCTCTCTCTCTCTCTCTGCCAGCTGCATTCCCTCTTCCCTCTTCAGAGCTCCCAGATGCTGACCCCGACTCCCACCCCTCCTCCTCCTTCAACCATCTAGATCACGGGCATCAAACTCGCTGTGTCACATTGCCGTCACACGATGTTTTCTCTCTTCACAGAGATGGATGTGGCCGCCAGTTTGACACCCCTGATCTAGACCAAGGGTCCCAAACCCCAGCCACAGTGTACTATCGGGCCGTGGCCTATTCGGAACCGGCCTGCGCAAGCAGCAGGCTGGTGCATGCACAGATTTAAGCAAGTGGCGGGCCGGCACATGTTAACAGACATGCTCAACTTGCACAAGTCCAGCTGTGCGGACATGGGCCGCCTCACCACTTGTGCAAGTTGAGCTGCACGTACGTGCACGCCTGCACCAACCCGCCACTCGCACAGTCCGGTTCCCCTCTCCCCTAGCCAGGCCACCAAGCCACAAAGGTTGGGGGTCACTGATCTGGATCACGACTTCTCCAGCCGTTCCATCGCTCACTCACCGGACAAGTTCAGGGATGAGAGAAGATCCGTCAGGAGCAATATCTGCCGAGGAGCCAGCAGCAGGTGCAGAGATCCGATCTTTCCATCTAACTCCAGCTGCAGGTGGAGAGAACCGTGTCCCACGTCAAAAGAAGCAGCCCTTTTGGGGGAAGGGCGAAATCCAGGCATTTGGCGCTCCCCCCGGACCTTACAGCCTAATACCCATCAATAAGACCCAGCTAGACCGGTGGGATGCTAAACCGAGCCTGACTTCAGGAGAAAAACCAACAGGTTTTGCATGCTTTCACGATTAGAAAACATAGAACAGAGAATAATAATAGAGTTGGAAGGGACCTCGGAGGTCTTCTAGTCCAACCCTATGCTCGAGCAGGAGATTGGCGAACCTATGGCACGTGTGCCACAGGCAAACTTACCTCACTTCGCATGCACCTGCCTCCCAGCTGATTTTCGGTGGGTTTGAGGCCTCCTTTGGGCTCCCAGGCTTGTGGAAAGCCTCCGCCGTCTGAAAAATAGGCCCTTCATCACTTCCTGTATTTCCAGAAATACCGGAAGTGACAAAACGGGCCTATTTTTCAGGCTGCGGAGGCTTTCCACACGCCTGGGAGCCCAAAGGAGGCCTCAAACAGGCCGAAAATCAGCTGGGAGGCGCAATGCACGTAAGGGGGCGGGGGGTTGCACGCGCGCACATAATTTTTAGCACAGGAGCCCAAAAAGATTAGCCACCCCTGCCCTATACAACATTTCAGACAAAAAAAAAAGCATTCCTTTGTCTGTTTGTTGACCTGGTTTACCTGAAAGGTTAACATCAACCTTGGAAGTTTCTGTCCCTCCGTCTTATACTGAACAGCGTCAATCTGGTGTTAGTTCGAGCTTCTTTCTCACTTTTCTTTCAGTTTTTGGACCAGGGAAATCTCTTCCCCCAACTAGCTCTTCACTGTTTTCCCTAAAGGCAGCTCCATATCGCCTCGAATCATCCTTGCCCTTAATGGCAGCTTGTTTGTGTGAGCTGCTATTTATTCAACAAGCCAGGTTTAAACAAAGGGTGGCTTGTTGCAATGGGTGAGCCAGTCTAAATTGTATGATTTCAAGAGGCCTAACCTAGGGATAAGTCAGCTCCATTTATACGAGGAAGTCCTGGGACCGAGTTAGCAATGGAAATGTTGGGTTCGATTGTGGTCTTTTTTTTTCAAGCCAAGGACTATCTGTACACTTAAGCTCATGTCTCCTTCGCTAAGCTCCGTTTAGCTTACCCAGTGAGGCCCTTAAAAATCAAACAGGGAGAACTTTGGAAGTAACTAACCCTAACCCAACAACCCAACAGGACAGACACAGACTTCAGAGGATAGTTAGGACTGCAGAAAAAACAACGGCTACCAACCTGCCTTCCATGGAGGACCCGCGTACTCCACGAGTCAAAAAGAGGGCCGGGAAAACATCTACAGACCCCTCACATCCCTGACACAAACCGTTTCAACTCCTTCCCTCAAAATGAGGCTATAGAGCCCTGCACACCAGAACAACTAGACACAAGGGGAGTTTTTCCCGAACGCCATCACCCTGCTAAACAAATAATTCCCTCAACACCATCCAACTATTTACAAAGTCTGCACTAGTATTACTATTAATCTTATCACTGCTTATCACCCATTTCCTTCCCACTTGTGACTGCATGACTCTAATTTTGTTGCTTGTATCCTTGATTTTTACTGTTTCCTAGAATGCTTGATGGCTTATTGTACCCTATGACTATCATTAAGTACTTGATGGTTCTTGATTCCTGACAAATGTCTCTTTTCTTTTATGTACACCGAGAGCATTTGCACCAAGACAAATTCCTGGTGTGTCCAATCACACTTGGCCAATAAAAGAATTCTTATTCTAAATCATTCTTATATTTCTCGACAGGGGAAAGTAGCAATCCACAATCACGCTAGTTTTTGCATTCCCGTGTTTCCTGGATGTATATTCAACAAGCCAGGATTGACCCAAATGACCTTAGCTCCAGGGAAGGCCTCGTTTTGCTTGAGCTTAATCCGCATCTCGGTGTATCCGGAGCAGCTTCCAATCTGAAGCAGAGGGCTGGATCCGGCCTCTTCCCCGCCAGAATCGCACGGCTCGGCCTCCTGGGTGAAGAGGAAATCAAACACACCTAAAAACAACGCCGGGGACTTTCAGCACGGCAGCTGCCACCCAAACGGGCCAGACCCAGAGTTTGTCAGCTGACCCCCGAGCTGCCTCCTCCTCCTCCCCGCTGTCCTGGCTGCGTCTCTCCTATCCAAGCTCCATGAGCCGGCAGGCTGACGTTGGCCACGGGGTGGGAGGGGAGACAGAAAGACCGGGGCGTGTCACGGTTGGCTCGCTCCACGGACCCCGCTTGCAAGCAGGTGTCAGCAGTGGGAGGAGGGAGAGAAGGGATTGGGGTGCCCTCTCGGTGGAAGATGCCCCAGGAGCCTCCTTTGCGGGCTCAGCCGTGCTACAATTGTCAGAGTGTAAGGAAGGGGTAGGTGGGTGGGGGGAGAGGAAGGCCCAGCTGAGCCTTGGGAGAAGCTCCAGCCAGCCAAGGTCAACTATGGAGATGCAGAGCTGGGAACCGGGAACCTCCTTCCTAAACGATATACAAGCACCTAGTTGGAATTGGCGGATAACGGGGGGCGGGGGGGGATGGCGAAGGGTGGAGGGAGAGAGAGGGACCTGTTTGTGTTGGGGGCACAGGGAAAACCCCCAGATGCAGCCTCGCTCCTTCTGCAAGCACTTAAGCTCCCCTAAAGTCGACTCTGGGCAAAACCAAACAGGCAGGCGTCTCTTGTGTTTGGGCTAGGTGACCGAGTGGGACAGTGGGCACCCCCTCCCCCCACACCCCCCCAAGAGGGAAGGAGGATCTCCCACAAGGCCGTACCTTCGTGCCCCGGGCGCTGCCCTCACCAAATTCCTCATAGTAAAGCAAGAGGCCGCTCAGCTGGAGGATCTTTTGCAGAAAGGGTGGAGGCTGGTGGATGTCGACAGCAAGCGCCTGCCCGGGGTCCCGCACCACTTCGTCGCAGTAGTCCAGCCTGTCGAGAGAAGAGGGGAACACTCAGGGCCAGGCGCCGACCATCTCCCATCAGGCTAACTCAAGGCGTCCGTGGCAGAGGAGTGGTGCACAATCAGGCGGCTCGCGAGTTCGATCCTACGGAGAGGCAGCTATTTCTCTCTCCGGGCACAATGGGAATAGATCTGCTGAACAAAACTCCGTATTGGTGACAGGAAGGGCATCTGGCCAGTTACAACTTTGCTAGCTCCATTCAGTTTGCCCAAACCCCACCCTGCAAGGGATTATGGGATTGTTAAAAGATGATGATGATTAGGCCGCCTTCACCCATCACACCTACCCAAGTTCCTGGACAAACTTAAATCCTGGGTCCACACAGGACATTAAACAGGACTCACCCAAAATGACACGCCAATCAATCAATCAATCAGAATACAGTTGGAAGGGACCTTGGAGGTCTTCTAGTCCAACCCCCTGCTCAAGCAAGACACCCTATATCTGTGATGGTGCCACGTGTACCGGAAGTGGCACGCAGAGCCATTTCCCCCAGCACCCGAGAGCTGGCCTGGAAGAGCCCCGCTGCACATGTGCGCAGGCCGCTGCCGCCCGACAGCTGATAGTCAGGTATCTGACATGCACGTGGGGAGACGCAGGGGGCACAGGAGACATGCACGCATGCCCAGAGAGGCGCAGCATGTACTGGGGGTCGTGGTTTTATGAGCAGAGATGCACAGCAGGCGGAGGAATCGCACACCCATCTGCAAATGGATCGCATGCAAGAGTGATTGCGCGCTCATGTGTATGCGTGCAGAAAGGGGAATTGCGCACGCATGCCCAGACGCGCTGCACTGCGAGGGGATAGCGCATGTACGTGCAGAGTGCTGCGAGGCGATTGCACGCGCAGGTGCAGGGGCTGTGGGGAGGGCCAGCACGCATTGCCTTCTGGCATGTGCTGGCATGTGAGCGCATGAGCACAAGCGCAATAATCAGCACGGGAGCTGAAAACGCTTTGCCACCACTGACCGATATCATTCCAGACAAAGGGCCGTCCTGCAGGGGTGGGAGTCTACCAGTTTGGAACAGTTCAGTAGAACTGGTTGTTCCAATTCTGCACAGTTCGGAGAACTGGCAAATCATGACCCTGGCTAGCCCCGCCCCTCTCTGCCCCGCCTTCCCCCCCCAGTCCTTATCGTGCATACGCAACATCATGCGCGTGCCCGACATCACTGACTGCATCAGTCGCTCCTTAAGGTATTTTTCCCCCCTCCCGACGATCGGCTGTTATGATGATCGGCTGTGCCGGGATCCCGCTGGCTGTCTTACTGCTTCGCAGGTTACGGCGGCTATTCCACTGATTGTTTGTTCTACCTGGCAGGAAGCCTCTGCTTGCTTCTAGATTGGATCTTTCTTTGGCCAACGTCCCCCCAGGGCTTCCTGTTCTGTCCTCCGGGGCTCCTGGGTACCCCGCTCTGATCCCACTGCCTTTTTCAATGACCCACCCCTCCCCCTAATGGTGGCTCTACAGGTAGCCCAGGGGTGACCTTCCTCCAAGGGAGCCCCCCAGGTAGGAGGAGGCACCTGTTCCCCAGAATCCTCCCAGCCAACGTGGCTCCTAGAAGCGCCCCTTCCTTCTTACCCCACGACTTTCTCGACAGGCTTGAGAAAAAGAAAAAAGAACCGAGCATCAAACCACCAACTCTGAGGTGGCCCCCCCACCAGAGAAGAGCCCTCCCAACGTTTCACAGAAGGCGTCCATTCGGAGGAGGGGGGGGGGGGAGCTGACCTTTGGATGTGAATTTCCAGGGCCACACCGGGCGCCTCCCGGCTTCTGGGGGTGTGTTCCACGCGTATCACCGTGTCCAAGAAAGTCACTTCGATTCTTCTCAGAACTGGGAGAGAGAGAAAAGGAGAAGACACCAAGGGGGATTTGGGCAGTAAAGCAGGGAAAATCAACTTCTCGTCGCCCAGTGACCCTCTTGTGGCCTGTCGGCCGCGTCTCTCTCGCTCTCCAGCAGCCGAATCAGCGGAGGGGGAGGTGGCATGGGAGTCAGGATCGGCCTCAGGGCCACCTGAGAGCTCCGAGGGGGAGAGGGAGGGAGAGAGGGGGGGAGGGGGAGAGAAAGAGACAGGGAGAGGCAGCTCTGCGCATTGGCACACGGAGGAACAGGCTCCAGCTGTTCTTCTGCCCCACTGATCTCCGACTCTGAAGGCAGCTGATAACTGTCGGACGGCCCCGGCCCCATCTCTGCCTCCGACGCAGAGCCCTCCTCAGAGCCTTCCCCCGACTCCAGGACTGGCCCACGTTCCTCCCCAACCTCCTCCTCACTGTCCGAATCTGCCGCCGACTCGGCCGGCCACTGGCAGGCCACAGCGGTTTCTTCCCTGTTTCTGCCCCCTGGGCTGAGCTGCCACCAGTTTTGGATTCCTCTCCCTTCCACCCCTTTCCCAGCCCCTCCCCGCCTCTCCCACCTGCCCTCCCATCTACCTGTTTCAATGGTTTGGGCAAACATTTCCAAGCCCTCCAGGGGCTGGCTGGTGTCCGAAGGCTCCTCCGCCTGCTCCTTCAAGCACTCCTGAGCCAGCTGCATGGAGGTGGTCATGCACGAAGCCCAGCTTTGCGACTCTGAGCCAGCATGACCTGCAAGCGGGGGGGAGGGGGGGGAGAGGAGGAGATATGGAGAGGTCAGAAACGCAGGTAAGGAAGCGGGATGCTCCCTTTCATCAGACGCTCCCTTAAACCCCAAGCCAGCTGTGTGCGGCGGCGGCGGCAGCCAAAACAGCAAATACAACCCTGGGTTGCATAAACCGAGGCACAGAATCCAAATCACGTGAAGTTTTAGTACCGCTTTATAAAGCCTTAGTAAGGCCACACCTGGAATCCTACGTCCAGTTTTGGTCCCCACATTACAAAAACGGATGTTGAGACTTTGGAAAAAGTACAGAGGAGAGCAACTAAAATGATGAAAGGCCCGGAGACTGAAACGTAGGAAGAACGGCTGCAGGATTTGGGTCTGGTCAGTCTAGAGGAAAGAAGGACTAGATAGCAGTTTTCGAGTATTTGAGGGGCTGCCCCAAAGACGGGGGGAGTGGGGTCAAATTGTTCTCCAAAGCATCAGAAGGCAGCAAGGAGAAGCAACGGATGGAAACTAACCCAAGAGAGAAGCAAGGAGAAACTTCCGAAGAGTGAGGAGCCAGTGGAACAGCTGTGGGGGCTCCACCGTTGGAGGTTTTTAAGAAGTGACTGGACAGCCACCTACCTGAAATGGCAGAGGGTCCCCTGTTTGAGCAGGAGGTTGGACTAGATGACCTACAAGGTCCCTTCCAACTCTGTTATTCCTATACTATGCTATAACCAGTGGAACAGCTGGCCTCCCAAGCATTGTGGGTGCTTCACCACTGGAGGCTTTTAAGAGAAGTCTGAAGAGTAACTTGTCTGAAATGGTACAGGGTCCCTGCTTTAGGAGGAGGTCTTCTCGCCCAGGGATCGCCAACCAGTAGGCTGGGGACCACTGGTGGTCTGCAAGAAAACGTTGGTGGTCCGCAGAGAAATGTCCCCCCCCCCCCCCAAAGAAATTAATCCAGGCTGCGCGGGAACACAAGGCTTGTGTCGCTTGCATTGCGAACAACACGAGGTAGTGAGGGGAGGGGGGAAGGGCAGAGGGGGGGAACCTGCCCCACTCACCCCACGCGCCTGGCCTGGCCACCGGGCTGCTTCTTTCCGCTTCTTTCTTCTTTTGCTTTTGCCTGCATGCAAGGAAATCAGCAAAGGTCTTTCTTTCTCTCCCCCAAACTCCGCCAAAAATGAGTCCTTGGGACCCTGCAAGGCCTCTCCTGCTCCAAGAGGCTGCGCCGGCGTGAGAAATCTCACAAAGACTCATTTCTAGGGGAGTTTGGGGGAGAGAAAAAAAAAAGTCTTCTGCTGCTTCTGCTGCTTTCCTTGCATGAAGCCAAAAGTCTCTCTCTTTCCCTGAGAACTGAACAAGAGACGGTAAAGAACGATTGATCGGTAGGAAAACAGGGTGGGGGATTTTCCTGCAGACTTTTTGGGGGATTTTCCCAGGGTCTCTGGCCCGTGGGATTTAAAATGATGAGTTTGGTGGTCCCTGAGGTCCAAAAGGTTGGCGACCCCTGGACCAGACCTCCAAGGTCCCTTCCAACTCTAGCCAGCAGGCCCCCATTATTACCCCTCCCCACTCTGGCTCCCACCTTGGCGATATTTGGGCCGACAGGTGACCTGCAGCCCACTGACTTCCACAGTGCAGTTCTCGGTGACTAAGGCAGACCAGGGGATGGTGACGGCAATGCTGTCGATGAAGCCATCCAGGATCTCCAACGGGGCGCCCACGGACTCCAGGAACTCATTCACGGACTGCAGAAGGGAAGACAACAAGGCAACGTCAAGTAGAGCGCCAGCCCAAAGCAAAACTTGCCTAAGCAAACATATTCTGCATTAACCATTGCTGCTCACGGTCACCCACACCTAATTCACCTCCTGCAATGACCCAAAGGGGCGTCGCACAAAAGCAACAAAGTCACAAAAATAGGTAAAGTCCCTTTAATACCTCCAACTTGGACCCCAATGTCCAGTTATCCTCGGCTGGAGACCAAACTCTTCTAAAAACAGTCTACAAAGGGAAGAAATGCAGTCCGAACCCAAAGTACAGATAAATTAGAAATAAAAAAACCAACACAAACCACACTGAAGTAATTAACACGGCAGGCTAGGATGATAAATTGCAGACTTTCACAAGATAACACAGCAACCACAGTTGGGAGGACGCCAAAACCCCGATAAGCCTTGACAAAGATAATGCACGCTTTGCTTCCAGCCAGGTGCTGTGTGCAAACACCCTTCTTATATCCTGTTCTCCCAGCTGCAGCCCATGAAGGGGATCAGGGCCCTTTCCTCTCCCGTAAGCCACATTGTTCCCTTCTCCGTTCCTCTCTGCGTGCCCTAGGATGAAGAGGGGGTGGCCCTGGGTCTTCCTCTGAAGCCGGGCTGTGCCCTTCCCCCATTTCTTCCACAGCCACCGGAGCCCCACTCCCACTCCCTGTCAGCTCCTCAATCTCCCCCTCAGAATCAGGCTCCAACAAGGGCATGACACCTCCCGTCTTGACTACTGCCATGCACTCTATGTGGGGCTGCCCTCGAAGAGTATCCGAAAGCTCTGGTCGGTTCAAAATGGTTTTTCTGGTTTTTTCCTTGAAGACATCTCGCTTCTAATCCAAGAAGCTTCTTCAGTTCTGGTCGAAGCGAAATGTCTTCTAGGAAAAACCAAAAAGGCCAAGTTGCCTCTTGAAAAAGCACCTCTGAGACAACCGTGAGCTGGATTGACTGGGAATCTCCATAGATAAAAGTGAACAGAGTACTAATTCCACTGAGTCTACGTGTCTAAGCAGGAGGCTGGACTGGAAGACCTCCAAGGTCCCTTCCGACTCTGTTATTCTACATATTCCGCAGAAGAAAATTGACTAGATTATTTTTAAATCTAATAATTAAATAGGCAGCAGCCCATAAATACTTTTACATTTATTGTTTGAATTTTGATCACACGACCAAGGGGATACGGCAGTGGTTGTAAGTATGAAACACAGCCATAAGTTGGTTTTTTTAGTGCAGTTGCAATTTTGAACAGTTATTAAACGAGCGGTTGTAAGTCAAAGACCACCTGTACTATAACCAGGTTAAGCTTATTGTGACATAGCAATATGTCAGGTGCAGAGAAAACAATGGTCTTCGAAGTTCAAAAGCAAAATTTAAAACTGAATCTGCTGTGTCGTGGAAACTTACGGAGTAGAAAATCAAGCCTGCCAAAGAATCTACAACGGGGAGGAAGGAAATAGGAGCATAAGGGGAGGATGTGAGAGAGACACGTAGGCAAAAATGAGCCTTCAGAGTGATGCGGAATGGAAGAATACAAGCTGCAAAAACTGCTGGAAGAGGAAAGTAGCTGAACCGAATAAGAGGAAAGCTACTGCACAAATGATTTAGCAATAGCAACAACACTTAGATTTATATACCACTTCACAGGGCTTCACAGCCCTCTCTAAGGCGTTTACAGAGTCAACCATCTGGGTCCTCATTTTACCCACCTCGGAAGGACGGAAGGCTGAGTCGACCTTGAGCCAGTCAGGATCAAACTCCTGTCTGTGGGCAGAGTTAGTCCCAGTGCCGCATTTTAACCACAGGAAGGAAGGAAGGAAGGAAGGAAGGAAGGAAGGAAGGAAGGAAGGAAGGAAGGAAGGAAGGAAGGAAGGAAGGAAGGAAGGAAGGAAAATAGACCCTAAAGTGGGTGTGTGGGGTCTCTAACAATTCTTTGAGCTCTAAGCACATAGCACGTATAAGCAGTACCCTGAATAATGGGGAAGGGAGCTTCCGATAATCTTCTCCGCTGTCCTCACCACTCTCTGTAGGGGCTTTCCATCCATCCATCCGTCCATTTGGGTTGGATCTTTGGAGAGAACCAAGCTTTGATAAGCTTCTCTTCCACCTATCGCAATAAACGAAGCAAAAGGCCTTCCAGGCTGATTATTAGCCAGGCGACCTCGCCTCGGGTGATTTGCCATCCAGCTGACTTTCATGCCTGAGGTGGGACTAGAACTCACTGTCACCTGGTGATTAGCCCAAGAAATCAGAAAGCCACCTTGGCTGGGTATGGACCAGGCAAGCTCGCCTCTGGTCAACAAAGGAAAATAGCACATCACACCGGGCAGCTACAAATGCAAATCAAGCCAAGGAGCAAAGATCCAAATGCACACTCCCGGTTCATTGGGAAAGCGGCTGTTCCTCGCACAGCCGGAAAGACCCTTGGCTGGGCCTGAGGGCAGCGAGATCCACGTCTCCTGTTTTTGCAAAGCTGGGTGGCCAGACAACAGCCATGAGGCGGAGAGCACATGAGTCAACTCCGCAAAAACAAACAGCCCACATTCCTCTCCCGACACTTGACACTTCCTGGAGCCCTTGCTCCATCTGATGCCGCCGATCTGCTCTTGCTCAAGGCGGCCTGCCGGAGCCTCAGGCTTCCCCGTTCATCGCCTAGATTTCAATTTCCCTCTTCTTCCTTTGCAGGTGACTCAAGGCGGCAAACCTATCGGATGATCTGTTCGTATCACATCGTCTTGTTTTCTCCACAACCACCACTCTCTGAGGTAGGTTGGGCTGAGGGGCCGGGGGCGACTGGCCCCAAATCACTCAGGTGCATTTCATGCCTAAGGCAGGACTAGAACTCACTGTCACCTGGTGACTGGCCCAAAGTCAGACCCATCTGATTTTCATGCCTGAGGTGGGAACTAGAATTCACTGCCTTCTAGTTTCTAGGCCAGCCCCTTCATCAGTAACACCAAACTGGTTCTCGGTTTTATCGATTTGATCGTACAGCACATCCAGGAACCCTCTCGGCTCCTGGGAGAGACACCTGTTGGCTTCACACGTGACCCATACCTGTAACGTATTCTGGTTTTGATTTCATGTACATATCAAGTAAACCTGGCCATGAATCCAGTACCCAATCCAGAATGCAACCAGCGGAAAGGAGGTTGGGCTACAGTCTGGCGCTTGCCTAGAACAGGGGTCTCCAACCGTGGCCACGTTAAGACTTGTGGACTTCAAAGCTGGCTGAGGAACTCTGGGCGTTGAAGTCCACAACTCTTCAAGTGGCCACGGTTGGAGACTCCTGGCCTAGAAGACCCTCAAAGACACATCAAAAAGACACCAGAATAGAGCACAGCTGGTCCTCCATTTACCACCTTTGGTTTAGTGCCTGTTCAAGTTACAACAGCACGGAGGCCCTGTCCTCACATGTACAACCATGGCAGCATCCTCGTGATCACATGATAAAATTCGGGAAGCTTAGCATGTAATTATTACTATCACTTGTTCAGTGTATTTGCTGCCTATCTGACCTTTTATGATTCACGATGGTTGCAGCATCCCAGGGGGATCATGTGGTCTCCATTTGTGACCACCTCAGCCGGCTTCCGACCAGCAAATCAAGGCTAGATATGCTTAACGACCACCTCATTCACTTAACCACAGCAACAAAAGTTGTGTTCACTTAATGACCACCTTGCTTAGCAAGGAAGCTCCAGTCTCAGTTGCGGTCATAAGATAAAACACTCAACTTACAACACACACGGAAGGCAGTCACCTGTCTGTATAGGGTCAGACCCACCTGTATAGGGTCCCTGCTCAGGAGGTTATACTACAGACATCTTCGAGGTCCCCTTCAACTCTGTTATTCTATGTTCTAAATATGTACAAACTTCCATATCTATACAAATATATTTATATATTTTATAGCTTTTTGTGTATACATTTTATTTACAGGTTTGTAAGCTGCATATAGGGAGAGATAGATAGATAGATAGATAGATAGATAGATAGATAGATAGATAGATAGATGGATAGATATGGATAGATAAATAGATACACACACACAGTGCTATAAAATGTTGTCCTATATTTATTGGTATCCTGCCTTTATTATTTTTACAAATAATTCAAGGCAGCAAGCATATCCAATGCACCTTCCTCATCCTAGTTTCCTCACAACCTTTGAGGTTAGCTGGGATGAGAAAGAAGGACTTGCTCAAAGTCACCCAGCTGACTTTCATGGCTAAGGCAGGACTAGAATTCACGATCTCCCGCTTTCTGGTATATGGTAGACAGCATACAGTATGTGTTTATACGTACAAATGTATATACCGAAACACACAATTATAAATCATATAGAATAATACGTGTATATTAATAGATTTTTGATAGATAGGTAGATATAGAGAGACGATGGATGGATAGATGGGGGGTTATAGAGGGAGGGGATAAAGAGACATAGATGGATAGATGTAGAGAGACATAGATCTCTGTGTTTATACACATACAGCCCCCCCTCAAAAATCTACAAATGTGTGTATATCTCTAAAGTGACATACACACATGTACAAAACATGCAGATTGCTAGACACACCTTAACCCTCAGAGCTGTTATCTACAGGCGTTTGTGATTGTGTGTGTGTGTACACACACATATTTACATATACATATACTATGGTAGTTTCTCAGCTGTCACCAATGCCAGCCCGGTGGACTTCAACTCCCAGAATCCCCCAGCCACCACAGCTGGATCTGAAATTCTGGGAGTTGTAGTCCATTCACCTGAAAAAACGGCTTAAGGTTGAGACACCTGGCTTACGTTGCCCGTCTATTGGGAGGGAGAAGCCCATCCTAATCCCCTCTGGGTTGAGTTGGGACTACACTACCCATCATCCCAGCCTCTTTGGCAGCTGCCTCTCTCGGGAGGGGATTATAGGGTTTGTAATCCCAAGGACACTCTGGGGGGAGGGGGAGGGCCCAGCAGGCCTTCCAGGAGAGGGAGGGGGTGAAAAAGGAAGCTGCACCGGTGGGTTTTCTGCCTGCCCAGGAAGCCAGCGAGGCCCCTCTCGCCTCCTTTCCCTTCCCCTCGCTCCACCGCGGCGGAGAGGCCTCACCCAGACGTCGAGGTGGAGGCGGGTAAGGCGCCCGGCGCCCGCATAGAGGTCGAGGCTAAGCTGTTCGAGGCCGAGCCGCTCCTCCAGGAAGTGGCCCAGGTAATGCTGCAGCAGGTAGCGGCAGGCCCGCTTCTTGATGGAGCTCGACCACGGGAAGAACCAGCTGGACATGATGAGAGAGAGGCGGTGCGGGCTATCGTCGTCTTCGGAGGTGGCCGCCGCTGCCGCCGCCACCCGTGGCACCTTGCCCGGCCACTCCAATCACGCGATTCCCCGGCTCCGTGTTCGGCTTCTTTTACTCTCCAGGCCCGACTCGCTGGCCGACGGGCTCGCTCATTGGCCGCGCCTCCCCTTTCCCCTCCTTTGATTGGTCGCTCGGCAGGCCTCGCGGGTGACGTTGAAAGGGGGCGGGGACCTGAGATGAAAACACGCCACCCGGGGCGGGGCGTCAAGCAAGCTCCCTTATTCTCCCCTAGAGAGAAAATATCAAGAGCCACCCAACTCCTGTAGGAGAACGTGCTTCCGGGCTCGCTAAGGAAGTCTTGAATTTTTTTGTTTCTAAAGAGGAATGCTAGAAGAAACGGAGGCGCCATTTGGAAATTTTGACTTTCGTCTTTAAGAGGTTCGAGCGTCCCTCCTTAAATACCCAAATTACCCTTCTAAGATTGAAAACATAAAGGCTTCCAGACCCGGGCTGCCAAATGGCAGGATGAATAGAATAGCATTCTTTATTGGCCAAGTGTGATTGGACGCACAAGTCTTCAGTGCAGAAGCTCTCAGTGTACATAAAAAATACTTTCATCAAGAATCATAAGATACAACACTTAGTGATAGTGCTAGGATATAAATAAGCAATCAAACTCATACTAGGAATCTAAATAAAACAAAAGAATAGAATAGATTGTGGAAGGAATGGAATGGAATAGGATAGGATAGGATAAGGATAGGATAGGATAGAATCTATTTCTACTATCTTCTATCTAATCTATTCTATCTTCTATCTACTCTATCTATCCATCCATCCATCCATCCATCCATCTATCATCTATCTATAAAAGCGAAATACCACTCAGGCATCATCACAAAATCTCCAGAAACATAAAGCCTACAATCTTGAAATTTAGCACGTAGGTTCCTCTTGACTTCTAGGTGCTCACTAAGAAAGGATTTTTCCAAATGCCCATCAGAGCATTTACTATTTCCTATAATGTTATTATTATTAAAACGCTAAGGAGTTCTACTCCCCCTCCCCATCTGAAAAGAAATCTGCCCCAAATGCAAAACACAAGCAAAGAAGAGGAGTTTCAGTTTGAGTTTCACAGCACTAAGCAGCTTTAGCACAGTTGAGTAGTCAAGACCTTGTTGATGATCCAAACTCTGTCAAGGACCTTGGAGTTCTCATCTCTAATGATCTAAGTGCCAGAGCCCACTGTAACTACATAGCCAAAAAGGCATTAAGAGTTGTTAATCTAATCTTCTGTAGCTTCTTCTCTGGTAATATCACACTACTAACTAGAGCATACAAAACATTTGCTAGACCAATACTCGAATACAGCTCATCAGTCTGGAAACCACATTATGTATCTGATATTAACACAGCTGAGAAAGTCCAGAAATATTTCACAAGAAGAGTTCTCCACTCCTCTACTTGTTGCAGAATACCTTATGCCACCAGACTTGAAACTCTAGATCTAGAAAACCTAGAACTAACTCTAGATCTAGAAAATCTAGAACTACGCCGCCTTCGGTCCGATCTAAGTATAGTATATAAAATCATACCTTGCAATGTCCTACCTGTCAGTGAATACTTCAGCTTCAACCATTACAATACAAGAGCAAACAATAGATACAAACTCAAGGTTAATCGCACCAAATTTTATTGCAGGAAATACGACTTCAGCAACAGAGTGGTCAATGTCTGGAATATTCTACCTGACTCTGTGGTTTCTTCCCCAAACCCCAAAATCTTCAACATTAGACTGTCTACGATTGACCTCACCCCTTTCCTAAGAGGTCTGTAGGAGGCATGCATAAGCGCACCAACCGTGCCCACTGTCCCTGTCCTATTGTTTCTTTTATTTTTCTGATATGTATCCATGTATTCATAAGTATGTTTTTACTTATACCTGTTCATCTTGTAAGCAGTTGACCAACCAAATAAAATAAAAATAAAATAAAACTTGCTTCCTAAGGCAATTCCATGAAACAGGAAAGAAAGATCCTGCAGGAATCTGCCCCTGCAATACAATAATCGGCCACAGGAGGCAGTGTAACACAGCTGCTGACTTCATGCCATACTGTGTGTAGCTAGCTCACCATTTCTCAACCTTGCCTAGCTTAAGAGGGGCGAACTTCAACTCCCAGAATTCCCCAGCCAGATGTGCTGGCTGAAGAATTCTGGGAGTTGGCCCATACATGCCAGCTGGGAGCTGAAATCTGCTCATTTTAAAGTGGCCAAGGTTGAGAAATACTGCTGTAGATTCTTCAGTCCAGTAGTGGGACTCACATTTTTTTTACTACCAGTTCTGTGGGCGTGGCTTGGTGGGCGTGGTGTGGCTTGGTGGGCGTGGCAAGGGAAGGTTACTGCAAAATCTCATTCCTTCCCCATCCTACTTTCCAGCTCCTCTCTCCTGTGCAGGGCAACAAAAGAACCTGCTTTCCAGCTCCGCTCTCCTGTGCAGGGCAACCAAAGAAGACCCAGCCAATCATCTGGGACTCGGGAGGTGGAGAAGAGATGGGGGCGGGCCCAGTTAGAGGTGGTATTTGCCGGTCCTCCGAACTACTCAAAATTTCCGCTACCAGTTCTGCAGAACCGGTTAGAACCGGTTGAATACCCACCTCTATTCTTCACTCCTATTCCAGCTTTCCCTGTGCATGGATGGATGGAAGTTGTAATACAAAAGATCTGGAGGAGGACAGCTTGAAGAAGGCTTCTTAGCTGTAGCCTACTCCAGAGTATTCTGTGGGCTACCAGTACGTTTCTAGGAAAATAGCTGTTCATGTAGTCCTCCACAACCACCACAATTGGATCTAGAATTTCAGTTACTAAGCAAGGCAGTTGTTAAGTGAATTAACGTGAATCAGGCAGTCATTAAGCAAATCCATCAGCTTTGCTTATTGGAAGCCAGCTGGGAAGGTTTCAAATGGTTCCATGCATGGCTGGTTGCGAAGCACCCAAATTTTATCCTGTGGCTGGGGGTGGGTGGGGGGGGAGAGGGTTATTTTGAGGACTGGTCATAAGTTAGTTTTCTCGGTGCAGTTGTAATGGTCGCTAAATAGCTGTAAGTCGAGGATTATCTTACCGTAAGAAATAGCTTTGTTGTTGTATTTACCAGAAAGGAAATCAGAATGTTCTTTTTTGTACTTCCTTTCTTTCTGCCCTTTGGATTTTTTTTCTTTCTCTCTTTGTTCTTTCTCTTGCTCCTGCTTTTGCCTTTATTGCTTTGTAGAACAAAGAATCCTAGGGTTGGAAGGAACCCTGGAGGTCTTCTAGTCCAACCTCTTAACCAAGGTAAGAGACCGTGTATCTCGAACAAATGATTGTCCAGTCTCTATTCTATAACAATATAACAATTCTATTTCATTCTTTTATGTCCAGTCACACTTGGCCAATCAAGAATTCTGTTCTGTTCTGTTCTGTTCTGTTCTGTTCTGTTCTGTTCTATTCTATTCTATTCTATTCTATTCTATTCTATTCTATTCTATTCTATTCCTTGCAATATTTATTCTGTTCTATTCCATCCCATCCCATCCCATCCCATCCCATCCCATCCCATCCTATTTATTTACATTCCATTCCATTCTCTATCCTATCTTATCCTATCCTATAGTATACTATACATTATAGACTATACTATACACTATACTATGCTATGCTAATACTATACTATTCCATCCCATCCCATCCTATTCTATTTACATTCCATTCTCTATCCTATCCTATCCTATCCTATCCTACACATTATACACTATGCTATACAGAACTATTCCATTCCATTCCATACTATTCTAATCTTCCATTCATTAGCAAATGTTTTTTTCATCCTAGTTTACCTGTATAGATTACCTGTATTTGTTTTTACAAGCTAGGATAAAAAGGAGCAATCTGCACCGGGAGGACTTGCTGGTCCACCGTGTCAATCAACTGCTCTGGACAAGTAATCGGATAACGTCTTCTCCCTCAAGCGAATGGACTCCCCACCCAAGTTATCTGCCCTTACACAGGGCGGAGCATTTCCCCACGCCATTTGAGATCACCTTGAATCTCCTTTTGATTCAGTCAGAGTCAAAACGTTTGGTCTTGTGATGATGGCACCAAGTTAAAAAAAACCAGGAGATTCTGAGTTCTAGTCCCATCTCAGACATGAAAGTTAGCTGGATGACTTTGGGCCAATCACCAGGAGATTCTGAGTTCTGCTCCCGCCTTAGGCATGAAAGCCAATTGGGTGACTTTAGGCCAATCAACCAGGAGATGGTGAGTTCTAGTCCCAGTTTCTCTCTCTTAGCCCTGCCCGCCCTGCAGGGTTGTTGTTGCAAGGGGAAATAAGAGAAGGAAGGCATATTATTAAGCATCTTCACGACCTGGAATTATATATAAAAACAATAAAAGTGTTATAAAAATAAAAAAAATAGCCCAGAACTCAGTAATTCCCCTTTTCAAAGTGAGGGACCGCTTTCTCCAAAATTCCAGATACTCATTTAGTAGAAAAAACCACAAACCTCTGTTTATTGATTGACATTCAACTAGAAAAGGCACCAATAAATACACTGAAAATGAGCTGGGCGGGGGGGGTCCCTATGTATTTGGGGGAGGGGGTCTCTGCCACACTACATGAGTAGAGACCTTCCATATCTTCAACCACATCATCTCACAGCTCGTAAGAAATCTTCTATCATTCGCCCCGATTTTCATCTTTGCACAATGCTGGGTTTTTCCTGTTCCAGCCTCTCTGATGTTCCTTGAGGTCTACATCTCCCAACCTTCCCTCTGTCCAGGGATGGTCAAGAGGACAGCCCTGGTCACCAGAACCATGCTGGAGCAACTGAGATGGAGAACTAACCAGGGCAAAGGTAAAGATGAGGAGCTTGCTGTGCGCCTTAGGACCAGTGGTGGGATTCAAATAATTTAACAACCGGTTCTCTGCCCTAATGATTTCTTCCAAAAACCAGTTCACCAAACTGCTCAGAAAGTGTCGTGCCCCTGTCGGAGTCTGAATCTGAAGGGGAGTAAGATGAACAGCTGACAGGGAGCGGGAGTGTGGCTCCGTTGGCTTTGGAGGAAACTGGGGAAGGGCAAAGTCTGGCTGGGCAGAGCAGGGGAGAGGTAGAACAAGGGAGAGGGAGTTCAGAGGAAGACCCAGGCCCACCCCCTTTTCATCCTAGGGCATACAGGGAGGAACAGAGAAGGGAGCAACGTGGATTGCATGGTTTACAGAAGAGGAAAAGGCCCTGATTCCCTTCATCAGCCACAACTGGGAAGACAGTTGATAAGAAAGGCAGGCTGCATGCAGCAGGCTGTTGGGAGCAAACATGACTTTATCCTGTGTTGTCATGGCTTATCCATGTTCCTGGCGTCTTCCCAAACGTGAGTTTTGCCGTGCCCTCAAGTCTGAAATTCTTGCTCCTGCCTTGCCAAACTAATTACTTCAGTTTAGCTTGTTTGGACTTTAAGTTACAGTTTGTGTTGATCGTGTTTTGGACTTAATTTTCTGCAGTCAAAGGCTGTTCCTGGGAGAGTTTTTCTCCAGCCAGAAGGCAACCTGTACCTTAGGAGCAAAGTTGGAGATAATAAAGGGACTCTTATTGATTATCTGACTGTGTAGCCTTTGTGCCACACCCTGGGTCATCACAGAAAGTTAACAACCGGTTCTCCCTAACTTGTGCGAACTGGCTGAATCCCACCACTGCTTAGCACCGATAATGAATTACACACACACACACATACACTGAAATGTTTGTGTCCGAACATATCTGGCAGCATGAAAATCATCGTTTCGAAGAACCCGAAGGCCACAGGTTTCTTTGCCCCAGAGTCATGGCCGCACAGAAATGGAAGCCAAGTTGGCCGCCTCCTCCTCCTCCTTCGGGAGAGAGAAGAACCACAACTAGGAAAGTCTATTGGCTTCAAGACGCCCAGAAGATGCCCACCTTGGGCCTTGATTGTTCTTCTCGGTTGCAGATGCCAAACTTCTCTCTCTTGCTTTTCCTTCCGAAAATGGAAGCTGTGTAGTGATCTTGGCCACCGGCTAGCCTGCTGGAAGGGCCCGACGGAAAATGGTTGGCCTCAGTTTTATGATCCTGCAACGCCCGCGGGAGATGCCAGACCTCAGACCCTGATTTCCCCGGCATTGGAGCTCAAAGGCGGGTTGACTGGATGACCGGAGATGTTGAGCTCTTTTCCGGCGTCTCTGCCAGGATGGCTTTGGATTTCCATCTAGCTCTGGGGAGACAGATGTTAAAAGGCCATTATAAGCCACAGATTTTATTAGCAGGAGGAATAAAGGGGAGGTGAGATACGTGATTGGAAAAAGAGGCTGCACCCGAGCAGAGAGGAGCCTCCGTGGTACAAAAGAGAGACGGAAAATCAATTTTTGCAGAGATAGGAACAGGCAATAGGAAATTGCAAAATGATGAAAGGCATCGAATCAGATGGAGAGAGTGGAATACAGCAGGGTAGGGTAGGGTAGGGATAGGACCGGGTAGGATAGGATAGGACAGGATAAAATAGGATAGGATGGGATGGGATGGGATAGAGAATGGAATGGAATGGAATGGAATGGAATGGAATGGAATGGAATGGAATGGAAT
>NW_020769404.1:2472255-2482371 GCF_900518735.1 Pseudonaja textilis
TCCTATCCTATCCTATCCTATCCTATCCTATCCTATCCTATCCTATCTGCAAACGATGATTTTAGATCTCTGTTGCACCCAAACAATATAGTTGATACTGTATTTGGTGGTGAATGTCCACACCGCACACCTCAATATTTGAACCAGTGGCTGCAAAGCAGTGGTGGAACTGAAAGTGTGAACATGCTTCACGTGCATGTGTGCACATTCTGTGCTTGCACGCGGCTTCAAACACACGACGATTTCATGCGCGCGGCTTCTAGCAGCCGCTGTGAGTGGAGCAGGTGAGGCATGGAAATCACCTGGGCTGTGTGGGCAGGACAAGTGAACCAGAGAGCATTAGATATATCGGGCTGGATAGAACCGAGGTGAGTGGGCAAACCCAGCCGGTGGTTGGAACCAGTGGTACAGGCAAACAGGTCCGAACTGGCAGCAGCCCACCTCTGGTGCCGTGGTTACAGCAGCGACTTGGACCAACATTAACCTCCCAAAGATGCTGGCTTAGCAGTGCAGGAGAAGTTGTTTTCCCCTTTTAATCTGGGGAGAAATTGAGAAGAAACCTCTATGCCAGTGCATGTCCGTTTGATGCGCTCGCTTGCCAGATGTGCACATCGTTCTAAGCACCCAGTGGTTGGCCAGTTGATTTGGTGACGGGAACACTCTGCCCTCTTTGCAGAAGTTGCCAAGCCAGGATATTTTTTAGCCACGCTTTACCGAACAGGCTGCCTTTGAGATTAATAATACAAAGTTCACAGCCAGCCGGTGCATCAAAATGCGTCATTTCATTCCTGGAACTTTCGTTTTGTTTATCATTTATCGAGAGGCTTTGGAGCGCCTTCCTTCAAATGTTCGTTTCTTCTCATTGGAGACGAGTGTTCCCTCCTCACATGGTTCTAGTTAATCAGTTTGCAGCCGCTTTCCCCAGTCCATCCTGCCTTGCATCCAGGGATGGTCAGAACATGGCTAACCATTGATCAAGTGACCTTCCCTCTCCTGCCAGCTCTGAGCACATGGAGGGCCGCGCATGTCCTTCCTTCGTTTTGGCCCTTCCTTCCTTCCATGAACTCAAAATTCCTGGAAATCAACCTGCACAGAGAGCCTTCCTACTCCTGGCCTTTTGACACAGTCCCTGCTGATTTGGGTGCACACGCATAGACAGTATCCTAGAGTCATCAGATTGGAGGGGGTCTTTGAGGTCATCTAGGCCAACCCCCTTGTGCAGGATCCAGTAGAACGATGTGTTTCCCAGCAGTGTTTATAGGCAGCTTTGTTCTAGTTTGATCTACATGTGGACCAGTTTGGTCTGGTGGTTAAGGCACCAGGCTAGAAAGCAGGCAACTCCGAGTTCAAATTCCACCTTAGGCATGAAAGATGGTTTGGTAACTTTGGGCCAATCACCAAGAGGTAGTGAGCTCTAGTCCTGCCTTAGGCACAAAAGCCAGCCAGGTGACTTTGGGCCATTCACTCTCTCTCTCAGCCCAGCCAACCTCACTGGGTTGTTGTTATGGAGAAAAAAGGAGAGGAAGGCAAGTTGATAACTCAAGTGAAAGAAAGGAAGGAAGGAAGGAAAAAACTGCGTTAAGATCTGTAAACATCAACTCCCAGAATTCCCCAATGTCTGCTGGGGTGACAGGAAGAAACCCAGATAGTTTGCAGCAGCAGACTTAGATCTGATCCCAAAGTAGTCCTCGACTTAAGACCACAAGTGGGAGTGGAATTTCCATTGGTAAGCAGAGGGGCGTTAAGTGAATCATGCCCCATTTTATGAGCTTTCTTGCCATTGTTAACTGGACCACTGGGTGGAGGATCATTAAAGAGAAACGGCTGGAAAATGGCCCCCAAAACAGCTGAAAAACGGGTGGTGGGATTAGCTAGTTCGTCGAACTGGGCAGAATTTTAACCACCAGTTGAATCCCACCTCTGGAGAAATCCAACCTAGAACTAAGGAAACATTTCCTGACGGTGAGTACAATCAGTGGAACCACTTGCCTGCAGAAGTTGTGGACGCTCCAGTCCTGGAGGCTTTTAAGAAGACTCTGGACAGCCATTTGTCTGAAATGGTATATAGCGTCTCCTGCCTTCAGCAGGGGGGTGGACTAGAAGACCTCCAAGGTCCCTTCCAACCATGTTATTCTGTAATTCTGTAATCCTATTACCACCCCAGCAAGTGGCGAAACCTCATCCCTTTTGCCCGCCGTTTTAATTCTTCACTATTTCAATGATCAAGAATAATGTCGACTTGGATTGCGCGGATGCTATGATCCCATTTTTAATCTCCTTCTGTTTTTCTTCCCGAATGCTGCTCTTGGCAGAAGAGCAGAGAAAATTGATCACAAAATGCATTTCAGAATGGTAAACCGGCGGCTTAAGCAATGAGAGGGCATCCAAACCACTCCCAACCCCCGCCAGCCCGATCTGCTTAATCCAGATTATCAAGCAATTTGGCAGCTGCATTTGCAAAGCGTGGTTCGTTTTCACCTGGATTGGTTTCCTGCAGAATTTAGCCGTCTTGGACAAAGCCCTGCCTATTAGCTCGATCGATGATTCGTGCATTGTTGCACAGACTCAGAAAATGGATCCGTTCACAGGCTGTTATAATCCCAGGCTCCATTTTTGTGCTAAATCCCAGGCAGATTATTTTTGTGAATTGCAATTAAGCAGCTCAGCCGGTCAGAGGATCAAAAGAGATTCGCTCTTCCAGCATTGGAGCATCTCCTGAATGCAAAGCCGTGTTCCCAGGGTAGAGATAACATTTTGGGGTCTTCCTTGTTATCGTAATTCTGTTTCTTTTCCAGTTCCATGGGTGGCAATTTTGTTTTTTCCCCTGATTTATGAAGGCCTTGGAGATGCCAGCCAATCGGCATTGACCGGGATCAGAACAGTAGATAAATACGGGGGGGGGGGGGAGGAGGAACGGACAGATCCTTGATTGTCAAAACAAGTTGTTTGCAAGGAGGTCTTTTGGACTTTTGCCTCTGGAGGGGACAGGGATGTGTGTGTGTGTGAGAGAGAGAGAACAGGTCATTTCCTTTGTTGGTCCTGAATGGCAAAATAAACTGGGTTGGCCTTGGGTGCAAATCAAAAGACTTTTCCAGCTTCAGCTGGTTTTTCACTCCTGATGAAACTCTGGCAGGTGCCAGGCCAGGCAGGGGTGAACAAGGACTTCCTAATCGAAGGGTGAACCTTGCACTCCCACTCCCATGGGTCAGTGGTCACCTTGGCCGAGGGACGGCCAAGGCTCTGCTTTGCAGCTGGATCCAGAATGCCACGACGCCGATGGGGAGATTACGTGGCAATAGCTTGCGGTGTTGGGTTGAGCTCAGCATGTCTGCAGAGTTCGAATCAGAACCAGAGATTTTGAAGCATCCTTGGAGGTCTTCTAGTCCAGGGGTCCCCAACTTTTGGGACCTCAGGGACCACCAAACTCATCATTTTAAATCCCGCGGGCCAGAGACCCTGGGAAAATCCCCCCCAAAGTCTGCAGGAAAATCCCCCACCCCGTTTTCCTACTGATCGATCATTATTTAGGATCGCAGGATACCATCTCCGGCTCCGTTCTCAGGGGGAGAGAGAGAGACTTTTGGCTTCATGCAAGGAAAACAGCAGAAGCAGCAGAAGTCTTTTTTTTTTTCTCTCCCCCAAACTCCGCCAGAAATGAGTCTTTGTTGGCGCAGCCTCTTGGAGCAGGAGGCCTTGCAGGGTCCCAAAGTCTCATTTCTGGCAGACTTTGGGGGAGAGAAAGACAGACTTTGGCTGCTTTCCTTGTGTGCAGCCAAAAGCAGAAGAAGAAAGAAGCGGAAAGAAGCAGCCCGGTGGGCAGGCCAGGCGCGTGGGGCGAGTGGGACAAGTTCCCCCCCTCTGCCTTTTCTCCCCTCCCTCACTACCTCGTGTTGTTTGCAATGCAAGTGACGCAAGCTTTGTGTTCCCACGCAGCCTGGATTAATTGCTTTGGGGGGTGACATTTCTCTGCGGACCACTAAAATTTTCTCGCGGATCACCAGTGGTCCCCAGCCCACTGGTTGGCGAGCACTATTCTAGTCCAACCCCCCTGCACAAGCAGGAGACCCTATACCAAGGATCCCCAAACGTGGCAACTTCAAGACTTGTGGACTTCAGCTCCAGGTCTCTCCAGCCAGCATAGCGACCTCTGCTCTGTACCGTTACAGACAAACGGTTGTCCAATCTCTTCTTGAACCCCCCCCAGTGAGAAGGGAGGGAGGGAAGGAAGGAATGCTAAAGAGTTGGAAGTCTTCTAGTCCGGCCAGCCCCCTGCACAAGCGGGAGGCCCTACTTCTACCACTTCAGAAGAGTGGCCGCCCAGCCTCTTTCTCAAAGCCTCCAGTGATGAAGCACCCCACAACTTCTGAAGGGAAGCCATTCCTCGGGTTAGTGGTTCTGTCAATTCTCCTTCAGGTTGTTTCTCTCTTCAATCATCTTCCACCTGTTACTTCTTGTTTGGCCCTCATGATTCAGGAAGGAATTGTAATACTGGATCTCAGAGATCTTCTAGTCCAACCCCCTGCTCAAGCCAGGAGCCTTAGACCATCCCAGCCAAATGGTTCTCTAATCTCCTTTTGAGAACCTCCAGTCATGGAGCAGCTACAACCCCGAGAGACAAGCTGTTCCATTCACTGTTCTTGCTGTCAGAAAATTTATCTAGTTTTGGGTTGCTTCTCTCTTTGATGAGTTTCCATCCATTGTTTCTTCTCTGCCTTCTGGTGCTTTGGAGAATAAGTTGACCCCTTCCTCTTCTTTGGGGCAGCCCCTCAAATGTTGGAAGGCTGCTATCATGTCACCCCTGGTCCTTCTTTTCATTAAACTAGACCTGCCCAATTCCTGCGACCATTCTTCATCTGTTTTAGTCTCCAGTCCTCTAAAATCACCATTGTTGCTCTTTTCTGCATTCTTTCCAGAGTGTCACCCGGGTGTGTTGTATTTTGCAGTTCCCCAAATGACAAATTAATCAATAAGGAAGTTAACTACTCAGACCCCAACTTCCTCTTTATTTCTAGTCTGTATCCTTCTGAGAATTGCTGAGTTTCACTCATGGATGGACAGAGATCTTAGCAAAATGCATTTTTTTTAAAAAAAATCTAGGTCAGCCATCACTTCTTTGTCACAAAATCTTGGCAGTTGCCTTTCAAAAGTACAAGGAACGCTGTATTGAACTTGTCTCCTTTATCTGGGTCTATGCTGTAAAAACACACACCGCTGTTTTCATTCCTAAATATGGAGAGGGTTTTATTTTAAAATGCCTTCCTGTAAGCCTGATAAACAATTAATGTCCCCAAAGCTTGCTCCATTTCCCAACCGTTTCTCTGGGGTCACCCATCATGCAAAACCTACAACCTGGGGAGAATGGAATGGAGAGTAGAGTAAATCGAATCAAATCAAACCGAATCTATATATCTAAAAGCGAAAGACCACTCATGCATCAATCACAAAATCTCCAGCACCGTAAAGCCTACAAACTTGAAATTTGGCACGTAGGTTCCTCTTGGCTTCTAGGTGCTTACTAAGAAAGGATTTTTCAAAATGACCATCAGAGCATTAGTATTTCCTATATTATCATTATTATTATTATTAACATGCTCTGATGCTAAGGAGTTCTACTCCCTTCCCCACCTGAAAAGAAATCTGCTCCAAATGCAAAACACAAGCAGAGGAGAGGAGTTTGAGTTTCACAGCACTAAGAAGCTTTAGCACAGTTGAGCTAAGCCACGCCCAGGCTCCTTGCTGTCTCCTTGCTCACACAGCAAATACTGTTTCAGTTTCCAAACAGCCCTCAACTCTCTCACACACTGACAGGACGCTAGCCAGATGGATACCGATGGATGCTGGTAAGCAGAGGCACAATGTTTTTTCCCCTTATTTTCCTCCCCCAAAACTAAGCCCGACCCCGTAGTTTCGTACCGAAGCACGGGTATTGAGCTAGTATCCAATAAAATTATCCACTCACAAGGGCCACAAGATGAGAAGCAGGAGACCCTATACCATTTCAGACAAATGGTCCAAGAAGCTCCTTCCCCTCTTGCCATTGATTAATTGTTCTTCAGTCAGAACTGAAGAAGCTCCTCGGAGGAGAAGCGAAACGTCTTCAGAGAAAAACCAGAAAGTCCAATTGCCTCTTGGGAAAAAAAGCACCTTTGGGGCAATTCTGCACTCTGTTCCCAGGTTCTCCTTGAAGGCTGGTTTGATCTGGTCCTGGCATCTCTGGTTTCTGCCCGGCCTGCCTCCCCATTGCCATCACTTGTCTTCCCGTCACCATATTTCTTTTTGCTACTCTACGTTTGACACACACACACACACACACACACACACACACCACATTTTATGTCAAGATGCCAACAAAGCACAAAAGCTGAAGATGGCAGATATCTGACAATCCTTCCGTTGAGGCTGCCTAGGCCTGCATTAGCGTTTTTGGCAGCTGTGGCCTACTGCTGGCTCATACCGTTCCACTGTCGGGTTTGGTTCTGCAACGCAGCCACAGGACAGAGCCAGGCTTCAGAGCGTGAGCAAGCAGAGGGGCACCCAAATCCATTGATTTAGTTTTAGGGGAGCCTCAGAACTGCAAAGTTTAATAAGCTCTGCCCAAACTACAGTTTGGGGATAATGGCCCAAAGAAAAGAAAAGAAAAAATATCAGAACACCCGGTTGCCTCTTGGAAAAAGCATCTTTGGTGACCTGGATGGCTGAGAATCTCCATTAGACGTCTGGCCACAAAGCTAAATATTGTCAGCAATAGATTTGGAAAGGGTTTTATTTCCATTAGACAATCAGTGACTTGCTTGGGTTATCGTTTCGCAGATATTTCCTCATATAAACTGAGGTGGGGAAAGGACAGCAGTGGCTTTTGACTTCCTGATGGCTTCCCCATTGATTTTCCTTACAGAAAGATCGGCAGAGCGAGCGCATGGGAAATGCAGATCATGTAACCATATCTGGCTGCAGGAAACGCAGCACCACAAAGTTCTGGGTTCTACATTTAGGCAAGAAAAATCAAATGCGTAGGTAGAGGATAGGTGGTACCTGGCTCAATAGTAGTAACTGTGAGAGGGATCTCGGAGTCCCAGTGGACAACCATTTAAACATGAGCCAGCCGTGTGCCGCACCTGCCAGAAAAGCCAACACAGTTCTAGGCTACATCGACAGAGGGATAGAATCCAGATCACTATCATTAGTACCACTTTATTGTTCTGACCAAGGCTTCCTGAGACACCAACAAACATACAAAATACAAACCCCTTTTATTTTAGTTCAATGGCTGTGAATTATCACCATTCACAGCCCAGAATGAGTTTTAAACAGGTCATAATTAGTCCCAGGGTTGTCTGCCAAAATTCCTCGGGAGGTGTCTGATAAGAACGCCCCTTTATCTGACTTGAAGTGCTGCCAACGACTAAAGTCCCAATTAGTCTTTCCAAAACTAAACAGAGAACAAATTCACAAACTTTCAGAGTCCAAACCGACCAGTTACTTCCTGCAGAGGATTTCCTACCTTTGCACTTCCTTTATAGCTTATGGGAGGGCCAATCACCTCCAAGCCTTACTCCCGAGTCGCCACTTTTGTCTCAGCTGCTCTTGCCTTCTGGCAGCTCTGCACATACGCACACTGAGCACAGGCTCCCCTTGCTCCTCTGCCTCACTGCTGCCAGACTCTGGAGTCAGCACCCCACTCCCAGATGGTCCTGGCCCGCTCTCTGCATCGGACGCAGGACCCTCGTCCGAGCCCTCCCAGACCCCCGGACTGGTCCCCGTTCTTCCCCACTGTCCGATTCCGCTGCTGTCTGCACAGGCTGCTGGCGAACCACAACATTTGCAATCCCTTGGTAAGGCCACACTTGGAATACTGCACCCAGTTTTGGTCTCCATGATGTAAAAAAGAGGTTGAGACTCTAGCAAGAGTGCAGAGAAGAGCAACCAGGATGATTAGCGGGCTGGAGGCTCAAACATTCGATGAACGGTTGGAGGAACCGGGTATGTCTAGTCTAATGAAAAGAAAGACTAGGGGAGACATGATAGCAGCATTCCAGGATCTGAGGAGCTACCACAAAGAAGAGGGAGTCAATTTATTTTCCAAAGCCCCTGAAGGCAGGACAAGAAACAACAGATGGGAACTCATCAAGGAGAGAAGCAACCTGGAATTCAGGAGAAACTTCCGAACAGTGAGGACAATTAACCAGTGGAACTGTTTGCCACCAGAAGTTGTAAATGCTCCAACACTGGAAGTTTTCAAAAAGATGGTGGATAGCCATTTGTCTGAAGTGGTGTAGGGTTTCCTGCCTAAGCAGGGGGTTGGACTAGAAGACCTCCAAGGTCTCTTCCAACTCTGTTATTCTATTCTAAAGTTGCCAAATTTGGGGAGCATTCTGCAAGTTCGCCCATTTGAGGTATGTTAATTCAAAATGTGTTGCTCTGAAGAGGCACCGTTTCACCCAATCAAAGGTTACAAACAATCAAACAGAAACGTTGCATAAGTTTGTTTGTTTCATGAATATTTTTAATACATTCAGAAGCAAATGCGAATTCATGATGAAGTCCCAGGCTGCACGTGAAGGTTATGATCCTGCTGGTATTATATTACCCTGCTTTTCTGAATAAGCAAAAAAAAAAAAAAGGCAGCATTCACATTACACCAAAACAAACCACAGCAGCTGGAATCGCTCAATTGTATTTCTGTTTTTCTGTGTGGTTAATTTACAATTACAGTATTATGCAAATCCAAAATTAAAAAAGATTGAGCTAATAACCACTGCTCAATTATCTATGCACAGGTAAGCATGTTATGGGAGGGGAGGAAGATCACATTTTGCAGGTAAACTATTCCTTAAGAGTTCCAGATTAGATAGCCTTATCTTTTCGTAACATCACCCCTGTTTATGGCTATTATTTTTGCAATTTAATTAAGTGCTACATAAAGAATTCACAGGTGTTGGTCTCATCATTTTCTTTTTATAGAATCATTGCTGTAATGTAGTCCTCAGTTTACAATCACAACTGAGCCCAACATTTATCTTGCTGAGTGAGATGGTTGTTAAGTGAATTTTGCCACATTTTACAACCTGTCTTTAACAGATTAACAGGGTTGGAAGGGGCCTTGTAGGTCATCTAATCCACCCCTCCTGCCCAAGCGAGAGATCCTACACCATTTCTGACAAATGGCAGTCCAATCTCTTCTTGAAAGTCTCAAGTGATGACGCTCCCACGACTTCTGAAGGCAACTTCTGTTCCATTGGTCGATTGTTCTCCCTGTCAGGAAATTCCTCCTTATTTCTGCGTTGAATCTCTCCTTGTTCAGTTTCCATCCATTCTTCCTTGTCTGGCCTACAGACCCTTTAGTAAATAGCTTGACCCCCTCCTCCTCTCTGGGGCAGCCCCTCAAATGTTGGAAGGCTGCTCTCCCATCTCCCCTGGTCCTTCTCTTCACCTGCCTTGCCACAGCTATTGATTGAATTATTGTTAAATTAGTAACCCAGTTGTTAAGTGAATCTGGCTTCCCCATTGATTCTGTCAGATGGTCACAAAAGAGGGTCACACAGTGTAACCGTCATAAATGCGAACCAATTGCCAGGCATCCAAATTCTGATCCAGTGACCATGGAGACGCTGCTACAATAAGTGTGAAAAAAATGGTTACAAGTCCCTTTTTTCGGTGTTGTTGTAACTTCGGCCACTAAATGAACCATTGTAAGTTGAGGACTACTGTTATTCTGCTGCCTGGAGCTGATGCCTTGAGGCTGCCTCTATTCTCTCTAGACTCGACATTGGTATCCCAATAGATATTTCTAAAGTTTTTATTTTATTGTGTTTACTCATCTAGGTGAAATATTATTATATAATATATTGCTTGTTCATGTATGATACGTCGTACGCTAAATAAATTCACAGGTGTGGTTGCTATACGCCTACGTAGCAAAACAGAGGAAGCAAATAGTTTTAACTATCTCTTGCAGAGTCATCCTCTTAGATCGGGGTGGGAAATAATGGCCCTTTTATGAAAGGCTCGGGAATTCTGGGAGTTGAAGTCCACAAGTCATAAAATCGCTTCCCGCCCCTGCTCATAGATTAACGGAAGGGACCTTGTAGGTCATCTAGTCCAACCCCCCGCACACAC
>NW_020769404.1:2482381-2494123 GCF_900518735.1 Pseudonaja textilis
CTGGATGCCCTAACATGGGACTGGCTGGGGAGGATGGGTACTGCAGCTGGATCCCTAGAAGAGCCTCATGGGATCATCTGGGGATGAGTGATGATGCTGGAAGAGCAGCCCAACGGGACTGGCTGGGGAGGATGGGTCCTGCAGCTGAGAGAGGGGGGGGCGGGGAGGCCGAACCGCGCAAGCGCTCCAAGCTCTCCCCCTCCGTCCCTCCTTCCCCCCCCGCTCAGCCGGGCCGGCGGCGATGACATCACCCCTGCCGGAGCCTGACGCAGCTTCTATTTTTAGGGGGCCAATGGGAGGGCCCCCGCCGGGGTCACGTGGCTCGCGGGCAGGCGGCCGAGCCGGCGCGCGCGCGCGCGGGCGGGCAGGCGCGGGCGGGGTGAAGAGCAGGCGTTGTGGCGGGAGCGAGCCCGGCGCGCGCGTGCCCGGAGACGCCTCCCGGGCTCCGTCGCTCCTTCCGTCGCTGCTGCTGCTGCCGCTGCCGCCGCTGCTGAGACGCCCGCGGGGAGGAAGGGAAGGGAAGCGGAGCGGAGCGGGGGGAGGCTGGCCATGCGCTTGCCCGCCCCTGCCGGCTAGCCCGCCCGGGGGGCGCCTCGCCCTGCTGCTGCCGCTGCCCTGGGGGCCCCCATGGGAAGGGGCCGGTCCGGAGGCGCGCCCGGGCCCCGCCTGCCTGCTCCCTGCTCGGGGATGCCGCCGCCGATGCCGCCGCCGCCGCCGCCTCTGATGCCGGCTTGAAGGGAGGAGGAGGAAGAGGAGGAGGAGGAGGAGGAGAAGCAGCCGCAGCCGCGGCAGAGCCGCCTTGACCTTGCTCGGGACGCCGCTCTGCAACCTGTTGGCCGCACCTGCGAGGAGGAGGAGGGGGGGAGATAGCGGGGGTCTCCTCCGCCGGCAGGCCGCTGCCCAAGCGGTCCATCCCTCCTTCCTTCCCTCCCTTCCTCCATCTATCCCTCCTTCCCTCTCTCCATCCCTAAATCCCTCCCTTCGTCTCTCCCTCCCTCCCGGAGCGCCAGGGGACCCCGGCTGACCGGCTGGCCCTGGGAGGAGGGGGTCTCTCCAGGCCCCTCTGCTCCCCCCCCCCCGGTCTTCTTCAGAGGCTTGCTTGGTCTCCGCTTGATGGGGGGGCCCTGAACTGGACAGCCTGCAGCCCCCCCTTCCTTCGATGTGACCCACAGCTGCCACTGAGGACTTCAACTCACCTGAATTCTCCCCCGCCCACTCCCTACACACACCTGAGATTGGCCAGGAGCCAGACTGGGACTGGCGACCCCCCCCCCCCCCCCCCCCGCCATCCCTTACCTGGACAGGTGATGGGGTTCCCGCTGCTGCATCCGGAGGGGATGCCCGGTGCCCCCCTGAGAGGTTAAAAGCAAAGCCGGGCGTCACCCAGGGTTAAGCTGCCGGATGGACAGACGGACCACCCCGCTTAACGACATGGAGACCAAAATCCCTCCGGCCGTCACACCGACCAGCCCTTCGTCCCCGGGGCTGTCTCCGGTGCCGCCTCCGGATAAAGTGGACGGTTTTTCCCGCCGGTCGCTGCGCCGGTCCCGCCAGAGACGATCGCACAGTTCTTCCCAGTTCCGGTACCAGAGCAACCAGCAGGAGCTGACACCTCTCCCACTGCTGAAAGGTAGGACGGGGGAGGGGTGGGGAACGGGCTGGGCTGGCTGGATTTCGGACCCCTGCCCCATGGGGTTTGGAGGGCTTTTGTCAGATGCCCAAGGTTAAGCCCACCCCCCCCCGGCCCACCCAACTTGGGTGCCATTGGATGCCAGCCTGGCCCGAGAAAAGGCAGCCTTGCCAAGCTATGACCCCCCCCCCCAAACAGGCCATACCCAAATAGAAGACCGAGTTGGAAAGGGACATTGGAGGTCTTCTAGTCCAACCCGCTGCTCCGGCAGGAAAAGCTGTAAATCAATTCAAACAAAATGAATCCCGAGTTCCTGAGAAGGGCAGAACTTGCTCAGATAAACTGTGGATTGCTTATTTGTGAGTCCTGTTGAGGATGCGGTAGCTTGTTAAATGATGGCTTGTTAGTACCGTGCAATTTTGGGTGGTTTCATACAGTAAAGCTCTGGGATAATTTATTCTTTTTATAGGTTTACGCCTGCCTCTATTACAAATGCAAGGGAAGGGGGTTGGACTAGAAGACCTCTCCAGGCCCCTTCCAACCGTATTATTCTTCGATCTAAGGTGGCAAACTTGCCTAACATTCCTTCCTCCTCCTTTTATCCCACAACAGCCCTGCAAGGTGGGCTGGGCTGAGACAGAAAGACTGGTTTAGAGTCACCCAGCTGGCTTTTGTGCCTAAGGCGGGACTCGAACTCCCTGTCCTGGTTTGGCTTCAGCCGGCGATCAATAAACCAGAGCCAAGCAGTTGTGATCTTTATGTATTAGATTTGTATCCTGCTTTTATTACTGTATATAAGTAACTCAAGGCAGAAACAGGTACCTCATACAGGTAGACCTCAATTTACAACAGTTCGTTTAGTGTCCGTTCAAAGTTATAAACGGCCCTGAAAAGAGTGATTTAGGACCGGTTTTTTTCCAGCAGGCCTGTGGTCATGTGATCAAAATTTAAACGCTTGGCAACTGACTGGTATTTATGACGGTTGCAAGTGTCCCAAAAATCACGTGATCCCCTTTTGCGGCCTTCTGACCAGCAGAGATAATGGGGAAATCAGATTCACTTAACAACGGAGTGACTTAACAACTTCAGGGATTCATTTAACAACGGTGGCAAGAAAAGCCGTAAAATGGGGCAATAGCACTAGCCTTTAGATTTATATTCTGCTTCCCAGGCCGCTCTAAGCAGTTTACGGAATCAGCCTATTTGCCCCCAACAGTCTGGGTCCTCATTTTACTGACCTTGGAAGGACGGAAGGCTGAGTCAACCTAGAGCCAGTCAGGATCAAACCGCTGGCAGTGGGCAGAGTTAGCCTGCATAACTACATTCTGACAACTGGGAAGGGAGGAAGGAGCCCTTAGACTTATATAGCGCTTCACAGTGCTTCACAGCCCTCTCTAAGCGGTTTACAGAGTCAGCCTCTTGCCCCCAACAATCTGGGTCCTCATTTTACCCACCTTGGAAGGACGGAAGGCTGAGTCGACCTTGCTAAGTCAAACTCACTTAACAAATGTTTCACTTAGCAGCATAAATTTTGGCCTCAATTGTGGTCGTCACTCGAGGAGTACCTGTAAGTTTGAACGTAAACTCACTCCACTGCAAGTTTAACCCACAAAAAGCAAACTTAAAAATGAAGTTAACTGCAGTCGCAGTGCCAATTGCTCGGTTTTGAAGTGGCTAAGTTAACTGTCTCAGAACCTAGGGCTGGGAGGGACCTCGGAGGTCTTCTAGTCCAACCCCCTGCTCAGGCAGGAGACACTTATGCCATTTCAGACACATGGCTGTCCAATCTCTTCTTAAAAACAGTGATGGAGCACCCACACCTTCTGGTGGCGAGCAGTTCCACTCGATGCTTGCCGTAAAAAGGATCAGCCAGGAAATAAGGTGACAAGGATAATCCTTTTTAGCTTGCAGCTCTCGTGAGTAGATAATTTTATTGGATACTAACTCCATATCCATGCTTCGCTACGGAACTATGTGGTCGGGCTTAGTTTTTTTGGGGAGGAAAATAAGAGGGAGAAAAATTGTGCCTCTGCCTACCAGCCTCCATCGGTATTCATCTGGCTAGCGTCCTGTCAGTGTGTGAGAGAGTTGAGGGCTGTTTGGAAATGGAAACAGTATTTGCTGTGTGAGCAAGAAGGAGACAGCAAGGAGCCTGGGCGTGGCTTAGCTCAACTGTTCTGGACTAAAGCTGCTTGGTGTTGTGAAACTGAAACTCCTCTGCTTGTGTTTTGCATTTGGAAGAGATTTCTTTTCAGGTTGGGAGGGAGAGTAGAACTCCTTAGCATCAGAGCGTGTTAATAATAATAATAATATAGGAAATACTCTAAATGCTCTGATGGTCATTTTGAAAAATCCTTTCTTAGTGAGCACCTAGAAGCCAAATTTCAAGTTTGTAGGCTTTACAGTTCTGGAGATTTTTTGATGATGCCTGAGTGGTATTTTGCTTTTTATATATATATATAGATTTTCCTAGGGAGATGACTTGGTTTAATGCAGCTTCCTGGGTCACAATCTTAAGAAGGTGGGTAGATAGGAGATGGGCCAGAAATTTCGGGTCAGAGGTTGGATCCTGGGGGGTGAGGGGGGGGGGGAAACTAAAATTATAGGTGTGTTTGCAGGAAAGGGCCAACCCTGGTCTTGTATTTTTTCTAGCATCTCATACTTGAGGGATTATTTTCCAAGGCTCCTGGGGGAAATGCAGGGGTCTGGCTGGAACCGGTGGGGGAGATGCTGTTATTGATTGCTAGTAAAAACGATAGGAAGGAAATCATTTTACTGATGATCTCTTGGCCGAAATGCAAGCCTTAAATGATCACTAAACAGCCGAAGAGCCATTAAACACATTACGTATTACGGAGAAAGGGCCAGGCAGATTAGAAGGGAATAACAAAACTTACTAGCTATTAAAAAAAACAAAGTAGCCACACATTTTAACTTTCTCTCTCTCTCTCTCTCTCTCTCTCTCACACACACACACACACACACACACACAGACACACACACACACACACACACACAAGGGCATATAACTGGAGCCGTGCCCCACCCCAGCTGAACAACAATATCATGGCAAAGGAGGATTTCATTGCAACAAAATATTTCTCTGTTTGAAAAATAATAAATGGGAGAAACTTAAAGAAACATTTTGTCTTTTTTTTTTGGAGGTTCGAAGAAAAGAACAAAAGAAAAACAAACCCAAATGTGAAAAGAGTTTTTTTCACCATCAAACCTCCTTACTGTCCATCCATTTTTCTAGCTATCCTCCCCGACCTTCCCCTATTTTTCCTTTCCATCTATCTTCCCTTCTTCCTTCCTTTCTTCCTCTGTATATCTATCATCGGTCTGTCTCCATTTATCTACCTACCTACCACTCCTCTGCTTCTATTTATTCACCCATCTTCTATCCACTCATCCTTCATTTATCTATTCTCTCCCTCCCTCCCTCTCTCTCTGTGCCCGTGGGTGCACTTGGTCCCTTTTCCAGATGTGGCCCCCGCCCCCCCCCCCCCCCCCCCCCCCCCCCCCCCCCCCCCCCCCCCCCTTTCCCGCGGGGGCCCCCGCCCCCCCCCCCCCCCCCAGAGTCCTTGCTCCAGGAACTTGGCCGTGGTGGAGAGGCCACCTGATGCTACCACGTCCCTCCTGACTCCTTGATGCTGGAGTCGCTTCTCCTGGGTGTTGGAAGCCGTCAGCCTCCCAGCTGCCGTGGTTACAGTTCCCAGGGGCTGCCGAGAGCTGCCTGGGGCCCCAAGGGTGCCCCCAAGGAGATGGTGACAACACGCCCGGGGCGGCCACAATCGCAACCCGCCTTCGGCTCTTAGTGCCATTCCTTGCAGGATTCCTTGCTCCGAATGCCTGCTGGCGATGAGCTGAGGATGGCAACGGCTTGGCCCCCTTGCGATGGCCATCCTGAGGTTTCTGGGACCCCGGTTTGCAACTTGCAGCTCTCTCTCCCCCCCCCCCCCCCCCCCCGCCAAGTCTGAAAAAAAGTTTGGAGAAGAGCAACCAAGATGATTCAAGGCCTGGAGACTAAAACATCCGAGGAATGTTTTCAGGATTTGGGTCCGGCCAGTCTAGAAGAAAGAAGGATTAGCGGGGACACGATAGCAGCATTCCAGCATTTGAGAGGCTGCCACAAAGAAGATGTAGGGGGTCAATTTATTCTCCAAAGCCCCTGAAGGCAGGACAAGAAACAACAGATGGAAACTCATCAAGGAGAGAAGCAACCTGGAATTCAGGAGAAACTTCCAAACAGTGAGGACAATTAACCAGTGGAACTCCTTGCCACCAGAAGTTGTGGCTGCTCCATCCCTGGAGGTTTTAAAGAGGAGATTGGACAACAATTTGTCTAGGAAATGGCATAGGATCTCATGCTTGAGCAGGGGGCTGGACTAGAAGACCTCTAAGGTCCCTTCCAACTCTATTCCCATTAAATGGCAGCAGAATTATCCTGTTGGAGGGTTCCCATGGGAAGGGGGTGTGTTTTGATATGTGGGAAGAAATCCTTTTGGCTGTAATTAACGACTTTAATTACAACCTTCAGCCTTTGAAAAGCAGCTTTACTTTCATTGACTGTTTTGAGCTGGTCAAATGCGCCGGCTTGCACTAAATCAAAATATATTATGAGTAATTTGTGAATCTCTACAAGTTGTTCACTTAGTTTTCTGGTTACTGACAAGCTCAGTAAGATACAGGGAGCATAGCCTATATCAGTGGTGGCTAACCTTTCTGGGCTCCTGTGCCAAAAACTGTCAATAGATAACAGATAATCAAGAGTTGGAAGGGACCTTATAGGTCATCTAGTCCAACCCTCCACCCAAGTGGGAGACCCTAGACCATTTCTGAGAAATGGCAGTCCAGTCTCTTCTTTAAGGTCTCAGGTGATGAAGCTCCCACAACTTCCGAGGGCAACTTCTCTTCCATTGGTTGATTGTTCTTGTGCGTGCGCTGGTGCTCGTCCGCCCGCATGCCAGTACTCAGAAGGCAATGCGCCCCCCCTGCGCATGCAGTATTACAGGAAGTGATGATACAGGCCTATTATTCGTCCTGCAAAGCCTGCAGAGGCTTTTTCCAAGCCTCTGGGAGGCCGAAAATCAGCTGTGAGGTGCGCGCATGCGCAGTGAGGTAAGTTTCCCTGCGGCTCGCGTGCCTGCACAAATGGCTCTGCATGCCCCCTGTGGCTCTGCGTGCCATAGGTTCACCATCATGGGCCTATATCCTATATGGGGAATTCTGGGAGTTGAAGCCCACACACGCCTTCGAGTGCCCAAGGCTGAGAAACATTGTTGTTCAAAAGTTTCCCATCCTTAATGAAAAGAGGCGTCCTTCCTTGTTTGCTGTTCAGAGGGAAAAAGTTTTTATCTATACTAGCTCAAAGGGTCATTGTTCTTTAGGTTTTTATCAGTACCAAAGAAAGCCAGAGGTTTCTCCCTGTTTGACTCCCTAATCTTCCCGACATTTCCTTGTTTCTTTTTCTTTCTTTTTTTTGTATGTGTGTGTTTTACGCTTTTTTGAATTTTAATAAACTTTTGGGAGGGAGAAGAGAAAAATGAAAGCTTTTTATCTGGGAAAAGTAAGAGGTTATTTAACGTATCCTTCCTTCTTCCTCAACCCTCGGTCTGTAAAGAGTGCGGAGAGTCAGTATCAGAATAGAGCTGGAAGGGACTCTGGAGGTCTTCTAGTCCAACCCCCTGCTCAGGCAGGAGCCCCTACTCCTGGTTGATGAGTTTCCACCCGTTGTTTCTTCTCTGCCTTCTGGTGCTCTGGAGAATAGCTTGACCCCTTCCTCTTCTTTGGGGCAGCCCCTCAAATGCTGGAACGCTGCTATCATGTCCCCCCAAGTCCTTCTTTTCATTAGACTGGCCAGACCCAAATCCTGCAGATGTTTTAGTCTCCAGGCCTTTGATCATTTTAGTTGCTCTTCTTTGCACGTTTTCCAAAGTCTCAACATCTTTTTTTGTAATGCGGTAACCAAAACTGAATGCAGAATTTCAGGTCTGGTCTTACTAAGGCTTTATAAAGTGGTAGTAATACTTCACGTGATTTTGATTCTATGCCTCTGTTTATCCAGCCAAGGATTGTATTAGCTTTTTTGGCTGCTGCCGCACATGGCTGGCTCATGTTTTAAGACCCAGAACGGGTCCCGCACAAGCGAGCACAACCCCAGCCGCACATGTGCGGGATGCAGGAAGCGTATGAAACCAGACTGCCCCATGGTCCGTGGGAAAACCAGCTCTCCACACAAACCGGTCCCCGGTGCCCAAAAGGTTGGGGGCCACCGCTATAAGGCTTCCCCCCGATTTTCACCCCGATCAAGTTGGCCCTAGAAATTTTCATCAATGAATCAACGAACAAACCGTTAGAGAATCAGGCTGAAAACTGAAGGAAATTTCAGAAAGGCTAATGCCGAATTAGTTTCGCTTAGCAAGCTGAAAACGGCAGGACGCTGTTGAAAAGGGAATTATCCCTTTGCTCGGTAATAAGTGTGTGTGTGTGTGTGTGTGTGTGTGTGTGTGTGTAAGCTGTTTTTGGTAACAAGCCGAATGTGAATCAGCGGTGTGAGAGATGATGATTTAAAAAAATAAAAGGCCATTTTAGGCTCCATCAAGAGAAGCGGTCACAGGATTTTCACGGTCTCCTGTGCCAGTCAGCCGCTTCCTCTAAACCCCGTGTGCCTCTTTTTAAAGCAAAGCATTATTATTATTGTTGTTTTGTTGTTGTTTGTTGTTGTTGTTGTATCTTTAGTGAGATTCACAGCCTTTGGGGCTGGTTGGTAGCTCAACAGCTCGAGTCCCAACCAAGGACCTCGGAACTGTTCAGGTAGCGTCGGAGGATATGAGCTGTTCCAAGTAGGGTGGTTTTTTTTTTGTAGAATCAGGGTATTCAAGTCTGATAAATTCAGGATTTCCAAATAGCGAGGTAGCCCCTTAGGTATTGATCCAAGGGCTCCTATTATTATTATTATTATTATTATTATTATTATTATTATTATTTACACATTTTCCAAACATTTACACCACATTTCCATTTTTGACAGTACATCAGAGTCGTCTTCTTTCCTATTTCCATAGTAATACTTTCATTTTCAATTCCTGGTATATTTCTCTACTATTTGTACAATTGTACTGACCTTTTTATAATTCCTTATATATACATTTCCTGCAACTCTCCAGTAATTTTATACTTATTCTTTACTTTTCTCCTCATACCACATGTCCCAAATCTTAATAATATTCTGTTTCCTCCTTATCTTTAAACTCCATCATTCATTTGTCGATTTCTGCACATTCAAGCCCTTTTGAAAATCACCGTATCTTCTGTAAGGGTATCGGTCTGTTTCCACTGTTGTGCGAAAACAATCCTGGTCACCCGTCAGTGTATGAAATCTATGAAGCAAAGCGTTTTAAGCGGGAGTTGTGCCAATGTGAAATCATGAAAAATGGAAAAGGCTTGTCAAAAAGGGATGGAAACGTGGAGCAGGAACTGGGAGGAGAGGCATGGAGGCCGCTGGAAACGTTTAGTTTTGAGAAAGAGGCTGGGTCGTTCCAGAGCACGTGTGAAAGGGAGGATGTCAACTCATACAATATTTCTATGGTCTTTTTAGAGTTGCCAAAACGAAGGGAGGGAGGAGCAGTGCAAAACCGAAACTGCATTCCATAAATGTTTTCAAAGATAGTAACCAAGTGACTGAATATCTAACATGCAAATATCTAGCTGGAGAGCATAATTGATGACTCTTGACTATAGAGGTATCCATTGGAGAATATGAATTACGATGCACCCAGGGGGTGAGGGGAAAACCAGGGTCAAAAGTGACAATGAATGATGTGTCTCAGAGTCGGCTACACGCAGGCGGTGCTGACATGCTAAGTCCCAATAAATCCTTTTAAGTTTTGGAAGTTTGGCTCAAGACTCATGATTTAAATGGGGGTAACTGCCGGAATCCTGACAGAGGACTTCCTACTCCCAGGAAAACAGATGTCAAATTTTATTTATTTATTTTATTTTTATTTATTTATTTGTCAAAAGCTTACAATACAACAGAAACAAGAATAAACGTAAGTTTAAATACAAGAAATAGGAACAGGGACGGTAGGCACGATTGTGCGCTTATGCACGCCCCTTACAGACCTCTTAGGAATGGGGTGAGGTCAATAAAGGTTAGTTTGAGGGTGAAGGAGTAAATGTTGGGTAAAACTTCCTAAATACATCAGCTCCTCTCTGCCGGATATCTGAAAGAACAATTGGGGAGAAATGATCATGGAGGAAAATCTATCCCCGGGATGTGCAACCCACTAATCGGCCGTGGCCTATTTGCAACCTGGCCACGCGAGCAGCACACCAGCGGACACATGTATGCTCTCACAGCTCTATTTGTCAAGCTGGTGGGCATAAGCATGCACGCTGGCCCACCACACACACAAGTTGAGTTGGGCATGCATGCCGGCCCACCCTCGCGTGGATCCGCTCCCCTCTCTCTCCCCACCCCCCAGCCAGGCCACCAAGTGGGGGAACCACAGATCTACGTCAGTGGTTCGGCAACTTTTAAGATGTGTGGATTTCAACTCCCAGAATTCCCGACTGGGGCATACTGGCTGGGGAATTCTGGGAGTTGAAGTCCACCCATCTTAAAGCATACTGGCTGGGGAATTCTGGGAGTTGAAGTCCACCTAATTCAAAGTTGACAAGATTGAAAATCACTGTTATAAACTGTTGAGATAAACTTTGTGATCAGTGTGTGTGAATCCACCAGAATTACACTGGGAATTATACTTAATGTTCTTTTTAAAAATACTTCTTTTTTGCCACAAAAAAGTGTAGGTTTTTTTTTTTAAAAAATTAGATGGGAATTAGATTACTTAATCTTCTTTTTTTTAATTTTCAAAAATGCTTCTTTTACACACAACCTTGTATAGTTTTTTTTAAAATGTTCATCTGCTAATTTGAATGTACAAGTATACCGGGCCGGTGAAGGAATTCTGGGTGTTGAAACCCACACATCTTAATGTTGCCAAGTTGAGAAACCCTGATTTAGGATGGTGCTTCCGAAGAGCTGAATACAACTCGTTAGCATAAAAATCAAAAAGATATTTGCTGGATGTCTCGAAGCACAAGCTAGGCGCTCACCTCTCTGGGTTGCTTTGAGTTAAATTCCTACACCGAGCAGGGAGGTTCAGCCTGATAGCCCCAAGGAACCCTTCCAAAACTAGGGTTCTGTGCCTGCAGATCTCGAATATCCCCATTTGTGAGCTGAGATATTTGGGGTGACAAGAGGACAGCAGTGGACTTAAACTAACCTTCAGGGCTAGCGTTCCTGGTACGTCTGGTCCATTATTAGTAGAGGGGTTGTGTGTCTGTATTTACTGGGCGATTTGTAAACATTTGAAGCATTCTTCTTGTCCCTATTTTAGGAAAGGAACAAAGTCACTGAAAATAGAGCAAAGTTTTGCTTGCAAAGGCCATGAAAGATCAGCAGTGGAACTAAGCTGTGGGAATGCAGGAAAGGTCAAGGAACTGTTGGTATCGCATTTCAGCTTCTTCCAAAGCTTAATTGCCCTGCAAATTCAAATGTAGACTTACGTCTGCAATATAAGCTTATAATATATTTATGGCTGCTTAGTCAGTTATATCTGAGCGGTATACATGTCTATGGAGGTAAGCAGTTTATTTATTTCACTGAAGGGAACTACACCCTTTTAAATTATTTTTTTAACCAGACGCGCCCAGAAATTATTATTTTTTTCCCACTGCAGAGATTTTGGGAAGTGAAGTCTCTTGAGCTGAGCCTCACTTGTTTTTCTTTTCTTTTTTTTTAAATTACAAAAATTTTATTGAATAAATTGTTAAAAACATTGGCCGTGGTGTGATTGTCCTGGCAATCCTGTTTGTCATACATATTATGGCATAAGGTGTTTTATATGCATTTATGCATTTATACACATTTTCTATTTCTACTCATCCGTTCTGCCCACCCTCCTATCCTTTGGTTCTAGATCCTTCCTTTCCCCCCTCCCCCAATGATAAAATTTATCCCATTCTTCGTAGTATTCTGTTTCGTCTTTGTCTTTTTAGAATAGAATAGAATAGAATAGAATAGAATAGAATAGAATAGAATA
>NW_020769404.1:2494133-2523068 GCF_900518735.1 Pseudonaja textilis
ATAGAATAGAATAGAATAGAATAGAATAGAATAGAATAGAATAGAATGGTATTCTTTTATTGGCCAGGTGTGGTTGGACACACAAAGAATTTGTCTTGGTGCAAATGCTCTCAGTGTACATAAAAGAAAAGAGACATTTGTCAGGATTCAAGAATCATAAAGTACAACACTTAATAATAGTCATATTTCTAAAGTTAATTTGTCCATCTCAGTGCAAGTCCAAATCTTTTTTAATACATCATCTTCATCAGGAATTTCTTTTATCTTTCCACTTTTGAGCAAAAGCTAACCTTGCTGCAGTGATCGTGTGTATTATTAAGTAGATCACCTCTTTTTTTTTTTGTATGAGTTCAGCCTCACTTTCTGGCGGGCTTGGGTGAACCCAGCCCTGCAAGTTATTTTGGGAATGGTTTTCTGTTGGTGTTTGGGTCCTGGGGACTCTTTAAAACAGGGGTTCCCAAACTTGGCAACTTTAAGACTTGTGGACTTTAACTCCCAGAATTCCCCAGCCAGCAGAGCTTTAAAAAAAACGCACAGGTTGTAAGTCACCCATCTTTGAATTGTGATATTTCCCGGGTACAGCACTAAGCGATGAAGGTTTTACGAGCTATCTTTGAAGCGTGGTGTAAAGCGCCATAATTAAAATACTCTGTTAATTGCTCTTGCCGTGAAGTTGCTCCATAGCAATTAGCCCCCAGAGATAGAAGGGTGTGTGTGTGTGTGTGTGTGTGTGTGTCTTTTGCCAGGCTCTGTGGCATTAGAGATGCAGCTTTCCCAATGCAATTCTGAGCCGTTGGTGCTTTCCCACAACCGGTTGGATTTCCGACGTTGTTGACGGTTGTAAGCACATCTTTTGGTAATGCTCAGCAGCTCTGGTCTTTCCCTTCCAAAAAAAATAATGGAAAAGAGTGAAAGGATATGTCACGCATGTTGCGCCAGTCAAAGCCGGATTGCAATGAAGGGAAAGAGACAGCCACGTATGTGCTTCCAACATATGAGCCCCCTGCTTTCTCATATGGGATGCTGTGTAAATTCTCACGGGGCCTCTGCTTTCTCATGGAGGGTCCCATTGTACGAGCTGTGGTGGCGCGGTGGCTAGAATTTAGCATTGCAGGCTGACTCTGCCCACTGCCAGCAGTTCGATTCTGACCAGCTCAAGGTTGACTCAGCCTTCCATCCTTCCGAGGTGGGTAAAATTGTTGGGGGCAAGAGGCTGACTCTGTAAACTGCATAGAGAGGGCTAAAGCGGTATATTAAAGTAGCATAAGCTCCATTGCTATTGCTCTCAACAAGACGTAGAGGCCGTACTGAACACTGGAACCATCCCAGATCCAGGAATTTCTCGCAGAAAAACAACAACATGTTTGGTCTAAACCTCCAGTGCTAGTTAGGGCATAATCCTGGCTCTTCTGTGGGGAAGGGTGGGAACTCTGTCCCTCCTCAGAAACTCTGAGCACACATTCTCATTGGCTCCAGGTTGGCTCAGCCTTCCCTTCTTCCGAGGCCGGGAAAATGAGGACCTAGATTTTGAGGCCTAGAGGCTGATTCCATAAAAAGCTTAGAGAGGGCTGTAAACACACGGAAGCAGTCTATAAATATTCTGTTCTATTCTTTCATTCCAATATTCTACTCTACTCTAACCTTCATTCCAATATTTATTCTATCCTATTGCCATGGTGGCACAGTGGTCAGAGTGCAACATTGCAGGCTGACTCTGCCCACTGCCAGCAGTTCCATCCTAACAAGCCCAAGGTTGACTCAGCCTTCCTTCCTTCCGAGGTCGGTAAAATGAGGACCCAATTGTTGGGGGCACGAGGTAAACCGCTTTGAGAGGGCTGTAAAGCATTATAAAGTGGTATATAAGTGTCTAAATGCTATTGCTACTGTCCTTCCTTCCTTCCTTCCTTCCTTCCTTCCTTCCTTCCTTCCTTCCTTCCTTCCTTCCTGTTAGAATACAGTATTACAGGCTAACTCTGCCAACTGCCAGCAGTTCGATTCTCACTGGCTCAAGGTTGATTCAGCCTTCCATCCTTCCGTGGTCGGTAAAATGAGGACCCAAATTGTTGGGGGCAAGAGGCTGACTCTGTAAACTGCTGAGAGCGGGCTGGAAAGGACTGTGAAGCGGGCTATAAGTTCAAGGGCTATTGCTATATTGCCCTTCCTTCCTCCCTCCCTCCCTCCCTCCCTCCCTCCTGGTCAGAATGTAGTATTGCAGGCTAACTCTGCCCACTGCTAGCTGTTTGATCCTGACTGGCTCAAGGTCGACTCAGCCTTCCCTCCTTCTGAGGTGGGTAAAACGAGGGCCCAGATTGTTGGGGGCAAGAGGCCGGCTCTGGAAACCGCTCAGAGAGGGCTGGAAAGGCACTGAGAAGCAGGATACAGACGTCTGAAGGGCTGTTGCTCTGTGAGTGCTCACGGCCTCTCTGCTTTCCCCTTGCAGACGCTCCGGTTTCAGAGCTGCACGACCTTCTGTGCAAGAAGCTGCAGCAATGCTCCATCGTCTTCGACTTCCTGGACTGCGTCGCTGACCTGAAAGGCAAGGAGATCAAGCGGGCAGCCCTGAACGAACTGGTGGAGTGTGTGGCCACCAACCGTGGCATCCTGATCGAGCCGCTCTATCCCGAGATCATCAAGATGGTAAAAAGCTTCTGCTCGTGAAGAGGGGAAAAAAAAAAAGAATTGAAACTTTGATCTTGGTTTTGTGGATCAGAAAGATTATTTCTGGCTAGCGAAATATCAGTGTGTAAAAGTAAAAAGTGGAGGCTGGAGTTCGTTTATCTCGTACGGTGCTAGGAAGGGTTGGAAGTCAAGGCCCCCTTTTATTTCTCTTTCTCTTCCCCCTTTTATCTCACACCCCCTTTTCCCCATTCCCTTTCCTTCCCTTAATTTCCTATTTTCTCTTCTTGTTTTGCCATTTTATACAATAACCAGCTCTTATACCCGTGCTTCGCTACGAAAGTATGTGGTTGGGTTTCGTTTTGGGGGAGGAAAATAAGAGGGAGAAAAATTCTGCCTCTACCTACCAGCATCCATTGGTATCCATCTGGCTAGCATCCTGTCAGTGTGTGAGAGAGTTGAGGGCTGTTTGGAAACTGAAACGGTATTTGCTGTGTGAGCAAGAAGGAGACAGCAAGGAGCCTGGGCGTGGCTTAGCTCAACTGTTCTGGACTAAAGCTGCTTGGTCCTCTGAAACTGAAACTCCTCTGCTTGTGTTTTGCCTTTGGAAGAGATTTCTTTCCAGGTGGGGAGGGGGAGTAGAACTCCTTAGCATCAGAGCGTGTTAATAATAATAAGAATATAGGAAATACTCTAAATGCTCTGATGGTCATTTTGAAAAATCCTTTCTTTCTCTAGTGAGCCCCTAGAAGCCAAGAGGAACCTATGGGTCAAATTTCAAGTTTATAGGCTTTATGGTTCTGCAGATTTTGTGATGATGCGTGAGGGGTCTTTCGCTTTTATATATTTAGGGGGGGAAAAGAACAATGAAAGAAAAAGATGGTAAAAGGCTGGCCAAAAAATGTGCAGAGTAGTGGCAGGTGGGTAGGAACTTGTACTACAGGGGGTCCTTGACTTACCACCGCAGTAGAGCCCCACATTTCTGTTGCTAAGTGAGGCAGTTGGTAAATGACTTTCATTCCATTTTGTGACTTTTCTAGTCGCCGTTCAGTGAATCACTGCAGTTCTTCCAATCATGATTTGATTGCTTATTGTACCCTATGGCTATCATTAAGTGTTGTACCTGATGATTCTTGACTCTGGACGAATGGATCTTTTCTTTTTATGTACGCTGAGATTATTTGCACCAAGACAAATTCCTTGTGTGTCCAATCACACTTGGTCAATAAATAATTCCTGTTCTATTCTATTCTGTTCTGTTCTGTTCTGTTCTGTTCTTCATTCCAGTATTCTATTCTATTCTGTTCTATTCTATTCTATTCTATTCTATTCTATTCTATTCTCTTCTATTCTATTCTATTCTATTCTATTCTATTCTATTCTATTCTATTCTACTCCATTGCATTGCATTGCATTCCATTCCATTCCATATTCCATTCCATTCCATTCTATTCTTATTGTACCCTATGACTACCATTAAGTGTTGTACCCGATGATTCTTGACTCTGATGAATGGGGCAACGGAAGTACTTATCCAACGCATTTATTCATCATTAGACTTATCCGGGTGAAGGTGAGGCTGACTTGAAGATGACACATGTGCTGTCAGAAAAGGGGAAGAAAGATTAGATAACCTTTTACACTGTGTTTTCAGGGAATCTGAGAAGTCACGGTTAACTTTGCAGTTAAATTATTTGCAGATCTAAACCGAAGCTTTCAGCCTTCCAACGGTTTAAACAGGGGTTTCAAACTCAAACGTGGGAGCCGCATTACATAAAATGTGTTAATTTGTGGGCCGCGTTCATAAAACATGCAAACTTGTAAGAAACAGTCAACGTTCATTCATAATTCATGGTTTAAATTAGTAAAACAACTGAATGTATAACTGCTTTGTAATGAATCATGGTTTAATGATTTTAAAAACTAAACCAAAAAGGCACGATTGAAGGCTAAGGGAGCCAGTTTGGCACGTACTTTAGGCCCCAGCCAGAAACCAGGCCAGGGTGAGTTCTAGTCCCGCCTGGGGCACGAAGCCAGCTGGCTGACTCTGTCACTGCCTGTCCCTCTCCCTCAGCCCTCGGAAGGAGACAATGGCAAACCACTTAGACCTCTTTGCAACGGCAAATCCTTAGAATGAAGGAGAAACTTCCAGACTGTTAGGACAATTAATCAATGGGACAACTTGCCTCCAGAAGTTGTGGATGCTTCAACACCGGAAGTTATTAAAAAGATGGTTGGATGGTTAACCGTTTGACTGAAGTGGTGTAGGGTTTCCTGTCCCAAGCAGGGGCTGGACTAGAACAGCGGTTGTCAAGCAGTGGGCCGGGGACCACTGGTGGTCCGCAAGAAAATTTTGGTGGTCTGCCGAGAAATGTCACCCTCAAAACAATTAATCCAGGCTGCCCACATGGCCCGCGGGAACACAAGGCTTGTGTCGCTTGCATTGCGGACCACGTGAGGTGGTGAGGGGAGGGGGGGAAGGGCGGAGGGGGAAGACTTGCCCCACGCGCCCCACGCGCCTTGCCTGGCCACCGGGCTGCTCTTTCCACTTCTTTCTTCTGCTTCTGGCTGCACGCAAGGAAAGCAGCCAAAGTCTTTCTTTCTCTCCCCCAAACTCCGCCAGAGATGAGTCTTTGGGACCCTGCAAGGCCTCCTGCTCCAAGAGGCTGTGCTGGCAAAGACTCATTTCTGGCGGAGTTTGGGGGAGAGAAAGAAAGACTTCTACAGCTTCTGCTGCTTTCCTTGCATGAAGCCAAAAGTCTCTCCTCTCTCCCCCCGAGAACGGAGCTGGAGACGGTATCCTGCGATCCCAAATAAAGAACGATCAATGGGTAGGAAAATGGGGTGGGGAATTTTCCTGCAGACTTTTGGGGGGATTTCCCCAGGGTCTCTGGTCTGCGGGATTTAAAATGATGAGTTTGGTGGTCCCTGAGGTCCCAAAAGTTGGCGACCCCTGGACTAGAAGAACTCCATCCTATAACAGGGTTGGGGGCTTCTAGTCCAACCCCCTACTAAGCAGGAAAGCCTATCCCAATCTCAACAAATGGCTGTCTAACCTCATCTTAAAAGCCTCCAGCGATGAAGCCCCCACAACTTCTGGTGGCAAGCTGTTCCACGGGTTAATTGTTCTCCCTGCCAGTAAATTTCTCCTTAGCTCCAGGTTGGATCTCTCCTGTGATGTTTTTTTTTTCCTGGGGCTTAGCTCTGGATCCGAAGCTTGGGTGGGGTCAGTGCTGGCCTTGAAAGGTGGTCTCATTTCCAGATTTTGGGCTTGGGCTGAACTCTCCCTTCTCCCTCCAGATCTCAGTCAACATTTTCCGAATTCTTCCACCCAGTGAAAATCCGGAGTTCGATCCCGAAGAAGACGAACCAAATCTGGAACCGTCCTGGCCGCATCTCCAGGTGAGAGTCCTTCCGAAGGCCTGGAGATTAATCGCTTGCTATCTTTGAAAAAGGATGCGTGGAATGCACTTTCGATTTCCAAGCTGCTGCTCTCTCCCCCCGCCCCCCATTTCTTTTTTGGCAACTCTAAAAAAACCATAGAAATATTTTATGAGTTGACCACCTGTTTATCAGAGAGGCCAGAGTAACAACATCTTCACCAGCGGCAGGCAGATCCTGCGCTTTTCTTTTTTTTATATCCTCTCAGCTGATCGTGGGAGCCTTTTTTTTTTTTTTAACTACCGCTTCGGACAAACCGGTATGAACCGCTAGCGTTTCACCCCCTGGCCTGGTGGAGCTTCCACCTTTTCAAGGCTTTCAGGCATTTGCCTCCTGGTGGACAAAGAAAGTTGAGTTGGGTTTGATGGCTTCTCCTTCTCTCCCTCTTTCTCTTCCCAGCTTGTATATGAATTTTTCCTCCGGTTCCTTGAAAGTCCAGACTTCCAGCCCTCGGTGGCCAAGCGATACATAGACCAGAAATTCGTGTTGATGGTAAGTGAGAGCAATAGGAAGGGTTTTACGGCCGGGAATCACGGTGGGACGGTCGTGGGTGCTCCCATCACCGGAGGTGTTCAAGAAGAGAATTGTCCTGAAATGGCACAAGGTCTCCTGCTGGAGCAGAGGGTCGGACTAGAAGACCTCTAATTCTGCCTTTTCCGTTCAGAATGGAATAGAACAGAACAGAACAGAATAAAATGAATGGAATAATAGAAGAGAAGAGAACAGAATAGAAGAGAACAGAACAGAACAGAACAGAATAGAATAGAATAGAATAGAATAGAATAGAACAGAATAGTGAAATATAACAGTTCGAGGCTAGCCCATTAGGATGGCTTTAATAACTTACAATGCATTTGCGGTCATGAAGTGGGAAACGTTTTCCAAATCCTTGGCAACAATAATGCTCTTTTTCTCTCTCGCCCGCCTTCCTCCAGCTGCTAGAATTGTTTGACAGCGAAGACCCCAGGGAACGCGAATACCTCAAGACCATCCTTCACCGGGTTTACGGCAAATTCCTGGGCCTTCGGGCGTACATTCGCAAGCAATGCAATAACATTTTTTTGAGGTGAGCTTGGCCTGCGTGTTTCACCCCCAGCCACCGAGGAGCGTCCTTTTTGTGCGCAACCCTTTTTCGATTTCTGACCTGGCCCCAGAATTTCTGATTAGTTCCAAGGGGGAACCTTATCGACGGAGCCTGTAGACCTACCTGTCGTGTTTCAGGAAGATGGGGAAAGGGGGCAAAGGGGAGAGGGAGGGAGGGAGGGAGGAGTTGCCTGCCAACCTCAGATTTTAGGGAAGAGACAATGGGACGAGAATAAAAGCCTCCCTGTTTCTTCCTTTCCTTCCCTCCCCGACAGGTTTATCTACGAGACCGAACATTTCAACGGAGTGGCTGAATTACTAGAAATCCTCGGAAGGTAAATCTTTCAGGGCTGGGGGCCAAGCAAACGCTCCGTGAGGGCATAGCAAGGATGGCCTTTCCCCGTTCGTGGGAAGGGAGCCCCGAGGTCATCTAGTCCAACCCCCTGCTTGAGGGCAGGATCCAGGAGAGCCATCTCTTGAAAGGAGGGACCTCCAAGCCCTTTGGCCGAAGACCTTTAGCCAAGGAGAACTTGCCACTTCATGGGGCGGCGGGTTCCACAGGCTGCCGGCAAGGGTGGGATTCAGACCGGTTTGGGCAAAGCGGGTGTTAAATTTACATCTAGTTCACCGAACCGATAGTTTAACCGACCGCCTGGCCCCGTCTCCCCCTCCCTCCCCCTCCCCGAGGCCCATTTGGGATGCAGGTAAGTGCAGGGTCCACACAGAGGCCCCGGGAGGGTGAAAAGGGGGCCCGTTTCTGGCTTCCAGAAGGCCTCCAGACCCCGGGGGAGGCGAAGAACGGCCCTCGCGGACGTCCCGGTAGGCCACCCCCACCATGGCTGTGCCCACCCAGCAGCCGGGCAGCGATCCCACCCCGTGGTTCCCGGTCTATCCAGTTCCTACTCATCTGGATCTCTTTGAACGGTGGTTTTAGTCCACTGGTGGTCCTTCTGCACACAGGAAAACAGGGGAGGAAATGTTTCCTCTTCCTCCCTTTGACAGTTTGGAGACTGTTTTCCTCTGTCTCACCTGGTCTGTCTCACCTGGAGACCGGACCTGCAGAGATCCTTTGACCTGGTGGGCGGAGAAGCCAAATGTCCAATTTCTGCCTCTTTTTAAACAGTTCTTAGCACCCGAAAGGAGCATTGAGACAAGCCCACCTTCCTGCGTTTGTTTTATTGTAAAAGTCACTTTTTGTTACAGGTAACGACCAGAACTGGGACCAGAAGTCCCATCCCTAAGCTGTGTGGTTGTTCAATGAACGTGGTCGTTAAATTAATGGGGCCGATTTTACGACCTTTTGTTGTTGTTGTTGTTGCTGTTTGACACGGTGGTTAAGCAAATCCAGCTTTCCCCTGTGCATCCTTGGGGCACCTTCCCAAGGAAAGAAAGAAAGAAAAAGAAAAAAGGAAAGAAAGAAAAAGAAAGAAGGAGGGAGAAAAAGGAAACAAGGGATGGGATGGGAAGAAAAAAGGGAAGGAAGGAAAGGAAAAGAAGGGAAAAGGAGAAAGGAAAGGAGAAAGAAAGGGAGGAAAGGAAGGAAGGAAGGAGGGAAAAAGAGGAAAGAAAAAAAAGGAAGAAAAGGAAAGAAGGAAAGAAGGGGATAGGAAGAAAAAGAAAAAGAGAAGGAAAGGAAGAAAAAGGGAAGGAAGGAAAGTGAAAGAAAAAACAAAAGAAGGAAGGAGAAAAAGGAAACTGGGATGCGGTGGGATGGGAAGGAAAAAGGGAAGGAAAGAAAGGAAGAAAGGAAAGAGAGAGGGGAAAGAAAGAAAGGAAGAAAGAAAAGAAAATGGAAAAACTGGTGTATTACTGTTTCTCAACCTCTGGGGAATTCTGGGAGTTGAAGTCCACTCCTCAAGCCGCGTAGCTACACTGGCCCTGCCGGGGATGCCCCTCCCCCCCCCCCTCCCCCCCCATCACCCCCTCCTCGGCGTCTCTTTCAGCATCATCAACGGCTTCGCGCTGCCCCTGAAGGCGGAACACAAGCAGTTCCTCGTCCGGGTTCTCATCCCGCTTCACTCCGTCAAATCGCTCTCCATTTTCCACGCCCAGGTGAGCCTGGCAGTGCCCGGCCAGCCACCCCGGGGTTGGGGGCAGAGACGAGCCTTCAGGGGGCGCTCTGGGCCCTGGTGGGTTCCTGACCCGGATTCCTCTCTTCCAGCTGGCCTACTGCGTGGTCCAGTTCTTGGAGAAAGACGCCACGCTGACCGAGCATGTGAGTCGTCCGGCCTCTGCAAAGGGGCGGAGGGCATGGCTGCAGCTGAGGGGAGGGCCGTGGGTGGGCTGGGCGAGATTTGGCAGCGGGGCAAACCTAGTGGCAAGCAGTTCCACTGGTTAATTGTCCTCAATGTTCAGGAAGTTTCTCCTTTAATTCTCTCCTTGATCAGTTTCCATCCGTTATTTCTTGTCCTGCCTTCTGGTGCTTTGGAGGATAAGCGGACCCCCAAATCTTCTTTGGGGCAGCCCCTCCAATCCTGGAAGGCTGCTCTCATGCCACCCCTAATTCTTCTTTTCTCTAGACTAGCCAGGCCCAGTTCCTGCAAACATAGAATAACAGGGTTGGAAGGCACCCCAGAGGTCTTCTAGTCCAACCCCTTGCTCAAGCAGGAGACCCTATACCATTTCAGGAGGCAGTGTCATGTTGGAATCTGATTCCCAGGGGGAGGTCGAACAGCTGACCGGGAGTGGGAGGGGGGCTTCCATGGCTGTGGAGGAAACGGGGGAAGGGCACAGTCCGGCTGGGCATTCAGAGGAAGACCCCGGCCCACCCCCTCTTCATCCTAGGGCACGCAGGGAGGAATGGATAAGGGAGCAACATGGCTTACGGGAGAGGAAAGGGCCCTGATTCCCTTCATTAGCTGCAGCTGGGAAAACAGGATCAAGAGGGGGTTTGTGCAGAGCATCTTGCTGGAATTCTCTTTCTTTGTCACATCTTATCTGGGTTCTGGCGTCCTCTCAACCGTGTGTGTTTCGTTATCTTTTGAAGCCTGCAATTCCTTACCTTGCTCTGTCTCGTTAATTGCTGCAGCCGGTGGTTTGTGTTGGTTTTTATTTGTAATTTAGATGTGCTTTGGGTTCAGACTGAATTTCTTCCCTTTAAAAACTGTTCTTGGGAGAGGTTTTTTTTTTTTTTAAATAACTGTTCATTGGAGCCCAAGTTGGAGGAATTAAAGGAACTTCACCTGCTTTTGTGACTTGGTTGCTTTTGTGCTACGCTCCGGATCATCCCAAGTGGCTGCCGAGTCTCTTCTTCAAAGCCTCCAGCGATGGACCACCCAGAGCTCCTGGAGACGACTTCTGTCCCGCTGGGCGATGGTCCTCACATTTCTCCTGTCGCTCCAGGATTCGTTTCCATCCGTTGTTTCTTGGCCTGCCTTCTCGCGCTTTGGTTAAAAAGTTTTGTTTTAAAAAACTCTTTGGGGGTTATTTTTAACATTAAACAGATGGTTGTGAGGACTGTGTGTGTCTCTGTGTGTGTAGTCCTCAACTTACAACCATCCGTTTAGTGTTAAAAAAAAATCACACACAGACACACACACACACAAATGTTTGTTGACGCTTTTATTTAAATTAAATTTGTGTATCGCATGACCTCTGCAGATGCCATTCACTCAATGCAAACAAATTAATCAATGAATCTCTTTTCTTTGGCAGGTGATACGGGGCCTGTTGAAATACTGGCCGAAGACCTGCACCCAGAAAGAGGTACTGAAGGCCCCCGCCGAGGGTGGTGGGTAGGCGGTGTTGCATGCATGTTGGCGGCGGGGGGGGAGGGGTCGGGCCCTGCAAATGCACCGGCCGGAGGGTCCCGGTCCTTCAACCCCCCCCCCTCTCCCCGCCTCCTTCCTGATCAGGTGATGCTCTTGGGGGAAATCGAGGAGATCCTGGATGTGATCGAGCCCTCACAGTTCGTGAAGATCCAGGAGCCGCTCTTCAAGCAAGTGGCGCGATGCATCGCCAGCCCCCACTTCCAGGTGCTTTGGGAAGGGGGCACCGAGCAAAGGGGGCAGGGGGGAGCCATCGCAGAGGTCGTCTTCAACCCACGACCACGACGGGAGACGGAATTTCAGTTGCAAAGCAATGCAACTGACGCAAGTCACCCCGTGACCGGGACTGCATTTCACAGTCATTTTTTACTGTGGTTATTAAGGAAATTGCATGGTTGTTAAGCGAATTGTGTGGTCACTAAGTGACTCTGACCCGCCGCATTGATTTTGCTTATTAGAAGCCGGGTGTCAGGAGTCCGGGCGTTACCCCCAATTAAATCAGGAGTCTCGAGCCAAACTTCCAAAACTTAACAAAGGATTTATTTGTGTTCTGACCCAGGCTTCGTAAACCGTAATCACGCACAAACTTATTTTAAAAACAAGACTTATTTTATTACGATGCTGAGAATTGTTTTACTTCCCAGCCGGAGCTAATCTCAAACAGTTCCCCAAGATAAGCACCCACCTTTCAGTTCTGTGAAGTGAGGCCAAATAGAGAAGCATCAAATGAACTAGAAAAGAAACCAACCAAAGTACAAAAGAGCTTCAAAGAGGACTCGGAACCAATCGAACGACTTTGCTTCCTGCAAAGGTTTCGTCATTTAGGCCTGATTTTTATCCCTTATGGGAGGGGCCATCACCTCCCAGCCTTACTCCCGAGTTGCCCCTTTTGTCTTAGCTGCTCTCTCCTTCTAGCAGCTCTGCGCACACGCGCACTGGGAACAGGCTCCCCTTGTTCCTCGGCCTGGCTGCTGCCAGACTCTGAAGGCAGCACCCCACTGTCAGATGGTCCTGGCTCCATCCCTGCATCGGATGCAGGACCCTCGTCCGATTCCTCCCCAGACTCCTGGACTGGTCCCCGTTCTTCCCCACTGCCTGACTCCGCTGCTGTCTGCACCGGCTGCCGGTGAACCACAACATATTGGGAGTTAACGTGTCCGGCACTGCCTGGGTGGAGCCAACTCTGAGGCACATCATTCATTGTCACCCTTGACCCTGGTTTTCCCTCCACTCCCCGGGTGTATCCTAATCCATATCCTCCAATGGGACACCTCCATAGCCCAGAGTCATCCATCAGGCTCTCCAGGTAGAATTTTGCGTGGCAGAAACTTCAGTCCCCTAGTGACCATCTCTATTGAGATAGCCAGTCGTGATATTTTGTGATCCGATGCGCGACAGTCGCAACTTCGAGAATGGGTCATAAGCCACTTTTTCTGAGGCTGTTGTAACCTCAGACCATCGTTAAGCCATCGGTCGCAATTCAAACACTGCCGTACAGGTCATCCTCTACTTATAACCATTCATTGAGTGATCGTTCAAAGTTACAACAGCACTGAAAGAAGTGACTTATGACCGTTTTTCACACGCTTATGACCGACGCAGCCTCCCCGTGTCACGTGATCAAAATTCGGACACTTGGGCCAGAAAAGTAGCTGTGAAACTTACTCTCCCATGGCTATTGGGGAAAGTACATCCGGTGTTTCGTGGTGGTTGATTAAAGCCGTTTGTTGATTCTTCATTGAGGCCAGCGGAACATGCAGCTCCGAAGCCTTCGTTCATTGCGGGCATGAACATTAGGAGGTTAAGGAAATTTTGGATTCTAGGATTTTCAGGGGGAAGTTACAATATTTAATTTATTGGAAAGGTGATCCGATTTCACAAGCAACTTGGGTAAATAGCTGGAAAGTCAATGCTGATAGATTGGTGGGAAAATTCCATGAAAAATATCCACACAAGCCTAAGGCGAATTCTGTGGGTGTCTGGCTTAGCAAGGGAAATGTCTCACTTAACCACAGAAACGTTGGGTTCCCTCGTAGTCGTAAGTCAAGGACTACCTAGCTTGAAGGCAGCTGGGCCGGGGGCTTTTCAAATGGGCTTTTCAAATCCTCACAATCTCTCTTCTGTGCCCCCGCCCCGAAAACAGGTGGCCGAACGGGCGCTCTATTTCTGGAACAACGAATATATCCTGAGCCTGGTGGAGGACAATTGTCACACGGTGCTCCCTACCATCTTCGGCACGCTCTACCGCGTCTCCAAGGAGCATTGGAACCCGTGAGTCCAGCAGGCAGAGTGCTGGGGAGAACTTGGTTGGAGAAGAAGGATTTCCTCACAGCTCCCCAAAGTTAGAAAACCCACCTGGGAAACAAAAAAAAAAGCTCACTTCCCACTCCAGGAAATTACAACCTGGTGTAGGTTGTCCTCTTGGTCAATTGAAATGGAACAACTCTCCACGGGACAATTTGCTGCAGGTCAATTCAGTAATTCAATTATTTCAAATGTTTTTTAAAAACAAATTATAGGGACCCACCTCAGCTCTCCCCACCCCAGGAAAGCATGGCTCTGGAAACAAGGGATTTGTCGGAATTACGTGTCTCAGAATCAGCTGTCAGGATTCCGGCAGTTGCCCTAATTACACCATGAGCCTCAAGCCAAGCTTCCAAAACTTCGAAGGATTGGTTAGGAGCGAACCTGTCGGCATTCCGTGACGCTGGTTTCCTCGTACCCCTCTGGGTGCATCATAACCCAGATTCTTCAAGGAAACGCATTCGCAGAGGAGAGTCCTCAATCACGTTCTCCAATTAGGGATCTGCTGGCAGAAATTCCAGTAGCTTAGTCGTATCCTCTTTCCAAGATCAGAATGGGATGCACTTCGGGTTCCAAACTGCCGCATTGCTCTTTCAAATCCCACCCCCCTTTCTGTTCATGGCAACTCTAAAACAGGCCTAGAAATGTGTTATGAGTTGACAGGGTTATTTCAAGAGGAAACTTTTTTACCGATAGAAAGTGATTGCAGGGAAGACGGGGAGAAGCGGAAGTTTCCGCGGAAAGCGTTAGGCTATTTTCCCCCTTCAGGCCCGACCCCAGTGCCCCTCGGACCACCAGTAGCCGGTGGGATGCCAGAAGGGTATTGGGAGAACTCCGAGGTGTTGGGTTGATAGCGGTTCATCCACAGGACGGTGGGACTTTGGTAACAGGCTGGAAGTGGCTGGCAGGAAGGCCGCCATTTTGACTGGGTCCCCCTCCCTAAATCCCACCTGGTTAGAACAAAAGTGAAAACATGCCAGGAATTCGGCTCCAAACCCCCCCACCCACCCACCCACCCTGCCAAAATGGCAGCATCCCTAAGAGGGCCCGACAAAAATATTATCAGTGTTGTCATTCACATTTTATTTTGTCCCTCCTCCGGCATCCTTTCCTTAATGATTCTGTTCAGCCGTTTCTTTGATATGACTCATGTCATACAGTGAGTCGGCTATGGCAAGTTGACCATGGCTACTTGGCCATGAAGAGTTGGCTGTGGTGAGTTGGTTATGGAGAGTTGACCATGGCTACTTGGCCATAGAGAGTTGACCATGGCTACTTGGCTGTAGTGAGTTGGCCTTGGAGAGTTGACCATGGCTACTTGGCCATAGAGAGTTGACCATGGCTACTTGGCTGTAGTGAGTTGGCCTTGGAGTGTTGGCCATGAAGAGTTGACCATGGCTGCTTGGCCATGGAGAGTTGACCATGGCTACTTGGCTGTGGCGAGTTGTCGTAGTTGTGGGACTGTAGGAATGTCGGTCCTCCCCGTGTGTCCCAGCTTTGTCTTCTTACTCTCACCCCCTCGTCCCACATCTCTCCCCAGGACCATTGTGTCCCTGGTCTACAACGTCCTCAAGACCTTCATGGAGATGAACAGCAAGCTCTTCGACGAACTCACTGCTTCCTACAAGGTGGAGAAGCAGCAGTAAGTGTGTTTGTGGGAGGGTGTGAACTGTTTGGGTGGGGGGTGGGGGGGGGGGGGGGGGCGGTGGGCGGGCAACTCTTGGTGATGGAACCGAAGAACAGAGCTCGCTGGTCTTCCATGGTTTCAGAAGATGGGGTGGGAAAGCTGGACAAGCTAAACCAAAGATGTCCAACCTTGGCAACATGAAGACCCGTGGACTTCAGTTCCCAGAATTCCCCAGCCAGCATGACTTTACAGTACTTCCCTTTCTGCCTGAAACCATTTGACCGAATTCACATGACATGCTAAGCTTGGCTTGGTGTGGTGAATGGGGGGTCGGGGGGTGGACTTGGCATCTTGTACAAAGCAGCCCATCGAGTTAGTCGAGGGTTCAGTCAACAGTCATAGAATTATGGAGTCAGAAGGGATCCCAAGGATAAAAATACGGAATAACAGAGTCGGAAGGGGCCTCAGAGATCTTCTAGTCCAACCCCTTGCTCAAGCAGGAGACCCTCTGCCATTTCAGACCAGTCCAGTCTCTTCTTAAAAAACCTCCAGTGATGGAACATCCATAACTTCTGGTGGCAAGTTGTTCCACTAGTTAATTGTTCTCCCTGTCAGGAAGTTTCTCCTTCATTCTAGGTTGGGAGCGCAAGAAAATTAGCTAAACCACTCCTGTGACTCTGTGTGTGTGCGTGTGTGTCCAAAACCTCCAAAGAGGGAGAAATCACAGTCTCTTACAACTGATGTTCAGATCTTACCCTCAGGAAGTGTTTTAAGCCTCCTGCTTGGGCAGGGGGTTGGACTAGAAGACCTCCGATGTCCCTTCCGGCGCTGTTATTCGGAAATACAGTCGGGCAAACTCCACGTTCGGCCAATCACGTAGGTCAGTGGTCCGCAACTGTTGTGGCTTGGTGGCCCCGCTGGAAAGGGGGAGACGGGAACTAAAGCCGCACGAGTGGTGGGCCAGTGTGCGCACACACACACACACACACACGCATGTTGTTCAAGTTGAGCTGTGCGCACGTGTGGATACTTGCCAGCCTGTTGCTCGTGCAGTGGAGCGTGGCCTGGAGGGTTGAGGGTCTCTGGTGTAGGTATACTTTATTGGGCCAAATGGCTGCCCAGTCTCTAGGGCTGGGTGGGGAATTCTGGGAGTTGAAGTCCACACGTCATAAAGTTGCTGCCACGGTTGGAGTCCTCCACGATTCCTCCCAACTCCCATCATTCCGTGATTCCGAATGTTGTCACTTTTTCTGGGCACCTGCTTGGGGCGGGGGGGCGGGGGGGTGGGTGAAGGGGGATGCCAAGCCTCTTCCTCTGCCCCTGACCCCCCCCCTCTCCTCCTGCCCCTCCCCGCAGGGAACTGAAGAAGGAGAAGGAGCGCCAGGAGCTCTGGAGGCACCTGGACGAGCTCCAGCTGCAGAAGCTCCAAGGCCTGGAAGAAGCCAAGATGAACCGCCTGAATTTGCAACGCACCCTGGCCAGCTAGGAGGCCCTCCGCCCCCTGGAAGCGAGCCCCTCGCCCCACCCCCCGACGCATGGGCGCTGGGAGCGGCCCAACCCTCCCAGGCCGAGCCAGCGGGTTCTCCCCCACCCCCACCTGGTGTGAGGAGTCGGAATTCGCGCCCTCGGCTGCCCCCCCACCGCCCCCCACCGCCAGGCCAGCCAGAAAGCAAAAGGACACAAGAGGTTGGGGGGGGGGTGGGCTGGGGGGCCCCCCGGGGGGGGGGGGGCGGGGCCCCCCCCCGGGGCGGCGATGCCCCCCCCCCCCCCCGCCTAAAACTGATGGGCCTGTAAATAATAAGGGAGTTGCAATCTTGCCAAGACAATTCGGGGCTAGACAGACTTTGGAGGGGTGGGATTGTGACCCCTTTCTAAGGCACTGTGGGACCCAAATCTATTTCCCTCTGGGGCGGGTGCAATAGGAAAATTGGAGGAGGGGTCACACAGTGCTCCTCCCCCCCACACACACCTTAGTAGTGACCCTGACCCACGGCTGTAGAGCCTCTCCTTGCCTCCTAGCCCCCCCCCGTTTCCCTCCCCAAAGGGCCATCCTCTTTTGCTTGGGGGGGGCAGAAGGATGGTTCTGAAAGGCGGTGGGGGCATGCCCTGCCAAGGAAGAAACGGGGGGCCACACCGGGAGAGGCCCTGCGCAAGGGGCGTAGGTGGGGGTGGTGGACTTGAGTGGGGGAGAAATTTGCCCCCCCTGCCCCACCCCCAGCAGTTGTTAGGGTGGGTTTGCCGTTGTGTCTGGCTGTGTGTGTGTGAGAGAGAGGGGGGTGGTAGGTGGTCTTCACATCGTCCTCTGCAGCTCTGGGGGGGGCACGTGGGGAGGGGTCTGTGTGTGCCCCCTTTCTTCTGTTGGTGTTGCCCAGAAGGTATCGGGGACTGCTGGGTCACAGCTGCTTTTGCCCACGGCCAGAGCAAGCGTCTCTCTTCCTCCCCTCCTCCCTCCTGCCTTCTCTTCCGCTTCTTCTGTCTGCCTTCCTTTTCTCCTCCTCTTCTCCGTCCTTCCTTCTCCTCTTCTCCTTCCCCTAGCTGCCTTCCTTCCTTTATTTATTTTATTTGGTTGGTCAATTGCTTAGAAGATGAACAGGTATAAGTAAAAACATAGTTATGAACACATGGATACATATAAGCAAAATAAAAATAAAAGAAGACAGGGACAGTAGGCACATTGGTGCGCTTATGCAGGCCCCCTACAGACCTCTTAGGAAAGGGGTGAGGTCAATAGGAGACGGTCTAAGGTTAAAGTTTTGGGGGTTTGGGGAAGAAACCACAGAGTCAGGTAGAGGATTCCAGACATTGACCCCTCTGTTGCTGAAGTCCTTATTTCCTGCAATCAAGTTTGGTGCGGTTAACCTTGAGTTTGTATCTATTGTTTGCTCTTGTGTTGTTATGGTTGAAGCTGAAGTATTCATTCACAGGTAGGACATTGCAAGGTATGATTTTATATATTATACTTAGATCGGACCGGAAGCAGCGTAGTTCTAGGTTTTCTAGGTCTAGAATTTCGAGTCTGGTGGCTTAAGGTCTTCTCTTTTCTCCTCCCTTCTTTTCCTTTTCTCCTCTTCTTCCTCCTCCTTTTCTCCCTCCTCCTTTTCTCCTTCCCCTAGGTGCCTTCCTTCTCCTCCTCCTCCTCCCTGCGTTTTCTTCCTTTTCTCCTCCTCCCTCCTCCCTCTTTTCTCCTCCTCTTCCACCTCCTCCCTTCCTTCTCTTCCCCTTTCCCTATCTGCCTTCCTCCTCCTCCCTGGGTTCCTGACTTTAGGGAAGATATATTTGCAGAGTGACTTCCACGGGGTTGCAGCAGGCTCTCTGCCTATCTCGCTCTGTGTGTGTGTGTGTGTGTGTGTGTGTGTGTGTTTGCGTGTGTGCCTGTTGTATGTGTTTAGTACATAAGAGAATCATTCTCAGCCACCAAAATCTCATTGAAGGAGGGCAGTGCGGGAAACTCACCGCAGCAGCCCCCCCCCCCCCCCCCCACGGGCCGCCGCCGGGGGGGGGGGCGGGGACCCCCCCCCCCCCCCCCCCCCCCCCCCCCCGGTGGGCTTCGCTTGTGGGAGCCTCTGGAAAGCAATCCGTTCCATTCTCTGCAGGCCTCGGCATCTGGCTTGGGATGCTCAGAGACGCAGAACATCTGGAAAGCTCCCTGCAGGGAGTTCTCCATCCCCGCTGCACCTGGATGGGGACTGAGCGGAGAAGCCTTAAAAAAAAACCACATCATTTTTATAGCTCCCCGTTGAACTGTGAGGTCCTGGGTGCTCTCTGAGTTTGGTGGTTTTCTTGCAGACGTTCCATGCTCCAATTAGGTCACATCAGTGCTAAGCCAATCAGAATAGATCTGGGAGGGGCCTTGGAGGTCTTCTAGTCCAACCCCCCTGCTCAAGCAGGAGAATCTATCCTATTTCAGACAGGTGGCTATCCTGTCTCTTCTTAAGAACCTCCAGGGATGGGAGCACCCACAACTTCTGGAGGCAAGCAGTTCCACGGGTTCATTGTTCTCGCTATGAGAAAACTTTCTCCCCAATTCCAGGTTGCTTCTCTCCTTGATGAATTTCCACCCGTTGCTTAAGCTGACCCCCAAATCTTCTTTGGGGCAGCCCCTCCAATCCTGCAATCCTGCTATCCTATCCCCCCTAATTCTTTTTTTCTTTTTTCTTTTTAGACTAGCCAAGCCCAAACCCTGCAGCCGGTCCTCCTGTGTTTTATCCTCCCGTCCTTTAATCGTCGTAGTTGTTCTCTGCACTTTTTTTTAGGGAGTTGGCGCGGGCGGGGGGGGGGGGGGGGGGGGGGGGGGGGGGGGAGAGAGCTGCAGGTTGCAGAAGCGTCTGTTTGTCTTCCTCCTGTCCGACGGTGCTCTGTTAAAAGTCCAGGAAAGACACTCTTAGACTCCTCCGTTGTGCTAGAGAAAACAAAACTTTTACTGGAAGTGGAAGCATCAAAAGGATTCTGGGTCTGAGGATTTATGCGCGAAAAGCACACGTCTGAAGTGATGGCAACGTTCCCACCCACCACAGTTCAAATGGTCCATCCAATCAAAGATGTGCGAAATGTCCTGTGGGGCATCTTCAGGTGGGGATGCAGACACCTGGCCGTTGACTTTGGCCTAGTTTGATAAAAGAGCTGCAGTGGCACAGGAAGCAAGTAAATAAGCATAAACATAAGCCCCCCCCCCCCCCCCCCCAGTTATACAGTTCATTCTCTAAAGCCTCCAGCTCCCCACCTCCACAAAGCCCAATTAATTCCCCCCCCCCGTTACTATGGCAGCCAAAAAGACAGCAAGAGAAAGGAAAGGAGTCTTGACGGCTGACCACATACTTTTTAGTCTCCAGGCCTTTGATCCTCTTACTTCCTCTTTGTACTTTTCCCAAAGACTCAACATCTTTTTGTAAGGTGGGGGACCAAAACTGGACACAGTCTTCCAGGTGTGGCCTTAACTAAGGCTTTACAAAGTGGTGCTAACACTTCACCGGCTTTTTGATTCTGTGCTTCTGTTTACGCCCCCCTCCCCAAGGATTGTATTCCCCCTTTTTTATGTTAGATGCACTGATGAAGTTCCCTCGTCGGATCTGCAAGGAAACCGGCTCAGAGGGCACCAAGGACCCCCCCCCCAATCCTAATTTTAAGTGCCAGGCTATGGCTGCAGCTGGCATGATGGCTTCGCTCCCACACACCCCAATTTTTGACTGCTGACATCCTATTCTCCCTCCAGATTGACGTGTTTTTCTCTCCACCGAAGGTTGCGTGTTTGTGTGTGTGTGTGTGTGTGTGTGTGAGTCTACATGTGAGGGAGGTGAGGAGTGCAAGGTAAAACACCCCCTCCCCTCCCTCTGGGCACGATCCTCTCAACACAGTCTTGGTACCCAAAAACAGACCCTCGGTGGGGAGGGGGAAAGGGGGACAACAGCTTTCATTGCAGTTTTATTTTTTTAGCAAACATTCGGATCGGGTTCTTCTCCTATATAATCGGACTTTAGTAATAATACCCCACCGCTTGTAGTTTTCACAGGAGAAGACCCCCCCCCAAAGCGCTGGAGGGGAGGGCCAGGGGAGGGTTGACGTGGGGCTAGCAGGGTAGACCTGGGAGGGGGCTGCAAGAGAGATATTTTGTGGGGGGGGGGTGGCAGGTGTGGGGGGGAGGGTCGAGTCTATTTATGAATAGTTTCCTGGTCACGAAACCTTCCCACTTTCCCCCTGTTCCTTTTGCTGGACGACTCTGTATTCAATAAAGAGAAAGTTTCATGTCCCAAGCGCTGTGGGGTCGGCTGTGGGTCCGGGGGGGGAGGGGGGGGCATCACTCGAGGCTGCAGAGAAGGGCCTGTCAAACTTTCAAAAAACGTAGGGTGGTTTCAGAGCTGGAAGGGACCTTGGAGGTCTTCTAGTCCAGCCCCCTGCTCCAGAAGGAGACCCTATACCCATGATGGCAAACCTACGGCAAGTGTTCCCCAGGTGGCACGCAAAGCCTTTTCAGCCAGCATGTGAGTTGCAGGCAAACTTACCTCCCTGGGAACATGCGCGCCTCACTGTTCATTTTCAGCCGGTTTGAGGCCTTTTTTGGCCTCCCAAAGGCTTGAGGAAGGCTTCTGCAGGCTTTGCAGGCTGAAAACTAGGCCCATTCCCTCAACTTCTGGGATTTTCGGAAAAACAGGAAGTGACGAAACAGGGCTAGTTTTCGGGGGGATTGCACACGCGTGCGTAGGGGGTGTGCCTTGTCTTCTGGGTGCTGGCACAGGAGCCCCAAAAGGTTAGCCGCCTTATACCAGTCCAGATAGGTGATTGTCCAGCCTCCTCTTAAAAGCCTCCGAGTGATGAAGCACCCACAACTTCTGGTGGCCAGCAGTTCCTCTGGTTAATTGTTCTCATTGTCAGGAAGTTTCCCCTGAATGTCAGGCTGCTTCTCTCCTCTGTTGCTTCTGGTTCTGCCTCCTGCTGCTTTGGAGAATCATTGGACCCCTTCCTCTTCTTTGGGGCAGCCCCTCAAATCTTGGAAGTCTGCTTTCAGGTCACCCCTAATTCTTCTTTTATTTGGCCAGACTCCAATCCTGGAGCCATTCCTCCGGTATTTTAGTCTCCAGGCCTTAATTAATCTGAATCGCTCTGCGCTTTTTCCAAAGTGTCACCATCTGTTTTTGTAACGTGACCAAAACTGGATGCCGCATTCCAGGTGTGGCCTTACTAAGGCTTTATAAAGAGGTACTAGAGCTTCACCTGACTTGGATTCTATGCCTCTGCTTATACAACCGGGGATTGTATTAACTTTTGGGGCTGCCGCCCCACATGGCTAAATCGTGTTTAAGGGACCGTCTACTAAGACTTGTTCCACCGGTTAATCGTCCTCGCTGTCAGAAAGTTAGTTTCCATCCGTTATTTCTTGTCCTGCCTTCTGGTGCTTTGGAGGATAAGCGGACCCTCAAATCTTCTTTGGGGCAGCTCCTCCAATCCTGGAAGGCTGCCCTCATGCCACCCCTGGTCCTCCTTTTCTCTAGCCTGGATGGGTGGGCTTTGATTCCCAGAAGTGCCCAGCCAGCATAAATGGAGATGAGGGGACTGCCAGCCGTAGCCTGCTTGAGGCGGAGGAGTCCTAGATGCCCAGCCCTCTTTCCTGTTAAAGCGCTTGTAAAAAAAAAAAAAAGGCTATTTCAATCCTCACAACAGGTGGAAATGACACTGAATAGAAAATTGCACCCCACCCTATCGAAGCTTCTCGTGCAATTTGGAACAACTAGTAGTCCTTGGCTTACAGCCGTTCGTTTAGTGAACGTTCAAAGTTACCAGGGCACTGGAAAAAGGGCCCATTTTTTCCACAGTTACGACCCCATGGTTATGTGATCAAAAGTCAAGCGCTTGGCCACTGGTTCATACTTATGACCGTGGCTGTGTCCCAAGGTCACATGATCAACTTTTGTGACTATCTGATCAGCAAAGTCAACAGGGATTGACTTCACAACCAGGCCACTCATGTCATCCACTGGGCTGATTCTCTTAACTGATGCAAGAAAGGGGGCGAAAGGGGGCAAAATTCACTTAGCAGGAATGTTGCGGATCAATTGTCATCGCATGTTTGAGCCTCCAGTCCCCGCATCATCCTGGTTGCTCTTCTCATACTTTTTCCAGAGTCTCAGCGTCTTTTTTATACTGTGGTGACCAAAACTGGATGCAGTACTCTAGGTGTGGCCTTACTAAGACTTTACAGAGTGGTATTAGTACCTCACTTGATCTGGATTGCATCCGTCAATGCAACTTAGGATTGCATTGGCTTTTTTGGCTGCCGCTGCACACGGCTGGCTCCTATTGAGCTGGTTGTCCACTAAGACTCCAAGATCCCTCTCCCAGTTCCTGCTATGGAGCCTGATGTCACTAAAATCAGTTTTCGAGAACCGCATAGCAAAAATGTGTGTCTTTTGTGCTTCTGAACGTCCAAAGCCTTGTCTGAGAATCACGGTGCCCTGTTCCCACTTGGGAACACAGCCTGGAAGGGCCGACTGATGAAAGATGCTTCAGCAATAATTTACCTTTTAGCAAAAGAGGTTAAATCAGGTTCGTTTTAAAAGCCTCTTTGCCATCGATTCGAATCGATTCAGCCATTTTTGCTTTTTATAGGGCAAAGCTAAAATTAATCCCTGGTGTTTGGGGTTTTTTTTTTCCTTAATGGAGGCTGCTTAGAGCATTTCTGGTCTGACTGAAGATCCCAAGATCCCTCTGGATAGATGATGTAAGGTGGGTTTGGGGAAGATGACCTGAAAAGTGAGCTGGATTCTGCCTCGGTTGTCTCAATGTTAAGATTCTAGGAGAATCCCAAGAGTTCAGCATCCGTGGGGAAATTCCCTGCTTTGTGTGACTGGCTCTTCCTGCATGAAGGGTCCCAGCAAAAACGCCCCTTGAAAGTTTGCACAGCTAGTAAATATTTTGCGCTGCTACAACTCGCCTCCCTAATGTGACGTGGAGTGTATTGGCTGTGTCTCTGGGGATTGACGTGGATGGATGTTCACACAGTCCCTTCGGAAAGAGTGTCCCATAAATGGTGCATTTAATTTGGGCTTTTTTTTTTAGGGTCAGAAACTACCTTCGTTCCTCCCTCCTTCCCTCCCCACTTCTCCCTCCATTCCTTCCTTTTCTCCCTTCCTTTCTCCTTCCTTCTGTCCTCCCTCTTTCTTTTCTTCCTCCCTCCTCCTGTGCCCCTCCATTCCTTTCTTTTCTCCTTCCTTCCTTTCTCCTTCTTTCCTCCCTCTTTCTCTCCTCCCTCCATTCCTTCCTTTTCTCCCTCCCTTTCTCCTTTCTTCTTCCCACCTTCCTTCCTTTTTTCTGTCTTCCCTCCTTTCCACCCTCCCTCCCTTTCTCCTTCCTTCTTTCCTCCCTCCTTCCTTTTACCCTCTCTCCTTCCTTCTTCTCCCTTTTCTCCCTCCCTTTCTTCCCTCTACTGTCCCTCCCTCCCCCTTTTCCTCCCTCCCTCCTTCCTTCTTTCCTCCCTCCCTCCCTTCCATTAAGCAGCGCCCAACCATTGAAACCTATCAACAAAAAAGGCAAAAACCAAAACACACATTGTTAAAAAACCAAACCAACCAGAATGTATTCCACAGCCACGTCACCCCAAGCACTCAGGGGATTCCACAGGCAACGGGGCTTCCCTCATACACAGAAATTCCCTTGCAATTTCTTACAGAATTTAAAGCATCTCTCTTTTTTAAACACAAACGGGCCGTTTCAGCGCAAGGACAGTGGCAGCCACGGCCTGCAGAAGATCCATTTGGTTCCGTGACTCTCAACTTTGGCAAACTTTAAGATGTGCGGATTTCAACTCCCAGAATTCTGGGAGTCCGCACCTCTGAAAAGTTGTCAAAGTCGAGAAGCAACTGACCTTGTTGGTGGCTGCAGAAATCATCAGAAAAGAGCTTCAATATCTGGAGAGGCGGCACACGTCACACTGGCAGGTCTTGGCAGTAAAAACGTCCACTGTTTTCTGCAAACCGAGATGGCAACGCAGCCGGAGTTTCACCTGGAGAGGAACAAGGCCCCAAAATAAAACCCCGTCAAACTCCCCTCCTCCCCTCCCCACCCAGTCAGTCCTTATGGCGCACGCGCAGCATCGCTGACCGCGTTCTCCCCTGTCCTGTCCAGTCACTCCTTAAGGTGTTCCTTTCTTTCCCTCCCGACAATCAGCTGTTCCAGTGATCGGCTGTGCTGGGATCCCCCTCACTGTCTTCACCCAGGAGGCAAAAAGGGGCATGCGGGGGGGGGGAGGGGTGGCGTTGTGTCCCCCCCACTCCATTTGTTCCCTTCCTGGGCCTCAGGGAAGCCTTCTGGGAGCAAAAACGCCCCCCCCCCCAGGAGGCTGGCCTAAGGCCCAGGAGGCAAAAAAATGGGGGGGGGGGTTTGCTGCAAAAAAAGCCACACCCACCTAGCCACGCCCACAGAACCAGCTGTTAAAAAAATTGAATCCCACCCCTGGATGTCACAATGGTCACAAATGTGGAAAACGATCCTATGTCGCTTTTTTCAGCGCCATTGTTTGAAACGGTCGCTGCGCAAACTCTTGCAAGATGAGGACTACGTGTATAATGTCCTTCCGCTTCCAGAGAGGACAAAAGCTCGGAACCAGCCGAAATTCGGAATTCTCTCACCGTCTGCATTCGGCTGATGGTGCAGCATTGCGAGACGGAGGTGATGTTGTGCTTGAAGCTGCTGGCCAGGAGCACCGAATACTTGGAGGGAAAGGCGCTGGACTCGCAGTACCCCACGCAAGCCTGGATGGGGCGGGTGCCCCGGCACACGCCCTGGCGGTCACTCCGGAGGGTGACATTGAAAGCTGGTGAGGAGAGGAGAAACAGAACGGCATCAATTCCTGTTTCCCCCACGGGGCGGACTGTCAACTAAAAAGACTCCTGTGATCTTTTTAGCGGCCAGCAGAAAGGGAGTGGGGGAAAGCAGGGCATTCCTTAAATGCTCCAGATAATTGCTAGGCAGCCGAAGCTGTTGGCACGCAAGATTATTACTGGAGAGCATATTTGATGGCTCTTGGCTATGGACGTGTCCCACTGGAGAATATACATCCAGGGGGTTGGGGGCGGGGAAGACCAGGGTCAAGGGGGAAATGACGGATGTGTCTTAGAGTCGGCTGCACCCAGGTAACACCGACATGGTCACTGCTAATCATTTCTTTTTACTCTAAGAGACTTAGGATCTGAATGGGGGTGCATGTTGGAGTTTGACGCAGACTACAACTCCCATCCAGAGGTGGCATTCAGCAGGTTTTGACTGGTAGCGGAAATTTGGAGTAGTTTGGAGAATAGCCAATGCCACCACTGATTAGCCCTGCCCCCATGTCTTCTTCGCCCCCCATTGAGTCCCAGCTGATTGGCTGGTTGCCCTGCACAGGAGAACGGAGCTGGAAAGCAGGTCAGTGGAGTGGGGAGGGAAGGGGGATTTGGCAGTAACCTTCCTCTGCCACGCCCACAAAACTGGTAGTAAAAACAATTGAATCCCCCCACTGACTCCAAGCATTCCGCAACCAGCATCTTTTGAGGGCAGAGAAGAGCAATAAAGACAGAATGCAGAATAACAGAATTGGAAGGGACCTTGTAGGTCATCTAGCCCAACCTCCCATCCAATCAGGAGACCCTAGACCATTCTGGACAAATGGATGTCCAGTCTCTTATTGAAAGCTTCCAGTGATGACACTCCCACAATGATGTGAGGAAGGATAGATAGACATACAGATAGATGGATGGATGGATGGAGAGAGAGAGAGAGAGAGAGAGAGAGAGAGGTAGTAGGAAGGTAAGTAGATAGAATAGATAGATAGGTGAGAGATCATAGATGTAGAGACTTTATCTATCTATCTATCTATCTACCTATCTATCATCTATCTACCCACCTACCTACCTATCTATTCTATTTACCTACCTACCTACATCTATCATTTATCTATCATCTCTGTCTCTCTTTCTTTCTCTCTATCTAAACTATTTATGTATCTTATCTATTTGATAGAATCATTGGTCTGGAAGGGACCTTGGAGGTCTTCTAGTCCAACCCCCTGCTCAAGCAGGAGATTTAGTTTATATCATTCTGGACAATTGGATGTCCAGTCTCTTCTTGATAACCTCCAGTGTTGGAGCACCCACAACGATGGGAGAAAGGCTGAAATAGATCGATGAAAGATGATAGAGATGGATAGATGATATCTATCTATCTATTTATCTATCTACTTACCTACCTTCCTACATCTATCTATCATCTCTGTCTCTGTCTCTGTCTCTGTCTCTCTCTCTCTCTCTCTCTCTTTATTTTGTCAAGCAAGTATTAGATAACAGGTATAAGTATAAACATGGTTATGAATAATGAAATGGATACGAATAAAAAAAGGAACAATAGGACAGGGACGGTAGGCACGTTGGTGCGCTTATGCACGCCCCCTACAGACCTCTTAGGAAAGGGGTCTAGTCCAGGGGTCTTCAACCTTGGCCACTTTAAGACTTGTGGACTTCAGCTCCCAGAATCCCTCAGCCAGCTTTGCCTGTGGACTTCAACTCCCAGCTTTGCTGGCTGGAGAATTCTGGGCCTTGACGTCCACAAGTCTTAAAGTGGCCAAAGTTGGAGACCCCTGGCTCTAATCTATTTAGGCTGGAGCAGGAGTCAATTCTGGACAAAGGGCTGTCCATTCTCTTCTTAACAGCCTCCAGTGATGGATCATCCACACGTTCCACTGATTAATTGTTGCCATTAAGAGGAAATTTCTCCTTAGTTCTAGGTTGGGTTGAAGATTATTAGGAGGAGGGAAGGCCGTAGCATACAAGGAATGGCAATGGGAACTGGATATGTCCAGCAAAACAAAGAGAAAAACTAGGGAAGACAGGATAGCAGTCTTCCAATATTTGTCAAGCCCAAAACTGACATATGGACTTTGTTCATTTCTTTTTAAATGGATTTCATTCCTTGGAAACCTGACAGCCATAAGGAAGAGGGGGGTCCAGCTCTTCTTCAAAGCAGCTGAAGGCGAGACGGAACAAACACTCCAGGATCGAGGAAGGAATTCCTGACAGTGAGAACAAGGAATCAGTGCCACCACTTCCCTGAGACGTTCTAGGGGCTCCGTCACGGGAGGCTTTCCAGAAGAGGCTCGACAACCATTTGTCTAGAATGGTGTAGGCTCTCCTGCTTGAAGGGCAGGACTAGAAGACCTCCAGGGTTCCTTCCAGCTCGATTGTTCTCTTAGGGTGAATGCACGACATCAGCCTAGAAGGATCTCCAGATCAGAGCAATTCAAATCCTTTTTCTTTCCTGTCTGTTCTGGGTCCCCAAAGCTGAGAGCTCCTTGATGCTGCTCTCTGAGCTGGGTTGTCTTCTGGACGTCGTTTCGTTAGCCAAACTAGGTAACCTTGTCTCTGCTAACGGTCTCCTTTATTGCTCCTTCTGTCTTTCTGTCTGCCTGTCCATTTGTCGTCCCCAAGAACAACAGATAAAGTTCCTAAACAATAAATCAGAGAGTCTCCAAATACCAACTCAGATATTCTAACGTCCACCAGGCCTGAGTGCAAAATCTTCTTTGCTTCCTGCAAAGAACTCTGGTTTCTCAGCTGCCTGAAGGAGGGGGCTTTACCTTGCAGCCTTACTCCCGAGTCGCCCGTGCTGCTGCAGCTGCTCTTTCCTTCGAGCAGCCCTGCGCGCACACGCACTGGGCACGGGCTCCTCAGGGACCTCTTCATCACTGCTGCCAGCCTCCACCATCTCCGCAGGCAGCACCCTACTCCCTGATGGTCCTGGCCCTATCCCTGCCTCCCACGCAGGCCCCTCCTCTGAGTCCTCGCTCTCCCAGACCTCAGCCGTCCACACCTGCTGCCGGCGAACCACAACAGAAGCTTACAGTGTAAGTGGCAACCGAGTCTTGCAGCTTTGTGAGCCCCGACTTCTGTAGCCAGCAGACAAGAGAAGACGGCAGCCAAGAAGAACCTCAACATTTCTGTGGAATCTCTGAAAAACAGAAGGTCAGTATTAGCAAAACCCGGTGCGAAGCCACAGCAATAAAGGCCACCAAGGACGTGTTTGTTGTGTAGCAATTCATGCTTTGGGCCAAAAAACAGTAAGATCGGGGTTCAAATTTCTACCCAGCCGACATTTCTTAAGCCAAGTCAAGTTACCTTACAAGGTGGTTGTTCTGGAAAAATTATTCAGATCATACCTTCTGAACCCAGATCCCAACCAGAATAATTCATCCTCATTGGCCCTTGGTCGTGTCTCCCCGGGGAAGCTGCAACCACGCAAGGAGTAGACATAAGTCCCCTTTTCAGTTCCATTCTAACTTTGGAGGTCACTAAGTGGATGATTGTTAAGTCAAGGACTGTCTATAACCTTTTTATTTGACCACATTACTTTCTTCTGGACCAGATCAGCAAATAGAATGAAGGAGAAATTCCCTGACAGTGGGAACAATTAACCAGTGGAACAGCTTGCCACCAGAAGTTGTTGGAAGAGAATAGAAATCTATCCTATTCTTCAATTCTTCTCTCCTATTCTGTTCTTCTATTCTTTTTCTCTATTCTGTTCTATACTTTTTCTCTATTCTATTCTATTCTATTCTATTCTATTCTATTCTATTCTATTCTA
>NW_020769404.1:2541178-2589192 GCF_900518735.1 Pseudonaja textilis
GCCAGCAAGCTTTAAGATAGTGGGGACTGCATTTCCCAGAATTCCCCTGCCAGCAAGCTTTAAGATGGCGGGACTTCAACCCTCAGAATTCCCCGGCCAGCGTTCTTTAAGATGGATAAGTCTTTAGGTTCACTCCTCTTCCTTCCTTCCTTCCTTCCTTTCCAGGGATTCCTGGCAGGTGGGGGCCACCATGGTGAAGATCTTCGTTGGGGGGCTTTCTCCGGTGGTCACAGCCGAAGAGCTGCGGAAGCTCTTTGAGCAGTATGGCCAAGTCAACGAGTGCGACATTTTGAAGAATTTTGCCTTCGTCCACATGGAGAAGGAGGACGAGGCCCACCAGGCCATCAGCACCCTGCACAAGAGCGAATTCTACGGCACCCACCTGACCGTGGAATACGCCACCTCCAAGATCCGCAACGCCACCAAGATCTACGTGGGGAATGTCTCGGCCAAGGCCACCACCGCCCAGATCCGCCAACTCTTCGAGCGCTTCGGCAAAGTGGTGGAGTGCGACATCGTCAAGAACTTCGCCTTTGTCCACATGGCCAAAGAGCGGGAAGCCATGGACGCCATCTTGCATCTCAACGACACCCCGCTGGAGGATCAGAAAATTTTTGTCACCCTTTCCAAGAGCAACAGCTCCCTCCGGGCCACCAAAGGGGCCTCTGTGCCCACCCCGCCCACCCCGACGTCCAGCTACTACTTCTCCAGGGGACGCGTGCCCACAGCACCGGCCACCTATTCGCCCTACTGTGCCCGTGGCTGGTACGATCGGGAGTATTGTGATCAGTACACATACGAGCTCTACGACCGAGCGCGGGCGGCATACGACCGCGCCCTCCCCTCGGCCCCGGCGGCCTATAGAGAAAGGAGCCCCGTGGGGCGGAGGACATCTACCCCTACTGCCGTAGTGGCCCAATACGCTGACCCTTACGCTGCGGTGGCGGCTGCAGCGGCCGCCGCCATGGCTGCAGCAAACCAGACTTACAGCCAAGCCTACAGCCAGCCCGGATACGCCGCCGCCACGTCGGCTGCTGCCACATACTCTCAGTACGGTCTAGGAACTGCCTACAACGTGGCAGAGTACTACGAGAGGTACGCCAGCGCTTACGCTGACCAGTATGCCCAGACGTTCTGAGGGCGCTGCACCCTTCCAGTTGTAAGTGTTCAGAGCTGCTCGGTTGCACGGGGGATGCAGGGAAGGGAGGCGGGAGGGAGGGAGGGACGAGGGTAGGCTGTCCCTATGCGGGGAAAAGATAAGACAAGGCTGAACTTTGTGGACCAGCAGGAGGGGATGGTTCCGTACACGTGGTGGGCACGCACGGGGGCCTGAATGAAGCCCATCGGTGGAAATGGCAGGCACACCTGTCCGCTGCTCGCACCAATGCAGCAGCATGCATACTGCACTTGCATGCTGCTGGCACAAATGGCGATATGCGCACACGGCCTCCTGCCACTTCCGCAGCCCAGTTCCCAAATGGCTCAAGGCCCAGGATTTGGGGACCTCTGATCTAGGAGGGAGAGCAGCAAAGCCCCCCCCCAAGGCAGTGTGTTTATACCCAGTTTAACCCTCATAAATACAGGCCAGATGTCAAGCCCTGGGATTTTGATCCTGTAACCCTGGGGATGCTGCAACGGACGTGTGAAAACCGGTCATAAGTCCGGTTTTTTTCCCAGTGCCGTTGTAACATTGAACAGTCATTAAAGGAACGGTTGTACGTTGAGAGTAGAGGTCCTGGCTGAGGGAGCACTGTAGTTCAATCGTTTCCAGAAGATTCTAGGTTCTCCCCTCTTGTTCCTGCTCCCCCCGCCCCATGTGGTATCCCACAAGCAACCACTTTGTTTCCAGATAGGCGGTGGGTGTAACAACCGGTTCGGTGAGAGCGCGAGGCTGACTAATTGCCAGAACTACCGGTTCACCCGAACAGCTGTGAACCGGCTGAATCCCACCCCTGGACAAAGTGTGATTTCTGCGGTCGATGCACGCTTCTCGCGATCCAGGTGTGCCCCCTAAACTATGTAGATTTCTTTACAGGCTCTTTCCTGGGCAGAGTCGGAGCGATGTCTCATGGCCAACCCGCCGAGCACTGACTTCCAAGGTTGGTGATGCTGCATTTTGTGTGCCCCTCCCCCCCCCCTTTCCTTTCTCTTCCTTTCCTTCTTTCCTTTCCCCCACGTTTCGATCCGATCCGGTCGAAGAACTGCCACGCCAACCCCGCCTTGCGAAACTGCGATGGGGGCCGAAGACGGTGTTGTCCGTTGTCTGGTTTTTCTTTCCCCCCGAACTCTTCCCTCCGGCACGGAATGCCGCACACACCTTTGCACACAACGGCTCCTCCCCTTCCGCCAGCTCCAATCTTTGCTTGCTGTGTGTTTTGCGTGCTACGCTTCGATCCCTGCCGCCGCCGCCGCCGCTGCCGTCGCCACGATGCCAGCCTCTCTCAACCAGGCTTTCGGGGTGGGGCGGGCGGGTAGGGATTTATGATTATGATTATGATTTTTTGCTTTGCTGGTTTGATCGATACCTTTTTTGTTTTTCTCCCGTTGATTTGTTCTCGTTTTTAAGTTTGTACAACCGGTTTAAATGAAACGGGTTTGTTGGCGGCAAGTTGTTTAGCTTCCCTCTCCCTGGTTTTTAAGATGTGAACGATTAAACGTCTTTCACAGAAGCTCCCGCGTCCGCCTCGTCAAATGTGTGTTCCGATCGCCCCCACACCCCCTCCTCGCCGCCTCGACTCGGCTTCTCCTCTGCCGCCTGCTGCCCACTTCCTGTCTGCATGGGACGCCATGATCCGGATTTGCCGTAGTTGGCGCCCGCCTTTCACTTGCTCCTGCCGCCTCCGCCGCCCTCCTCCCCTTTGCTTTCCAGAAAGGAGGGCCCCGTCCTTCCCTCGCTGGGGGGGGGGTGCTCTCACCACTAACCCCCTCCCTCCCCGGCAGGGAGAATCGACCGAACCGTTGCACAAGCCGTGTGCGCGATTGCCAGATTCCGTCGCTTTTTGGCTTTGAGACTAACCGAACACTTGCCAGGCCACTGATGTTGTTTATCCCTGTTCCCCCCCCCACCCCCCATTGATTTCTCTTTCTCTGTGGACAGCTGTTTCTGGAAGAAGCCAGGGATTTTGGAGACCCCCCTCCCCACCTTCCAAGCAGGCAGAGCTGATCCGACACCACCCGGCGCAAGATGCTGCTTCATCTACCCAAGGGGAAAAATATCCTGTCACACTCTTTAAAATAGGCACCGGAAAAACACCCGGGGTGGTGTGAAAAATGGCCGTTCATCTCTTGGGTTCTTGATGTTCTCGGAGCTCAGAGAATACCATGATCCAACGGTTCCGTGTTTACAGCTCTTCCCCGACAGTTGGGGTTTGCTGGTTTTGCCTCCTGTATCGATCCCTTCCCAAATCAGTTATGAGCCACGGTGGCACAGTGGTTAGAGGGCGGGACTGCAGGCTACTTCTGCCAGCTGCCTGCAATTTGGCAGTTCAAATCTCACCGGGCTCAAGGTTGACTCAGCCTTCCGTCCTTCTGAGGTGGGTACAATGAGGAGCCGCCATATTTGGGGGGCAAAGGCTGACTCTGTAAACCGCTTAGAGGGGGCTGTGAGGCACTGTGAAGCGATATAGAAGTCTAAGGGCTATTACTATTTTCCTTCTTTCCTCCCTCCCTCCCTCCCTCCCTCCCTCCCTCCTTCCTTCCTTCCTATTAGAATGCAGTACTGCAGGCTAACTCTGCACACTGACGACAGTTCGATCCTGACCAGCTCAAGGTTGACTCAGCCTTCCCTCCTTCCAAGGACCCAGATTATTAGGGGGAAATAGGCTGACTGTGTAAACCGCTTAGAGGGGCTGGCAAGCACTGTAAAAATGGGACACAAGTCTTAAAAATAAAGCCAGGCAAATGGGAGATCAAGGGAGTCCTCACCTTATGACCACGCTTGAGTCCAATGTTGGTTGCTGAGTGAGACAGTGGTTCGGTGAACTTTGTCCGCTGTTAGCGATCCTCGTTGCCGCAGCCTTGAAAGGAATTCTGTTGTTGTGAAATGAGCAATGTGGCTGTTAAATAAATCTGGCTTCCCCATGGCTTGGCTTTGCTTGCCAGAAGAGGTTACCAAAGGGAAACGCCTCACCCTGCCACTGTCATAAGTCCATGCCAGTTGCCAAGCCTCTGAATTTGGATCACATGACCCCAGGGATGCCGCGATGGCCGTGTGAAAAGGGACCCTTAAATTACTTTTTGCCAGTGCTGTTGTAACATCGAACGGTTGCAGGTTGAGGACGTTGGAGATCCAGGCAGGCGGACCGACAGCTGGCATGGGATTCTGGGAACTGAAGTCCTAAACTTTTGGATTCCTTTCAGAGGACAGGAAGCTGCTTTATAGTGCAAAATGATTTCTACTTCCTTCCTTCTGTTCCAAGGAAGCAAACACCAGATGGAGGTAACAGCAAAACCTTTTAATGATTTTTTACGAATTCTGTTCCTTCATGGGTAAAACTAATTGTCTCTGATAAGAACGAGCCTTGCCAAGGTGGTGCAAGACTGCCAAGAACACTAGATAAAGTTGCTAAGAAATATGTCAAACACAAAAAGTCTCCAAACACAAACTAAGGGAGTCCAAACATCCACCAGGCTTGAGTGCAAGAACTTCTTTGCTTCCTGCAAAGAACTCTGGTTTCTCAGCTGGCTTTTATCTCTTGAGGGAGGGGCCATCCCCTTGCAGCCTTACTCCCGAGTCGCCTGTGCTGCTGCAGCTGCTCTTTCCTTCAAGCAGCTCTGTATGCACACGCCCTGGGCACAGGCTCCTCGGGGACCTTTTCCTCACTGCTGGTGACTGGGTGACTTAATAAAGGAGATTTTGGTGTGGTGTGGACAACTGGATAGCCACACACAATTTCGGCCATTGCACCTTCCCCAGCTCCCATAGGGAGGAAGAGGAGGAAGGATGGAGAAGAGAGAGGCGTACGTGGATGGCTGTTTTACTGTCCTTCAGCTGCCAACTTTTAGCCTGATCCAGGCAGTCCTCGATTTATGACCACAATTGAGCCCAAACTTTCCATTGTTAAGCGAGACACGTCTTATGTGAATGTTTGCCTCCATTGACTATCTCTCTGGCCACCATTGTTCAGTGAGTCATTGCAGCTGATTAAGTTAGGAATATGGTTGGCTTCCCCAATGGTTTTGCTCGTCAGGTGGTCGCTAAAGAGAGAACACATGACCCCAGGATGCCACGACCGCCATAAAAGTGAGTCTTGCTCAATGTCCGAATCCTGGGATCGCGAGGATGTGCGACGGTCGTAAGGGTGAAAAATGGCCATAAGTCACCTTTTTTGGGGTTGTGTCTTTGAACGGTCACTAAGTGAGCTTATAAGTCAAGGATTACTTGTAGTTTCACACATTGGGGGCTGTGTCCGAAGGGTCAGAGACCCTATTCACACAACCTATAGCCAAGGGCAACCAATCTAGTGTCTCCATTGAATTGAATTTTAAACGGTGCTAAGCAGCCATTTTGTAAAACACTTGTGCCCATTTTTTGAAATGAGGATGTAGTGATGTCCCCAGCCAGATGTGCTACGATGCCCAAATAGGGGAATTCTGGGAGTTGTAATCAGAATAACAGAAAGGACCCCAGAGGTCTTCTAGTCTAACCCCCTGCTGAAGCAGGAGACCCAATATCATTTCAACACATTGGTTGTGTTCTCCACGTCCTTAACTTTACCTGCATTCGCAGAGAATCTCAGATAAATTTCATCTCGGTTGGTTTTCATGAGCTTTGGAGGATCCAATCGATAGTTTATGCTCAGGAGAGTGTGCGAAGCCCCCAAATGGGATATGGATTTATTCTTGTTTGGCTCGAAGATTCTGAGTCCAAACAGGTTTTCTAGGCTAGGGGTCTCCCAATTTAGCAACTTTTAAGATTTGTGGACCTCAACTCCCAGAATTCCCCAGCCAGCATGCGCTGGCTGGGGAATTCTGGGAGTTGAAGTCCACAGGTCTTAAAATTGCCAAGATGGACACCCCTGTGGTAAAGTCACCCCTTTCAACGCTGTCAAGATTGACGCCGGCAAGACTCTCTCCAATGCACTTTCTCTTCTTTTTTTCCCTTCCCTCATGATTAAAGGATTCTGTTTTTCTGCCTCATTCTTCTAAACCTGTCAGGGTGGTGTGGTGTGGTGTGTGTGTGTTTTTTTTAAGCTGACTTTGCACTCTTCCCGATGTTCCTTTTTTATTATTCAATTTTCCTTTTTGAGTTTTTGTATTATTGGGTGCATCTTTCCATCCTTTGGAAACTCTCTGCATATCCCTTCCACCAAAAAAAGAGGACGCAATGGGAGACAGGCATCGTGCCATCCGCTAGAAGACTGAGCCGCGAAAAACGGGATGTAAGCAAACCAGGCAATAAAAGGGTTGCTTCCGGACAACCCAATAAACCTGGTTACATGAATGGATGGCTTTCCTTTCCCCTCTTTTGGCCTTACTGGGTTTTGGAAAACACAACCCATACGTAGAACATTAGGGTTGGAAGAGACCTTGGAGATGCTCTAGTCTGACCCCCTGCTCGGGCAGGAAACCCTATACCATCCCAGTCAAATGTTTCTCCAATCTTTTCTTGAAAACCTCCTGCGATGGGAGCACCCAGAACCTCTGGAGGCGAGCCATTCTGCTGATTAATAGATTAACCGAGTAACAGTTGGAAGGGACCTTGTTAGGTCATCTAGTCCAACCCCCTCACCTGAGCAGTCTCCCCTTGGAAGCTTCCAGGGATTGATATGATTAATAGGGATATGATGAGGTTCCTCCAATTGTTCAAACCCACAACATCCAATTCATATACGTATTAACCAGGATAATTGTGTTGTGTGGATGCAACCAGTGAATATAAGAACACCTTGGTTTATCTGGAAGACCTGCTCCCAGCCTCTTCTTGGCCAGATATTTTCTAAAGCTTATTTGGGTCCCAAATAAGGGGAACTTCCAACTCCCAGAATTCCCCAGCCTGCTATTCATTTGGGCATTTTTTTTCCAACCACCTTCAACTGGTTTAAACTGTTGGAAGGAGGTTTGAAAAAATGCCAAAATGCATAGCAGGCCGGGGAATTCTGGGAGTTGGGAGTTCCCAGGTTTGGGCAATGCTGCACTAAAAGGTGAACTTCAGCATCCTCCAAAGAGAAGCAGTGGGTTTTGAGATTATTTTTCTGTGCTCTGTATTTCCTTCCCTGCAGTCTCTAAAACTTCAGACTTTTCGTAGATTTATCTTCCCTGAAGATAGCAAGGATTAAATTGGGATGTTTTGCACCCTGGAGACTGTAGTCCTCGTGATTTTGTTTTTAAAAAGTGCTTTGGTTTGATAGAAATAATTAGTTCTGATTTAATCCTAATTAGAAGTAAATACTCTGGAACCAGTTTAAAACAACATTTGAAAGATATTTCCTTACCTAAACAGAAAAAGAGAACGACCATAGCCAGCCAAAAAAGCAGTGAAGACAGAAGCAACTTCCGACTTCCTGTTGGTTCCTTCAGTGCCTTTCCTGGAAAGAAACTGGCTGGGACCACAGGAAACAAGAGTTACACAACTTTGGCACTGAAGTGGCTGCAACTTTGCCAGATTTTAATCCCACAGGGAGTCCCGGGTACCGGATTTTGGGTTCATTCTGTAAGTTGGTCCATTTGAAGTTTGCCGGTTCAAAAATGATTGCTGTAGGATGCACCGATTTGCCCAGTTGAGGGTGACAAACCAGCACGAGAATTTTTAGTACAGGTATTCCTTGACTGACAACTACAACGGAGCCCAACATTTAAGTGAGACATTGGTGAAGTGAGCTTGGCCCCATTTTTATGGCCTGTCTTGCCATCGTTGTTATATGAATCACCAGAGTTGTTAAATTAGTAACATGGTTCTTAAGTGAATCTGGCTAATCACCATTATGTCAACTCATAAGATATTCCTTGTAGTTGCTATTAAAAAAAAGGGGGGGGGGAGGAAAGGAAGGAAATCGGGAAGAGCCGTGCAGCAGTTTGGAAGCGGAAGTACATTCCAACTCTTCTCTTTAAAAGGCTGTAACTAAACTACCAGAGCTTTTGCCCTGAATATATTTAATTGGAGAATGTGATTGATGACACACCCAGGGGGGAGTGGGGGGCGGGGAAACAGGGTCACAGAGGACTGTAAATCACGTCTGCCAGAGTTGGCGTCATACAGGGCAGGGCCAGTATGTCGCCTCTAATAAATCCTTTGAAGTTTTTTGAAGTTTGACTCGAGAATCATGATTTCATTAGGACGATTGCTGGAATCCTGACACATTGAATAGTAAACTTTCCCTCCACGTCCGATCTTTGATTTGAAATTCAAGGATTATTGTCCTGAATTCCACTTTTTTGGCCCAGCCCCCCCCCCCCCAAAAAAAAAAAAAAAAAAAGAGAGAGAGAGAGAGAGAGAACCAAGCATATTATAATGTTCAAAGAGATTGAACAGCTTGGAATTTGGGCAGGGGGTGTCCCAACACACTTGGGGAAGGCAACCGAATTGCCTTAAACTGTAAGATGGGCAGCAAATAAAATTGACAAGTATATGTGATAAATGAATTGGAAAAGTAATCATAAAGGCTGGAAATGTTCCGGTGCAAATATGCAGAATTATTTTTCTCCCTGGACCAAACATTTCAGACCTCTTTTATTTTCTTGTCTTCCATTTTGGATTTAGAAAAAGGTATCTCTGCCCAATGATCTGAAATATTCTTCTCTCTCTGGCTTACGGGGGAGGAAAGGGCCCTGATTCCCTTCGTTAGCTACAGCTGGGATTGAGAGTTTAAGATGCAGGCTGACTGTGGCAGCTGCTGGGAACTGAGTTTATCTTGTATTGACTTTGTTCTCTGTGTTCCTGGTGTCTTCCCAACTGTGTTGAGTTATTGTCATCCCTTCACGCCTGGAATTCCTTCTCCTGCCCTGTTGGACTAATGACCTCATTTTGCCTTGATTGGACTTATAGTTCCAGTTTTTGTTGACCACGTTTGGCCTTGATTCCCTGCAGCCCAAGGCTGTTCCTGGGAGAGTTTTTCTCCAGCCCAGAAGGTAACCAGGACCTTGGGGACAAAGTTGGAGCTAATAAAGGGCCTCTTACTGATTATCTGTGTTGCCTTTGTGCCACGCCCCTTTGGGTCATCACGTTAGGCTCTGCATTCACACAACCTGCTCAACCTTGTTCATCTGTTTGGATAAACTCGGCCTGTTTGCTTTAAGGTTTTAACACGGTAGAGTTGAATCAACTGAATTCTGCATTCAGACCAACTCCTGCATGAACCGAAGCCCTTTCGGCCAGCCCCCTTTCTCAGCCCTCTCCAAAGGGGAAAAGAAACCCCAAGATTATTTTTCACCTGGGTTTAACTTTCCAAATCCGGGATTGAGAGCTGGAGGACTGGAAAAGGCCCAAAATGCACAACTAAAGCCAAGAAATCAGCTGCAGTCCTTTGGAAGAGAGAAAAAATGTACAAACTTTTTTACATGGGAAAACAAAAACGGCCTTGGAAAAGCCGTCAGCCTGAAACACCCGGGTCTGTTGGCAGCAAGAAATAAATACAAGCGTTCGCGGCGGATCGGGAGTCACAGTTCCAGATGCTTCAAGTGTTGCTGGAAGATTTCTTCCGCCCTCTGAAGGTATTCTGCGGTCTTCTTCTTCACCGCTTCCCTGCGGGCTGGGTTAGGATCGCCTGCAAACGGGAAGACATATTGGATGCCATTTTGGCGGCTCTCATTTGGACCCGGAGCCCTCCTCTTTTAACAACCCCCATGTAATCCCTTGTGGCGGGTGGAGTCTGGGCAACTGAATGGAGCTAGCAGGGCGTTTACTGGCCGGATGCCCTTCCTGTTGCCCATGTCCAAAATGTATGTTGTTAAAACTGAGACATTGGTTTTGCCCCATTTTACAACTTCTTTTGCCACCCTTGTCAAGTGAATCGTTGCGGCTGTTAAATTAGGGGCATGGCTGTAACTGGTTTTTTAAGTGAATCTGGCTCCTCCCCTTTGACTTTGCTTGTCAGAAGGTCGCAAAAGGGGGTCACATGACCCCAGGGACACTGAGCCGTCGTAAATCTGACTCAGTTGTTGAGCATCCAAATGTAAATCACGCAACGACGGTGGGGATGCTACGGCGGTCTTCCCTCATGTGAAAAATGGTCCTAAGCCACTTTTTTTGTTAGTGCCATCGTAACTTCGGTCACTAAATGAACTGTTGTAAGTCAAGGACTGCCTGTAACAGAAAACCAGGGATTACAGCTTCGAAGAGCCGTCTTCTCATGGCCTCGGATCAACGGCCACTTTCACACCACATACTCAAACCAGGATTGGTAAAAGACAAAGCAGCTGCATTTGCACGACACAATAAACTTGGTTAAGTGCTGACCTTCCTTAGTAATTTTTCCCCCCTTAGGTCTGCCCAGGATTTTTAAAAGACGGAGCAGCCAAGAACCGCTGGTACCTGGATTAGACTTGGGTTCCGGTTGTGCTCAACGTGTCTTGAGCCTGAATCCGCAGGGGGGAGGATGAGCCGGAGCTGAGGCCGATGGAGACTGAGAGGGCGGCTTCGTTGGCTTCGGAGGAATGTAGGGAGGAGCAGGACGAGGCAGCCCCGGGCCCCTCAGGGTTGGGAGGGCTTGTGAACAGGGAGGAACGGGGGGCAGGACGGCCGAGAGAGGACAGGCAGGAGAAATAAGGAGCAAAGGACCTCCCCAAGCAGGAAGAGTGAAGAGGAGACGGAAGTGTCAACTCAAAAATGCTCCTTTGGTCTTTTTAGTTGCCATCTTCTTTTAACGACTCCATAATCCCTTGCAGGATGGAGGCCGGGCAACTGAATAGAGTGAGCAGAGTATTTACTGGCCGGATGCCTTCCTGTTGCCATTGCGGAGTTTTGTTCAGCAGAGATATATTCTCGTTGTGCCCAGAGAGAGAAATATCTGACCTGGCAACCCAAAGTTGTTGGCGCGCAAGGATATTACTGGAGAGCACGATTGATGGCTCTTGGCTATGGATGTGTCCCATTGGAGAATATACATCCAGGGGGTGGGGGGAAGACCAGGGTCAAGGGGGAAATGGAGGATGCCTTTTAGTATCGGCTGCATCCAGCCAACACATCCACTTCTAATAAATCCATACTCTTTTCTCTGAGATATGGCTAGAGACTTATGATTTGAATGGGGGTGGGTTTCTTGGAGCCCTGACAGCCGGTCAGGCCAACAACTCGGGAGGAGACAGCCGCACCCCTCTTCACGAGGCACGGGGAAGGGAAGATGGAACTCTCCGCTGGCTGTGTGGCCTTCGTGCCTCGTCCCGGGTCATCACACGGCACCCTCTTCAGGAACCAAACTCTCCCCAGTTTGGGAAAAATCCCAGAAGCCGAAGACACCTGCTCCCCCCGCCCCCAAAAACGCAACCTACCTTGCAGACCCTGGAGGAGCAAGTCAACTCCACCGCGGTAGCCGTGAAAAGCCCCCTGGAAGTCTCTGGAGGCTTCGCACAACACGGCTTGCCGAATCCGCTCGATCGCTTGGGGCAGATACCTGCCGGGATCCAACGAGGAGGCACTTTCTACCTCGGGTTTCTGCGTCGGGTCCGCATTGAGCAGGACTTCTGGTTTGGTCTCTGAGGCCTCCAGAGAAGCCAGGCCTTCCCCAAGGGAGAGGCTGGTGGCAGTAGAAGAAGCTGGGTCAGAAGTGTAAGTTTTAGTTTAGTGTCATTGCACCTTGTACAATGAAATTAAATACTATCTTCAGTGTACATGATGACTATGAAAATAAAGCCAAACACACATCCATCACATTCTATACAATTGAATTGAAAACTTCTGATATTGCATTAATATTGTACTCTACAACAGAATTCAGTGGAGTTACTGCCCTGGGATAGAAGCTGTTTTTCAGCCTGTTTGTCCTTGTTTTTATTATCCGGTACCGTCTGCCATGGTAATAGTCCCCAAAAAGGGTGCCCAGGATGAGATGGATCTTTGAGGATGTTTTGAACTTTCTTGAGGCCGCAGGAGCCAGAAAGCTCTTCCAAAGAGGGGAGAGGGCAACCCGTGATCTTCTGGGCAATGACGTTCACCCTCTGGAGCGCCGTCCTATCTGCCCCTGTGCAACTGGTGAACCATACACGGGTGCAGTAAGTTAAGATACTCTCAGCGGTAGAAGGCCACCAGCAGTTTTTCATTCAGTTTTAAAGAAGGAGCTGGCCAGAAGATAAACAAGGATGATAAATGATCTGGAGGCTAAATCGTATGAGGAACGGTTGAGGGGAACTGGGTATGTCTGGTCCTAGGTCTCCAAACTTGGTGGCTTTAAGACTTGTGGTCTACAACTTCCAGAATTCCCCATTCGGTATGGTTGAAGTCCAATTCTGGGAGTTGGAAGTCCACAAGTCTGAAAGTGACCATGTTTGGAGAGTCTGGTTAGTCTAACAAAGAGACAATTAGGGAGGACATGATAGATATGACTTCTAATACTTGTATCTTGGAGTCTGAATCCGAGGAGGAAGACGAACAGCTGACAGGGAGTGGGAGTGGGGCTCCGTTGGCTGTGGAGGAAACTGGGGAAGGGCAAAGTCCTGGGCAGAGCAGGGGGGAGGTAGAACAAGGGAGAGGGAGTTCAGAGGAAGACCCAGGCCCACCTTCTCTTCATCCTAGGGTGCACAGGGAAGAACAGAGAAGAGAGCAACAATGGGTTGCATGGCTTACAGGGGAGGAAAAGGCCCTGATTCCCTTCCTTAACCACAGCTGGGAATGAGAGTTTAAAAGAGATGCATGCTGAGAGCAGTGTTTTCTGGGAGCAAACACGAGTTTATCTTGTATTGACTTTGTTGACCACATTTTGGACTTGATTCTCTGCAGCCAAAGGCTGTTCCTGGGAGAGTTTTTCTCCAGCCAGAAAGTATCCAGGACCTTGGGGGAAAAGTTGGAGCTAATGAAGGGACTCCTTAATTAACTGACTGTGTTGCCCTTGTGCCACGCCCCTTTGGGTCATCACACCTGAGGGGCTGTCACAGACCAGAGTGGAGTGACTTAATCCCCAAAGCACTGGAGGCTGGGACAAAAAATATCGAATGGAAACTTATCACGGTGAGATCCAACCTAGAACTAAAGTGAAATGTCCTGACAGTGAGAACAATTAACCGGTGGAATGTCTTGCCTTCAGAAGTTGTGGATGCCCCGTATCACTGGAGACTTTCCAAAACAGATCGGACAACCATCTGGCTGGGATGGTAGAAGGTCTCCTGCCTTGAGCAGGGGTTAGACTACAAGACCTCTGAGGCCCCTTCCAGCCCTGGGGTTCTATGCCCCATGGGGAGATTCCACCCCTATCAGTGTCTTGGCTCACAGGCCACCATGGCTGTGCATGGACAGGAGCAGTGGTAGGATTCTGTCAGTTTCCCTATCGGTTCGATGATCGCACACTTCCCGCGCACGCATGTGCACGCACCTATTGCGCGCAGCTTTCCAAGCACCAGCTGAGGCGAGAATAAGGAGCAGAAAAGCTCAGGGGCCGGTAGGACGGCCGATCTCCTCTCGTTGTCGGAGCTTTTTCCGCTACTGGTTCGGGTAAACCGGGCTGAACGGTAGCATTTCACCACCGGAGGAGACGTTCCATCTCCTACTTACCTTCTTTGGAGAAGGGGTCAAAAAGGGCTAATTCTTGGACCGATAAGAGGCAGTGAGAAGGCGAGTCATTCTTGGCTTCTTCCTCCTCTTCCTCCCGGAAGGCAAAGAGGGCATCTAGATCTTCCTCTCGTCCCACAGCGTCAGAGGCCCCCTCTGTGGTAGAAGCATCGGTCAGTAGAAGCAGGAGCACAACTCCTAAGTAAACTCCCACCCAGGGTGGAGATTATGGAACCTTAAGATTAGGTTCCCAATGGCTGCAGGGATGCAATTCATCAGACCAAAATGTTGGCAAAGTTTAAGGTGGGTGGACTTCAACTCCCAGAATTCCCCAGAGAGAGAAAGAAGACAGAAAAAAGGAAAAGGAAGGAAGGGAAAGAGAAGGAAGGAAGGGGAAGGAAAGAAGAGAAGGAAGGAGAAAAAGGAAGGAAGGAGGGAGGGAAGGAAGATAGAGAAAGAAGGAAGGCAGAAGAAAAGGAAAAGGAACAAAGGAAGAGAGAAGGAGGGAGGGAGGGGAAGGAAGGGAGAAGGGAGGAAAAAGGCAGAAAAAAGGGAAAGAGAAGGAAGGTGAAGGAAAGAAGGAAGAAGAAAAGGAAGGAGGGAGGGAGGGAGGATAGAGAAAGAAGGAAGGCAGAAAAAAGGAAAATAAAGGAAGAAAGAAGGGAGGAAGGGGCAGGGAAGGAGAGAAGGAAGGAGAAAAGGAAGGAGGGAGGGAGGGAAGGAAGATAGAGAAAGAAGGAAGGCAGCAAAAAGGAAAAGGAACAAAGGAAAAGAGAAGGAGGGAAGGGAGGAAGGGGAAGGAAGAGAAAGAAAGGCAGAAAAAAGGAAGGAAGGGAAAGAGAAGGAAAGGAGAAAAGGAAGGAGGGAGGGAAGGAAGATAGAGAAAGAAGGAAGGCAGAAAAAAAGGAAAAGCAATGAAGGAAAGAAAAGGAAGGTAGGGGAAGGAAAGGAGAGAAGGAAAGAGAAAGAAAGAAGACAGAAAAGAGGAAAAGGAATTAAGGCAGAGAGAAGGAAGGAAGGAGGGGAGGAAGGGGAAGGAGAAAGGAAGGAGAAAGAAAAAGGCAGGAAAAAGGGAAAAGGAAGGAAGGGAGAGAGAAGGAAGGAAATGCTACTTTCATCCTTTCTCATTTTGGAATCAAGAGCCTTAAGGGGGTACCTTGGTTCTCCATTTGGGCCTCAGCGACACCATCTTTATTGGCTGCCTCCGGCTTCGGATCCAGCAGCCCATCATCCTGAACCAGCCCCAGAGCCTCCTCGCCCTGTTCGACTCCTGCCGCGGGCACGGGGATGAGAGGGCGGGGTAGCGATGGGGACTCCCAGTGCCTGGGACAACTCTGCCCCTCTCCGCCCTGGAAGGACACAGCAGCCAGGGAACCGAGTCGCTGAGCTTGCCTTCTACGGGATTTGGGCACAAAGGGGTGTCAAAACCGTAGGCAGTCCTCGACTTACTCCCATAGGGAATAAAGAGTGAAAGGGGAGTGGAGTTTGCAGGAGGCTATTAGTTCGTTTATTTAGTGTGAAGATCTGTTTGTGACTCTCAGAGACTCTTTTTCCCAAGTATTTCCTTGTACAGCGTTGTGCTTGGAAAAGTGGTGGGATTCAAACATTTTTACTACGGGTTCTGTGGGCGTGGCTTGGTGGGCGTGGCTGCAAAATCCCCCTTTCCTCCCCACCTCACTAACCTGCTTTCCAGTTCCGTTCTCCTGGGCAGGGCAATCAAAAGAGACCCAGCCAATCAACTGGGACTCAATGGGAGGCGGAGCATAGATGGGGTGGGGCCAGTCAGAGGTGGGATTTTCCGGTTCTCTGAACTACTCCAAATTTCCACTACCGGCTCTCCAGGACTGGTCAGAACCTGCTGAATTCCCACCTCGGACTTGGAAACTATCAGCCTGGCAACCCTCCAAGCCTGATAAAGGTCTGTGGTCGTAATTCACTCTTGAAAGACTGTTTGCAGGGACTTTGCTAGATGTGAAGGCTAGGAATTCACATTATAGCCTGATAAGAAGAGGTTTTGTCGGCACGAGGAATCTGCCTCATGATTTTGTGAAGCCTGGCTCAGAACAGCCCCCCTGGCAAACCACCATTGCGCAACGCACAGTCGGCCCCCTCCCTCTTTCCCCCACCCAACGTGGCTCTTGTTCCAAAATAAAACGCAGAATAAATAAATGGAGATACCCGGAAGAATTCCTTCAGCTGGGGGCTGTTATTTAAGGCCGGGATGTGTACGGTGAAATGCAGCATATCTTCCGCCGCTTTCCTCCGCTCTTCAATCACCTCGGGGTCGAATCGGCCTATGCAAGATTTGGGAGCAAGGTTTAAGTCTAGTTTATAGGTAAAATTTAATTTATACAAAACACGTGACTATATAGTAACATTCTTCACCTTGATATTCTCCAGATGGGTTGGGAATTGCAATTCCCAAGAGGCCAAAACTAACTGGGAATCCTGCAAACTGTTATCTAAGTGTAACTGGAAAGTCCTGGATTGAGACTGTTATATACCATAGTTATCTTCCAATGAAGTTATCCTCAGAGCCTCGGTGGCGCAGTGGTTAGAGTACAGTACTGCAGACTACTTCTGCTGCCTGCCGGCTGCCTGCAATTTGACAGTTTGAATCTCACCAGGCTCAAGGTTGACTCAGCCTTCCATCCTTCCAAGGGGGGTAAAATGAGGACCCAGATTGTTGGGGGCAAGAGGCTGACTCTGTAAACCGCTTAGAGAGGGCTGGAAAGTACAGTGAAGCGGGATATAAGTCTGAGTGCCATTGCTATTTTCCTTCCTTCCTTCCTTCCTTCCTTCCTTCCTTTCCTTCCAGAATGCGGTACTACAGGTTAACTCTGCACACTGCCAACAGTTTGATCCTGACCAGCTCAAGGTTGACTCAGCCTTTCGTCCTTCCTATGTCAGTTACACGAGGACCCATATTATTGGGGGGAAATAGGCTGACCACTTAGAGAGGGCTGGAAAGCACCATGAAGTGCTATATAAGTCTAAGTGCTCTTGCTATCCCAAGGGAATGTTTGTACAGTGGGGCAACTTCCTGGGTAAAGATTTATAAAATGAAAATCACTTTTACATGCAGCTCAGACCGACTTAATATGCTACTTCATAATACTCCGATCCCGGCACATCATCTCAAGAAGTCTTAACACCCCCTAATCAATATTTACAGAATGCTGAATAGCAAAAGTTGGAAGAGACCCTGGAGCACTGGTGGGATTCAAATTTTTTTTACTGCCGGTTCTGTGGCCGTGGCTTGATGGGGCGTGGCTTGGTGGGCGTGGCAGGGAAAGGATACTGCAAAGTCCCCATTCCGTCCCCACCCCACTAACCTGCTTTCCAGCTCCCTTCTCCTGTGGAAGACAACCAAAGGAGACCCAGCCAATCAGCTGGGATTCGGGAGGCAGAGAACAGATGGAGTTGGCGGGACCAGTCAGAAGTGGCGTTTGCCAGTTCTCCCAACTACTCAAAATTTCCACTACTGGTTCTTGAGAACCAGTCCGAACCGGCTGAAGACCACCTCTGCTTTGGAGGTCAATCCAACCCTCTGCTCAAACAGGAGACCCCAAGAGATTCCTAGTGGCTGGGGATTAGCGGCATTGTAATTCCCAGGAACACAGCCGGTTGGGGGGAAAGGGGAGTTGAAAACACACACACACACACACACACACACACAAAGATCTGGTGATTTCCCCCCACTCCCGGGCTGCAAAACTGGACAAAGGGTCACTGGAGGACTCACCGAAGACCTGGGCTCGCGGGAAAGCGGGGAAATCCTCCATGCGACGGAAGAGATTGCGATGGGTGTACGCCAGGTCTGTGTGCAGTTTCTTAAAGTCGCTGTATCTCTTCCAGACCACAATCTGTGGGATGGGAAGAGATTCAGGCAACGGAGAATTTTGTGGCCTGGGCTACATTTTCTCCAAGCAGGGACTCCTTGCATGTCGGAAGGTGTTTGGAGAAGGGTAGTGCAGTATTTCTAGATGTTAGCAATCTTCAGGTGGGTGGACTTCAACTCCCAGAATTCTCCAGCCAGCCATGATGGCTGGGGAATTCTGGGACTTGAAGTCCAACAATCTTCATGCCCAGTATTTCCTAGCCAAACCACAGACAACTACAATGATCTAGTACATATTGATTTTACAGAATGTTGAAAAAGCACTATGCAATTTAAAACCATCCCTGTCTATTGGACCGGACGGAATATTGTGCCTACTTCTTTAAAAAGCTATCCACTGCCATAGCCAAACCTCTAAGCATGATCTTTGAAAAATCTTTCAGGACCAGCTCCTTGCCTAACCTATGGTCACAAGCCACAGTCATCCCCATCTTCAAAAAGGGAGACCCTTGCCTAGTTGAAAATTACAGACCAATCTCTTTATGCTGCGTCACCTGTAAGTCATGGAATCAATTATTAACCAATCCACCATCCTCCACTTAGAGACAAACAACCTACTCTTTAAGAAACAATTTGGTTTCAGAAAAAATCTATCCTGCAATCTGAAACTCTTACACTGCAAAAACATATGGACGACACAACTCAATCAGGGCAAAGCAATAGACGCAATCTACATAGACTTCTGTAAAGCCTTTGATTCAGTGGTACATGACAAACTACTCCTAAAACTAAAATATTATGGTATCTCTGGACACCTACATAACTGGATAGAAGCATTCCTGTCAAACAGACAACAAATGGTCAAACTTGGGAGCATCCTATCAAATTCTGTACCTGTCAACAGTGGTGTCCCCCAAGGCAGTGTTTTAGGACCAACTCTCTTCAAACTCTACTTAAATGACCTCTGTGATCATATTAAGAGCAACTGCGTTCTCTTCGCTGATGATGTAAAGCTGTTCAACACCACAGACAATACTGCTACCCTTCAAAAAGACCTCGACTATGTATCAGAATGGTCAAACAAATGGCAACTTCAAATCTCAACAGATAAATGCTCTGTCCTACATATTGGCCAAAAAAAAATCAGAAAATAAAATTCAGGCTGAATAGTCAAGGCTTTGTTGATGATCCATACTCTGTCAAGGACCTTGGAGTTCTCATCTCTAATGATCTACGTGCCAGAGCCCACTGTAACTACATAGCCAAAAAGGCGTTAAGAATTTTTAACCTAATCTCACGTAGCTTTTTCTCTGGTAATATCACACTACTAACTAGAGCATACAAAACATTTGCTAGACCAATACTCAAACACAGCCCATCAGTCTGGAACCCGCATTACATATCTGATATTAGCACAGTTGAGAAAGTCCAGAAATATTTCACAAGAAGAGTTCTCTACTCCTCTACTCGTTGCAGAATCCACCAGACTTGAAACTCTAGACCTAGAAAACTTACAACTACGCCGCCTTTGGTCCAATCTAAGTATAGTATATAAAATCATACCTTGCAATGTCCTACCTGTCAATGAATATTTCAGCTTCAACCACAACAACACAAGAGCAAACAATAGATACAAACTCAAGGTTAACCGCACCAAACTTGATTGCAGGAAATATGACTTCAGCAATAACAGAGTGATCAATGTCTGGAATCCTCTACCTGGCTCTGTGGTTTCTTCCCCAAACCCCCAAAACTCTAACCTTAGACTGTCTCCTATTGACCTCACCCCTTTCCTAAGAGGTCTGTAGGGGGCGTGCAGAAGCGCACCAAAATGTGCCTACCGTCCCTGTCCTATTGTGTCTTCTATTTTTATTTTTTATTTTTCTTATATGTATCCATGTATTCATAACTATGTTTTTACTTATACCTATTATTTTGTAAGCAATTAACAAAAATAAATAAATAAATAAAATAAAATAAAACTTGCTAAGATTGAGAAAAATCACTTTTGTGCCTCAGGGAGACCTCATGTCTACACAAACCCCCTTAGGTATAGAACCTCCCTTTCGACAATCTACCTCACAGGGTTGTTGTGATGGAAGAAAGGATGATATGATTGGAAGGGGCTTTAGCAGGGGTGGGATGCTATTGGTTCTGTCTACTTCTGTAGAACCGGTTGCTCTGAAAAGCAGCAAACAGAGAGCATACATAGAACCAGTTCTATGTCTGCTGCTGTTTTGACCCACCCGCCCACCTGGGCTCTTACCTGACCTTTATTTCCTGCATTTTCAACCACAGCTGCTTTGTACGACACAGCTGCAGTTCAAAAAGCAGGAAAAAAGGGCTTTTTCAACCACTGCACACCTGCGCACAGCGCTGCTCAGCTGTCCAGGCAGCTAGATGACCACGATATACACACATGCACAGCAAAATGTAGAATCACCAAACCAGTAGTTATACCGGTCGGATCCCATGCCTGGGCTTTAGAAGTAAATCAATCACAGATGAAGAGAGTTGGAAGGGACCTTGTAGGTCATCTAGTCCAACCCACTACCCAAGCAGGAGACCCTACACCATTTCTGACAGAGGGCAGCCCAGTCTCTTCTTGAAAGCTTCCAAGCTCCCACACCTTCTGAGGGCAACTTCTGTTCCATGGGTTGACTGTTCTCACTATCAGAAAAGTTCTCCTTATTTCCAGGTTGAATCTCTCCTTGATTGGTTTCCATCCATTATTTCATGTCTGGGTGCCTTGGAAAACACCTTGACCCCTTTCTCCTCTGTGGGGCAGCCCCTCAAATATTGGAAGGCTGCTCTCCTGTCTCCCCTGGTCCTTCTCTTCCCGAGACTAGCCAGGCCCAGTTCCTGCAACCGTTCGTCGGATGTTTGAGCCTCCAGTCCCCGCATCATCCTGGTTGCTCTTCTCTGCTCTCTTTCTAGAGTCTCAATGTCTTTTTTATACCGTGGTGGCCAAAACTGGATGCAGTACTCCAGGTGTGGCCTTACTAAGGCTTTATGGAGTGGTATTAGTATCTCACTTGAGCTTGATTGCATCCCTCTGTTAATGCAGTTTAGGATTGCATTGGCTTTTTTGGCTGCCACCGTCTCTTAGTCACTATTCCAGACTTTCTTTGGGCTTGAAGGGACACCTACATGTGATCACAGAGAGAATAACTGAACAGAATAATAGAACTGGAAGGGACCTTGGAGGTCTTCTAGTCCAACCCCTTGCTCAAGCAGACGACCCTAGACCATTGTAGAGAAATGGCTGTCCAGTCTCTTTTTGAAAGCCTCCAGGGATGGAGCCCCCCCTACTTCTGAAGGGAACCACAGCCCTGGTTGCCTGTCCTCTGTGGGTCAACTGAACACAGAACATGATCCTAGAATACAGAAAAGGGAGAAGCCCACTATATGCTTATGGCAGATAAACCCAGCAAATTAACTACTAAGTGTATTTATTCTGTGGCAATCTGCAGAGGAAATATCTCCTACGAGGAGAATAACCGCTTTGTTCTTAGAATGCATGATTCTTGCTCACATTCACGGGACTTTTTGTTTCCCTGTAAAAAAAATCTGCTTTTCTCTTTCTTGCTCCTTTAATATGTCTCACTTAGCAAGGAAAAAATTGGGGTTGGTTGTGCTTATATGGCGAGGACTGCCTGTTTATGTAAACCAAGATTCATAGTATTAAGTCGAGCCAGGTGTGTTGCTGCAACAGAGATTTGCAACTGACCGGGGTCAGTGTCCTTGGAGAATTGGCACCACCAGGCATTGGCCAAACCCCGGAAAAGGCCGCTGCTATGAACCCAGCCGCTAAGCTCTTGCACCGGCCCACCCCCACATCTTGGGACAGCATGTTGTGGTAAAAACAGGCAAGAAAAACAAAATGCGTAAGTACAGTATAGATCAGGGGGCTTAAAACTTGACTTGTGGACTTCCACTCCCAGAATTCCTCCCCCTCCAGTCATGTTAGCTCAGGAATTCTGGGAGTTGAAGTCTACAGATCTTAAAGCTGTCAAGTTTGAAGACCCTTGTGATAGATGGTAGATAGATAGATAGATAGATGATAGATAGATGATGATGATAGATAGATAGATAGATAGATAGATAGATAGATAGACAGACAGACTGCTCCAAAAAATAAAGGGAACACAAAAATAAGACATCCTTGATCTGAATGAATGAAATATTCTCATTAAATACTTTGTTCATTACATAGTTGAATGTGCTGACAACAAAATCACACAAAAATTATCAATGGAAATCGAATTTAGCAACCCATGGAGGTCTGGATTTGGAGTTACACTCAAAATTAAAGTGGAAAAAAACACTACAGGGTGATCCAACTTTGATGTAATGTCCTTAAATCAAGTCAAAATGAGGCTCAGTAGTGTGTGTGGCCTCCACGTGCCTGTATGACCTCCCTACAATGCGTGGGCATGCTCCTGATGAGGTGGCGGATGGTCTCCTGAGGGATCTCCTCCCACACCTAGACTAAAGCATCCCCCAACTCCTGGACAGTCTGTGGTGCAATGTGGCGTTGGTGGATGGAGTGAGACATGATGTCCCAGATGTGCTCAACTGGATTCAGGTCCGGGGAACGAGCGGGCCAGTCCATAGCATCAATGCCTTCGTCTTGCAGGAACTGCTGACACAATCCAGCCACATGAACTCCAGCATTGTCTTGCATTAGGAGGAACCCAGGGCTAACTGCACCAGCATATGGTCTCACAAGGGTTCCGAGGATCTCATCTCGGTACCTAATGGCAGTCAGGCTACCTCTGGCGAGCACATGGAGGGCTGTGCAGCCCCCTAAAGAAATGCCACCCCACACCATTACTGACCCACTGCCAAACCGGTCATGCTGGAGGATGTTGCAGGCAGCAGAACGTTCTCCATGGCGTCTCTAGACCCTGTCACGTCTGTCACATGTGCTCAGTGTGAACCTGCTTTCATCTGTGAAGAGCACAGGGCGCCAGTGGCAAATTTGCCAATCTTGGCGTTCTCTGGCAAATGCCAAATGTCCTGCATGGTGCTGGGCTGTAAGCACAACCCCCACCTGTGGACGTCGGGCCCTCATACCACCCTCATGGAGTCTGTTTCTGACCATTTCAGCAGCCACATGCACATTTGTGGCCCGCTGGAGATCATTTTGCAGGGCTCTGGCAGTGCTCCTCCTGTCCCTCCTTGCACAAAAGCAGAGGTAGCGGTCCTGATGCTGGGTTGTTGCCCTCCTACGGCCTCCTCCACGTCTCCTGATGTACTGGCCTGTCTCCTGGTAGCGCCTCCATGCTCTGGACACTACGCTGACAGACACAGCAAACCTTCTTGCCACAGCTCGCATTGATGTGCCATCCTGGATGAGCTGCACTACCTGAGCCACTTGTGTGGGTTGTAGACTCCGTCTCATGCTACCACTAGAGTGAAAGCACCGCCAGCATTCAAAAGTGACCAAACCATCAGCCAGAAAGCATAGGAACTGAGAAGTGGTCTGTGGTCTGCAGAACCACTCCTTTATTGGGGATGTCTTGCTACCTGCCTCTGCTTTCCACCTGTTGTCTATTCCATTTGCACAACAGCACGTGAAATTGATTGTCAATCAATGTTGCTACCTAAGTGGACAGTTTGATTTCACAGAAGTGGGATTGACTTGGAGTTACATTGTGTTGTTTAAGTGTTCCCTTTATTTTTTTGAGCAGTGTATATACATACATAGATGATAGATTGATAGATAGGTAAATAGGTAGGTAGGTATGGAGAGAGAGAGAGATGATAGATCAGGGATCTTCAAACTTGACAACTTTAAGACTTGTGGACTTCGACTCCCAGAATTCCTCCTCCAGTCATGTTAGCTTAGGAATTCTGGGAGTAGAAGTCCACAAATCTTAAACTTGCCAAGTTTGAAGACCCTTGGTATAGATGGTATCAGGCTCATTAGTAGTAACAGTGAGAGGGATCTTAGAGGCCTAGTGGACGATCACTTAAATATGAGCCAGCCATGTGCTGCAGCTGCCAAAGAAACCAACGTAGGCTGCATAAACAGAGAAATAGAATCAAGATCACGTCAAGTGTTAATGTCACTTTATAATGGCCTTGGTAAGGCCACACTTAGAATGTTGCACCCAGTTTTGGTCGCCACGATGTAAAAAAGATGTTGAGACTCCGCAAAGAGTGCAGAGAAGAGCAACAAAGATGATGAGGGGACTGGAAGATAAAACATACGATGTACAGTTGCAAGAACTGGGTATGTCTACTTTAGTGGTGGCTAATCTTTTTGGGCTCCTGTGCCACAAATTACATGTGCTCTTGCACTCGCACACTTGCCTGCCAGCACCCAGAAGGCAATGCGCCCCCCCCTTGTGCATGTGTGCGTGAGTCCCCCCACGCCGCCCCCTTACCTGCATTGCGCCTCCCAGCTGATTTTTGGCGTGTTTGAGGCCTTTTTCGCCCTGACAGAGGCTTGAGGGAAGCCTCTGCAGGCTTTGCAGGCCGAAAAATGGGCCCGTTTCATCGCTTCCCGTATTTCTGGAAATACCAGAAGTGACAAAACGGGCCTATTTTTTGGTCTGCAAAGCCTGCAGAGGCTTCCCTCAAGCCTCTAGCAGGGCGAAAAAGGCCTGGAAATCAGCTGGGAGGCACACGCATGTGCAGTGAGGTCAATTTGCCTAGGGCTCGCGTGCCTGCACAAATGGCTCTGCGCCCCACCTGTGGCATGCATGCCATAGGTTTGCCATCACGGGTCTAGTTTGATGAAAAAAAGGACTGGGGGGGGGGCATGATAGCTGTCTTCCAAAATTTGAGGGGCTGCCCCAAAGAAGAAGAGGGGGTCAAGCTATTCTCCAAAGCACCTGAGAGTAGAACAAGAAGCAATGGGTGGAAATTAATCAAGGAGAAAAGCAACTTAGAAGTAAGGAGAAACTTCCTAATAGTGAGAACAATTAATCAGTGGAACAACTTGCCTCCAGAAGTTGTGGATGCTCCAACACTGGAAGCTTTTAAGAAGAAACTGGACAGCCTCTTGTCTGAAATGGTATGATCTCCTGCTTGAGCAGGGGGTTGGACTGGATGATCTCCAAGGTTCCTCCCCGCTCTGTTATTCTGTTCTGTTCTGAAAGGTTTCTCCTCCCTTCCCTTGACAGCGTCTACGTACCTCCTTGGTATCATCTGGGTTCGCCTTTGAGACAAACTGGAAGGAAAGAGAGAAACAAAAAAGTTAAGAGAGAAATGACCAAAAAAGTTAAAAATCGGGGCCTGGCCAAGGTTTTGCCCTCCCTGATGGCCGGGGAATGCCAGGAATGGCAGAGGTGCCATCCGACTCCAGGGGGGGGGGGGAGAGGGCAGAGCAGGATGCCAGCTCAGGGCCAGCTCCCTCCTGCCTGTCCAGATGTTCTCTGGGGGGCCCAGCAATTGCAGCCTGGGGGCAGAGATTCCCAGCCCACCCGCAATCTCCCCCCCAGACCCATCCACTGGCAGCCCCCAATTGCACCGGCTGGCAACTGCATTACACACCCACTCCTCTGCCAAGGGACAGGCCGGGGAGGGGGAGGGTCCTGTTTGGGCTTGGACTAAAAGGCCGCCAAGCTCTCCTCCCCCCTCTGTGATTCTGTCATTTATTGACGCAGCCCCCAACCCCTTTTGCAAAAATAAAGAAAAATAATAAACGCAGAAGGGGAACCAGCGCCTTCCCCGGCTCTCTGCACATGCTCCTGAAACTCCCTCCTTTGCTTCTCCGGCTGCACCCGCATTTTGTACGGGCTTGGGGTCTGGGGGCCAAGCGAGGTCCTCCCTCCCCGGCCCTGCCTGCTAATGCAACCCCTTTTCCTCACTTTGGCCGTGACTTTGTATTCCGTGTAGCCTTTGGGGTGGCTGCGGGGGTCGCTGACCGCGTAGGAGCGCTGGAACTCCTCCTTCGCCCGGCGGGACATCCCGGCGGCTTTTTCGGCGACGCGGCCCCTTTAAATCCAGGGCTGCGGCCGGAGAGGAGAAAGTCCGCGCGCCGCCGGAGGTGGGGGGCGGCGGCGGGGGGGGGGGAAATGCCTCCTCCCGCAGGGCGCATGCGCATCCATGCCTTCCTCGCTCGCCGCCATCCAAGGGAGTGTCTGCAAAGGACCATCCTGCGACTCCGGCGTTTAGGGACCGGGGGCCAATATCCCCGCTTGGGCCAAAAGCGAACGAGGGCTGGATTTCGCCGCTTTCTTTCTCCAACCTGGCGCCCATCAGGGGACCTTTGCAAAGAAGGACCACTCCCCAAATGCCAAAGCGGGGTCGGGAATCGGGGAGGTTGGGCTTCCCACCAGCAGCTCAAGCTGCGTTTCTCAAACTTTCACCTGGGGAGGAATGGTCCAGATTGTCTTCTTTTATGCTTGTGTTTATAATTATAACTCGCTCTTATACCCGTGCTTCGCTACGAAACTATGTGGTCGGGCTTAGTTCTGGGGGAGGAAAATAGGGGTGGGTGGGAATTCTGCCTCTGCCTACTGACATCCCCAGGTATTCATCTGGCTAGCCTCCTGTCAGTGTGTGAGAGTTGAGGGCTGTTTGGAAATTGAAACAGCATTTGCTGTATGAGCAAGGAGACAGCAAGGAGCCTGGGCGTGGCTTAGCTCCACTGTTCTGGACTAAAGCTGCTTGGTGTTCTGAAACTGAAACTCCTCTGCTTGTGTTTTGCCTTTGGGAGAGATTTCTTTTCAGGTGGGGAGGGGGAGTAGAACTCCTTAGCATCAGAGCGTGTTAATAATAGTAATAATATAGGAAATACTCTAAATGCTCTGATGGTCATTTTGAAAAATCCTTTCTTAATGAGTCCCTAGAAGCCAAGAGCTACGTGTCAAATTTCAAGTTTGTAGGCTTTACAGTTCTGGAGATTTTGTGATGATGCCCGAGTGGCATTTCGCTTTTATATATATAGATTGGTCAAACCAAAATGAAAACACGAATAATATAAAATTGTGGAAGGGGGACAGGATGCAAATCTTGAAAATAAATAAATAAATGCAAGGGATCCTCAGTTTACGGCCATGGAGCCCAAACCTTCTATGGTTAAGTGAGACAGTTGGTTAATGAGCTTCATTTGCCTTGTTTTACGACACTTTCTTGCCACCGTGGTTAAGTGGATCACTGCAGTTGTTCGCTTAGTATAACACGATTGTTAAAGGGAAACCTGGATTCCTCACTGGCTTTGCTTGTCAGGGATCACATAACCACGGGACACAATCTGTAACCGTCGTAAATATGAGTCAGTGGCCAGCATCCAAGTTTTGATCATCTGACGATAGGGAGGCTGCAGCGATCGTAAGTGTGGAAAACGGTCATAAGTCATTTTCCCAGTGCTGTTTTAACTTGGAACGGTCACTACATGAATTGTTGTAAGTTTAGGACTATCTGTATGCCAAACCCACCATGGAAGAGGAGGGTCACCCCATGCCGGCTGGGGAATTCTGGGAGTTGAAGTCCACCCATCTTTAAGGGATCGAAGTTGAGATACACCCATCTAAGAGATTGCCAGGCAGGAAAAAGCTTATCTGTCCCAACCTCTCTTTTATTAGAGATGCGGGAAAAACTTTCAAAATTGAAAATACGTTTTCCTGTTTCTGGGATTTAATAAGCGGATTTGCTTCCCTCTCCAAAGTAGGATTACAGTTATTTCAATGTTCTTATGACCCTGGGGACGGGGGACAGTTACGCAACATGGAAAAAAGATTATTTTACAGCCATAAATAAAGCAAATAATGAAACACACATGCAGGGCTTCAGATTCAAATAAAAAATAAATAAACAAACTGGTCAGCTGGTTGATGTGGATGAAATTCTAAGCGCAGAAGCTGTTCCCAGAAATTTTTCTGCTTCAAAAAAAATTGTTTGGTTTGGTTTAAAGTTTTAGCCTCGCCCTCCTAAACATAGGTCGACTTCCTTTTTTAACCCCCAAGGATGCTTAGCACAATATGGTTAAACAAACTCATTTTTAGACCAGAAAAAAAACAGTCCAGCTTTGCAATCAGGGGCTAACCATGAAACAAACTAACCGACTTAAGAAACTACCAAGTTTTTAGGAGCGTGAATCTAATCCCTCCCAAACCAGTTGTGGGAATACAGCTAAACCTGCTTTAGCAAACCTTGAATCCAGAACAGGAGTGAACAGACTCCAGCCACACACAAGCTGACTCCAAAATCACCTGACTCTCTTTAAAACAGCCACAGCTTTATTGGTGTGCTCTTAACACAATCCTCTGTGGAGAAAATACAATCCTCTGTGGAGAAGCGAAGATAGTAAAAGACCAGTGGATTTCTCGCCCCCCCCCCCGCCCCCCAGCCACAGGATTGATGCCACAGGCCACACCAAATACAAACACTGATTTTTGCACTGGACGTTGCTTCAAACTGGACCCAGATCCAGGGACAAAGATGGGCCTTTAAGCAGCGGTTAAATCTCTAAATCAGTGTTTTTCAATCTTGGCCGCTGGAAGATGGGTGGACTTCAACTCCCAGAATTCCCCAGACAGCAGTGCTATCTGGGGAATTCTGGGAGTGGAAGTCCACCCAGTTGCCTGGGGAATTCTGGGAGTTTAAGTCCACCCATCTTCCAGCGGCCAAGACTGAGAAACACTCTTAGATCCTCTCAATCCGCGGTGAATATCCGGCTTGAGATGTCATCCAACAGCCAATCGATGCCCGCCAGTAGATTTTCCCCAGTGTAAGCACTGCAACCTCGGATGCACCAATGGTGGGTCTGGATGCTGTCCAGGTCCAGGGCCTGGGGAGGAAGCAAAGAGAAAAATCAGAAAATCCCCCTCCCGTGCAAGGGTCCCCTATTCTCTGGACTGTTGTGGCCTGTGGGCTGCTGGCCCTCCAGCAGCTGAATGAGAGGAGGAGGAGGAGGAGGAGGAGGTGGTGGTGGTGTGGTGGAAGTCAGGGCATCAGGGCAACCCGAGAGCTCCAAGAGGGAATGGAGCTGGCAGAGAGAGAGAGAGACGGAGGCGGAGCCTGGGCCGTCCGTCAACCCTCAGACAGAGAGTCAACAGCCCCCCAGGTCTGGAGGGGGCTGATGAGGAAGAGGAGGAACAGCTGGGTCCGGTGCCTGACAGAAGGCAGAGGAGAGGAGAGCAGTGGAAATCTATGGGCCGGTCCTTGGGACAGAAGAGCCACCGCTGCTAGCGAAGTCCCACCCGAGCTCTGGGATCAAAGGCAGTGGGGGGGCGGAGAGGAATAGGGGTGGCAGACAACGATGCATCTCCCTGCCAGACGGACTTGTTAGCCTGCCGTGAGAGAGAGAAAATTTTCCGGGGCTGCTGGCACTCCTAATAAAGGAATCTTTTGAGTTCACTTCTGAGGGTGGGTCATGTTTGGGGAGCTGAGTCAGAACACTGGAGTTATTTTTTTTTGTTCTGTATTTTTTTTTCCTTCACCACACCAGTAATAAAAAACTGAACCGTAATTTAGCAATATAAACATATTAGACTATATTGTTCCCGTATCAACAATGTGTGTGTTCGTGTGCATACAATTACCTTGTCAAATGGCAATTTAATTTACATTGCTATATCACACCTCATCTTGCTTTTTAAAAATCATTCCACTTGTGTTCTGGAAGTTGAATAAAGTACGTTTTTTAAAAAAGAAGAAATGTAGTAGTCCTTGCTACACCTGGCAACTGACTCCCATTTATGATGGTTCCTGTGTCCCAAGGCTGTGCGATCCCCTTTTGCAAACATCGGACAAATGGAGTCAATGGGGAAAGCCGGATTGACTTAACAAATGCAGCGATTCACTTAACGAAGGTGGCAAGAAAAGCCGTAAAATGGTGGTTGCCCTTGCAGCGAGGAGCCGGGAGTCGTGGTGGTGGAGGCAAAACAATTCAATAAATAAGTACACAAACAACCATGGTGCTTACCTCCTGGATGGCGCTGGGACTTAACGCACCTGGCAGGTCCTGCTTATTGGCAAAGATGAGAAGGGTGGCCCCGGCCAAGCGCTGTGCAGAGAAAGAGAGAGAAAAGCCAACAAATGACCCGAATCTTCTTGTTCCACCCCATGTTCTGAGCAAAGGCTTCCTGAGACCGTAATTAAGCACACGCTTAAAACAACTCTTGTTTTATTTCAACGCAGGGAATTATGTTCATTCCCCGCCCATAATGAGTCTCAAATAGTCCCTCGAGATAAGCACCCACCTTTCTCGCCTTTGAATTGCTGCCAACAACTAAAGTGCCAAATGAACTGTAAAAAACCAACCGAAGTCCAAGTCCACACAGAGCTTCAAGGTTGAATCTGAACCAAGCGAACGACTTTGCTTCCTTTTGTCACCTTTGCTGTCCTTTATCCCTTAGGGGAGGGGCCATCACCTCTCAGCCTTACTCCCGAGTCGCTCCTTTTGTCTCAGCTGCTCTGGCCTTCTAGAAGTTCTGTGCACACGCGCACTGGGAACAGGCTCCCCTTGTTCCTCTGCCTCGCTGCTGCCAGGCTCCGAAGGCTCCAGCGGCCGCACGTATCTCCCAGATGGTCCTGGCCCCATCCCTGCATCGGCCGCAGGACCCTTGTCCAGACCCTCCCCAGACTCCTGGACTGGTCCCCGTTCTTCCCCAGTGTCCGATTCCGCTGCCGTCTGCACCGGCTGCCGGAAAACCAGAACCCCCAACGGCTTTCTGAAGCTAACAGGGGTCAGCACCCCAAATGCCCATTTTGGGAACTGCAGTCCTAAGAAACGGGATCCGAGGTGGGGCAGCCGGGCCAATTCTTCCCCTGGACGGAGGAGAGCGGAGGCGTTGCCGGGGAAGCGTGGTTCAACTTTACGATGGGCGGGACTTCAACTCCCAGAATCCCCCAGCTTGGCCTAGAAGGTAGAGAGTTCCCAGCCTTTTGCTGGGTTGGGCCACAAACACAGCACAGTCCCAAATAGGTTTCCTCAACGGCTTCTCAGCAGATGCTCCGCCATGCTGGAGTTGGTTAGGGACTGGATGGGGGACCACAAGAAAACCACGGGGGCGGAGACTACATTGCCAAGAATATTTTTTGATATTTATTTGTATACTGCCTTTATTTTTTTACAAATAATAACGCAAAGTGGAAAACATACCCAACACATTTTCCTCTTCCTATTTTCCCCACAACAACCCTGTGAAGTGGGCTGGGCTGAGAGAGAGGGACTGGCTCAGAGTCACCCAGTCAGCTTTCATGATTAAGGTGGGACGAGAACTCCCCGTCTCCCGCTATCTTTGCGAGATAAAACTGGTTATAAATAACTGGTTATACATTTGTATCTATGAAGCGACTGGGAGTCAAGGAATTGTGGGAACCTCTTCAAAGTTCCCACGATTGAGGCTCCAGAGGTTTGGGGGAAATCTGCCATAAAATCCCCATAATTCTCTGCCCCGGCCAAGGAATTCTGGGAGTGGAGGCCTCCAAGATGCTGGAAGGCTTGCAATGGCCCCCTCCCATTCCAGGGGAAGCTGCCCCTCCCCTCCCCGCCCCCCTGACGAGGTTGCCCACCTCTTCCACCAGGAGGGTCTCCAACTCCTTCTTGCAGTCCTCCATCCGCTGGTGGTCGGCGCTATCCACCACCCAGATGAGCCCATCGGTGCTCTCAAAATAGTTGCGCCAGTAGGAGCGCAGGGATTTCTGGCCCCCGACGTCCCACATGTTCAGCTTGAACCTGTGGGGGGTGGGGAGAGAGAGAGAGAGAGAGGCATGGCAGAGGTGGCAGTGCCAGGCCAAAGGGCCCCGGGAAGAGGAAGAGGAGGCGGCGGAGGAGGAGGAGGAGAGGGAGGCGGCATCCTCACCCGCGGTGCTCCAGGGTCTTGATGTTGAAGCCCAGCGTGGGCGAGATGGTGTCGATCTCGTCCCCATTGAACTTTTTCAGGATGGTGGTTTTGCCGGCGTTGTCCAGGCCCCTCGGGGTGGGACCGAGTCAAGGGCCACAAGCCAACGGTGTTTCAAAGCAGGGCAGCAGGAAAGGAACGTGCCAAGCTCCTGGCAAAGGAAAGCTGCAGAGCAAGGAAATGCATGCCTCCCTAACAGAATAACAGAGTCGGAAGGGACCTGGGAGCTCATCTAGCCCTACCCCACTGCCCAAGCAGGAGACCTTGCACCATTTCTGACAAGATGGCAGGCCAGTCTTTTCTTGAAAGCCTCCAGGGATGAAGCTCCCACAATTTCTGAATAACAGAATGATAACAGATTAACAGAGTTGGAAGGGGCCTTGGAGGTCATCTAGTCCAACCCCTCGCCCACCCAAGCAGGAGACCCTACACCCTTTCTGACAAGTGGCACTCCAGTCTCTTCTGGAAAGCTTCCAGGGATGAAGCTCCCCACCCCCACCTCAAGCATTTCTCCTCCCCTAAACTTAAGGGCAAGCGTGCCTGGGAAGCCCAGAGCATGCAGAGACTGAGCCCAAAGCACTCTGTCCATGCACAGGGGGCACTCTAGACCAGGCGAGTTGAGAAATGGGAAACGCCGCCTGGGGAGGGAGCGCAGCCCGAAGCAGCTCCTCTTTCCTGGGATGCCAAGTCAGAGGCGCTCCCCGCCTTTCCCAGCTCCCCCCCCCCAAATCCCGGTTTCTCCCCCGCCCATTGTTCCTTTTTTCCTCGCGGAAGGATACAGCATCAGCAGCCGCAGCTCCCGCTCCTTTTGCCGCATCTTCTTCAAGATGCTCAGCAGCCCCATCGCCCGCGCGGAAGCTCTGCCCGCGCCCCGCCCACCGCCGGGATACCGCGCGCGGCCCCGCCCCTCAGAACTCCGCCTCCGCCAATCAGAAAGGCCGGGGGGCGGTCCCGGCTTGGAGAAGACCATCCAGGGTGGGGGAATGTGTAATTTATATACTTCCGGCTCTCAATCGCAATTCTGCTGGTTCCTGACATGGCAGCGAAGGGGCTTTGAGTGAAGCAATTAATGCACACTGACTAGAAGACCTCTAAGGTCCCTTTGTTATTTTGTTAAATCTCTTTGCTGCCATCTGCACAACGTCTCTACACAACTGTGTGTACATCTGTACAATTGTGTATATATAGTTGCATCTATACAATTGTGTGCATCGAATTTTTAAATTTATTTGTATTTTAAAGTTTCAAAATTTCACTAAAGGTTAAAAAAAACCATTGCGTGCATCTATACAATTATAGAGTAATATAACTATAGAGACTTTGTGTAGATGGCAGCAAAGAGATTTAACAAAATAACAAAGGAACCTTAGAGGTCTTCTAGTCTAACCCCCACACACACACACACACACACACAAGCAGAAGAACCTAGACTTTGAGAGAGCAGTTATGCATAATTTGTGTGAATACTGCCTGGGTGTTTGAAAGTTTTTGGTCTACTCAGAAAAATTAATTTGATATTTTCAAATGGGTGGAATATTTAGTGATTTAGTCAGGTTTTCCACCGCCTGTGCAGCTTTCACTTCAAAAGGAACCTGAAGTCGAATCTGCCCTCAAGTAGGACCGCACCCCTTTTGCTTCCCTGGCCATTCAACGGCCAGTCCCGCCCCCTTCCGGGTAAAGAAGACGAATCGCCAAGTGGGAGGATTGTTAAAGCTACCGCAATGTAGATCAGCGAAACTTAAAGAGATACGTGCTGTTGCATTGAGAGTTTAAAAAGATTTTTTTTTTTTGCCGGAGGGAAGAGACCATAAGAAATTAGGAAGGAAAAAACTTCTCAATTTGTCTCAATTCACTTTTTATAACGTTTATTTAATGCAAAATAAGCAAAGAGAGATGTGCGTTGATGAAATTGCTCAGAAAAGGTATCCAAGTTGGTTTACATTTAAAAAGCACACAATTGCAAAGCAGATCTTCATATTTCATTGGCTAAAAATTGGCAATCTCCAAACTTGGCAACTTGTTAAGACTTGTGGATTTCAACTCCCAGAATTCCCCAGTCATCGTGGACTGCATACATGGAATACAGAACCCCAAGCTGGCTGGGGAATTCTGGGAGTTGAAGTCCCCAAGTGCCTTAAGGTCGTTTGTCATGCCCCTGGTGGAGGCTGACTCTGAGGAAGAGGAGGAACAGCCAACAGGGAGTGGAAGTGTGGCTCCAGAGGTGGTGGAGGAGGCTGGGGAAGGGCAGAGGCCGGCTGAACAGTCAGAGGAGGACCCAGGCCGATCTCCTCTTCATCCTAGGGTATGCAGGGAGGAATGGAGAAGGGAACAACTTGGCTTACGAGAGAGGAAGCGGCCATGATCCTCTTCATGGGTTGCAGGTATGTGATTTGCAGAAGAGTTTGGACCTGCGTGCTAACAGACGCTGGAGACAAATTAGTGTTTTCCTTGGATGAACTTTATCTTTCTTTACCGTATTTCCCCATGTATAAGCCACCCCTTTTTTCCAAAATTTTCAAGCCCAAAAAGTAGGGGGGTGGCATATACAAAGCAGGTACACTTTTTATACGTGAAAAATGCATAAAATAATAAAGTAGGAATAAACTGGTTTTCCAGCAGTATGCTATACTTTTTTGTAAAAATTGTACGTGATGATACGATTACGAGTGCGAGTACGCGATAGAAATGCATACGCTAGGCATCGGCCTGAATGCTTCGTTCCTACTCTCGTTCCGATGCGTAGATTGCTAGCGTCGCCCGCACCGCTTTCGGCGTCATGACCGAAGTTGTAGATCTAGACGTCGAATTTTGTTTCTTTGTAAATTTTCTTTCTTCATAACTTGTTTCTCTAATAAAATATTTTTCTCAAAACTTCAGTCCAAAAATTGGGGGGGTGGCTTATACAAAGGGGGTGCTTATACATGGGGAAATACGGTATTTCTATCTTTATCTTTATTTCTATCTTTTTTTAAATTTTTATCTTTATTTCTTCTGTTATCTTCCTGGAATGTGTGATTAATTATCTTGGTTTGTCTTGGAACTCTCGTCAATACGGTTTCCTTTTGCTTCATTATCTACGATGGTCCCGCATTTGGCAAGAGATGGGGCCAGGGCCATCTGAGAGTGGGATGCTGACTCCAGAGCCTCCAGAATCTGACATCAGCGAGGCAGAGGAGCAGCAGGAGCCTGTTCCCAGTGTGCACATGCGCAGAGCTGCCAGAGGCCAAGAACAGTTAAGACAAAGGAGTAAGGTTTGAAGATGATTGGCCCCTCCCATAAGACATAAAGGAGGAGCAAAAGGACAGGAACCTTTGCAGGAAACAACTTCGTTTTGTTCAGTTTAAAATCTGCAGCTCTGTGTGGACTTTGTGCTCCGTTTGGCCTTGAACACCTAATTGGCAATTTAGTCATTGGCAGCCTTTCAAGGGAGATAAAGGTGAGTGCTGATCAGCCTTATCCCAAAGGACTGTGGCAGACTTCTGTGGGACTATTCACAAACTGTTTGAGATTCATTATGGTGTGTGAATGCATATAATTCACAGCTGTTGAAATAAAAACAAGGTTTTTGGGAACAGCCTGTGATTGTTACTGTCTCAGGAAGCCTTGGTCAGAACAGGTTGTTGAGGTGCTTCAAAAGTTGATGCAATGTGTGGACTTCAAATTTCAGAATCCAATTCCCCTATGCTGGATGGAGAATTGGATCCACAATACAGGCAGTCCTTGACTTATGACCACAATTGAGCCCAACATTTCTGTTATTAAGGGAGACCATTGAGTTTTGCCCCACTTTATGGCCTTTATTGACAGTTGTTCAGTGAAACACTGCCATTAAGTTAGTAGCATGATGGTTAAGTGAATCTGGCTTCCTCAATTCTGAGTCCAAAATTTCTGTTAAGTGACACACTTGTTGAGTTTTGCCCCATTTTACAATCTTTCTTGCCACCGTTGTTACGTGAATCACTGCAGTTGTTCAGTTAGTCACCCGGTCGTTAAGTGAATCTGGCTTCCCTGTTGACTTTGCTTGTCAGGTCACAAAAGGGGATCTCGTGACCCTGGAAACACTGCAACCGTCATAAATGTGAGTCAGTTGCCAAGTACGTGAATTTTGATCATGTGACTGTGAGGATATTGTATCAGTTATGTAAAGAAAACCTGGTCATAAGTCACTTTTTTCAGTGCTATGATAACTTTGGTCACTAAATGAATTGTTGTAAATTGAGGACTACCTGTGTTGCATGCATGTTCTTTCAAGGGTATTTTTCTCAGCATTATTTGGGGTTTTATCACAATTGATTGGCGGCGTCTTAGTCTACATATTCTGTTCTGTTCTGTCCTGTCCTAAGCTTCCCCAAAAAGCACTAAGCCCCGTGATGGTGAACCTTTGTGTTGGGGTGTGCCATAAGCGTGTGCCGGCACCCACAATGCAATGCCCCCCCCCCCGTGCATACGCGCACAACACCCCCGCCCCACCCCCTTTCCTGCACTGCACATCCCAGCTGATTTTTGGCCCATTTGAGGCCATTTCTGCATTCCCGGAGACTCGAGGGAAGCCTCTGCAGCCTCAGGAGGCCGAAAAATGGGCCTTCAGGAAATACTGAAAGTGCCCGTTTTCAGCCTCCGGAGAGCCTCTGGAGCCTTGGGAGGCTGAAAACAGGCCCGTTTTGGCACTTCCGGAAGGCCTGTTTTTTGGCCTCCCGAGGCTGCAGGCTTCCCTCGAGCCTCCAGGAAGGCGAAAATGGCCTCAAACGTGCCACCTGTGGCACATGTGCCCCATAGGTTCGCCATCACAACACTAAGCCAACTCTGAGTCTTCTTTCGCATAGTTTTGTAGTGAAACACAGGTATCGAGCTAGTAATAAATACTCCAGACTCTGGATATGGAAGTTTTCTCTTTTAAGGGTGGCTTTGTTCCATTCTTTAAAAAAAAAACTGAGGCAGAACGTTCCACTGGCTAACCGCAATGTTTTTATTTGGTTTGCAGCTCAAGTCTCTTCTACTAACCTACACCTGGCCATGGATGCTGGGAGTTGTAGTTCATCAACACTAGCGTCCAGAGTGCAGCCATGCGGAGTTTGATGAAATACACGTTCTCCACCTTTGAACTACTGAGCAAAGACAGCCACATCTGGAAAACCTGACCAAGTTCAACCCCAATAGAATAAAATAAATTGTAGTGGGAATTTAGTGCTGGCTTTTCTCACGAACAAAACAGGGCATTGCAGCCCCAAAATAGCCATGACTAGAACTAGTGCACACTTAGTCTGTGGCTGAGAAAAGAATACAAGCCATGTGCAGTGAGGCCCAATCCTTTTCTTTTTTTTGCACAACTATTCCAGTGTGATAAATAGCACTCATAACACATCGGAGCACAGGTATGAGCCCGTAATATGATCTTTCTCAAACCTCTGCAAATGTAAAATGGGTGGACTTCAACTCCCAAAATTCCCCAGCCCGCTATGCTTAAAGCACGCTGGGCTAGAGAATTCTGGAAGTTAAAAATCCACATTTTAATTTTATTTATTGAATTTATATTGCCGTCTATTCACTCATGGCGACTCAAGGTGGCTTATGGGATATTAAATCTCATTTAAAACAATAAAACTAATAAAAAAGAATCAAATAAATTAATATAATAAATTAAAATAACCCCCACCACCGCGACAGCTTAAGATATACTTAAAGCTTGCTAGTTGGGGGATTCTGGGAATTACAACCCATCCACCTTAAACTTGCAGAGGCTGAAAAACACAGCTCTAACACAAGCAGCAAATACCGGTTAACCCGTACAGCAGATCAGCGAAGCTGTAAACAAGCTGATGCTTGCTGATGCTTGCTATTTGCTGCAAGCAGCAGCATCCCTGAAGGGCTGGCTTTCTACATACGGGGAGAGGTTTGCAACCCCTCAGCCAGCATTTCAAGGCAGACCGTTCTTCTGCGCATAAAAACAAGACTAGCAGCCGTCCCCCGGCGCCTCAGCTGCAGACCTTCTCGGAGAGATCCAACAGTGTCCCCTTCCATTTCCCATCCACCAGGAGAAGGGAAGTCCGGTTGTCCAAAGAAGCCGAATCCCTGAAGGAGCCTTTCTGGAAGACAACGCTGCCCTCCATCACGGTCAAGCCATGCACCCGGCATAAGTCAGCGGCCTCTTCCAGGCTGTCAATCGCCAGCAGGTGGCTCAGTCGGGCCAGGGGGTACCGGCAATTCTTCGCATGGAAGCCATGGCTGAAAGCGAGCAACGCCAGGCGCCGGGTTTTGGCCAAGTGGGGATGGAGGGCGCAGCTGGGGAGGTAAGGGAGCTGCCGGGCCAGGCGGAAGAAACGGGCAAAGTTGCGTTCCAGGAAAGCCCAGTGGATGGCCAAGGCTGCCTTGAGGTCGGGAGACGACCGGATATCGTCGGAGAGCTGGAGGATCTGCCAGAGGGCATCTGGGGAGCCTGGGGGGGTGGGTGGGTGGGGGAGGAGGAAGAAACAGAGATAAGCCAAAACATTAAAAATTTTTAAAAAGGGGCAGTAACCCCTGATTTGATTTATGACCACAATTGAGCCAAGCATTTCTGTTGTTAAGTGAGACAGTTGTCTTTTTAAATGCAGGTGGGCTGCCTGAATTCTTGTTCCGATGAGTTTGTTCTCCTACATTGTGCCATCCGCTTATGAAGCGGCTGTTTTGTTTCCCCAATGAACCGAACTTGCAAACAGTTTGTTGCGTTTGTGCTCGCTACTCGGGTTGCGTCTGGGTGTTTTCCGAGGATTTTAGGGGCAGCCACAAAGAGCAGGGGGAGGTTCTACCTATTTTCCAAAGAAACCAGAAGGTTGGACAAGAAACAATGAATCGAAACTCATCAAGGAGAGAAGCATCCTGGAATTAAAGTGGAAACTGCCTAACAGTGAGGACAATTAACCGGTGGAACTGCTTGCCACCAGAGGTTGTGGGTTCTCTATCATGGGAGATGGCATAGGGCCGTGATGGTGAACCTATGGTATGCCTGCCAGTGGTGGCACGCGGAGCCCTCTTCGTGGGCATGCGCACCGTCGCCAGCTGCTCTTCTGGTTTTGCCAGCCAGCTGGTTTTTGTGGGTGCCAGGGCACCCAAAAAACACCCCCCCCCAAACAGGCCATTTTTGAGCCTTTTTCAGGCCATTTTCAGGTCTTTTTATGGGCTGCTTTCCGGATCAAAAACAGCTCAAAAAATGGCCACCCCCCCCCCCAAAAAGGCCGGGAACCCCCCCCCCCCCAAAATAGGCACGCGTGCTCTGGCCAGCTGGTCTTTGGGTTTCCAGCACATACATATGCACACATGTTCTGGTTTGGGCACTCGGTGCCGAAAAGGTTCGCCATCCCTGGTATAGGGTCTCCTGCTTGAGCGGGGGGGGTTGGACTACAACAGTGGTCGCCAACTGGTGGGCTGGGGACCACTGGTGATCTGCGAGAAAATTTTAGTGGTCCACAGAGAAATGTCATCCCCCCAAAGCAATTAATCCAGGCTGCGTGGGAACACAAGGCTTGTGTCGCTTGCACTGCGCACAACACGAGGTAGTGAGGGAGGGGGAAGGGCGGAGGGGGGGAACTTGCCCCACTCGCCCCACGTGCCTGGCCTGGCCACCGGGCTGCTTCTTTCCGCTTCTTTCTTCTTCTGCTTTTGGCTGCACGCACGGAAAGCAGCCAAAGTCTTTCTTTCTTTCCCCCAAATTCCGCCAGAAATGAGTCTGTGCAAGGCCTCCTGCTTCGGGACGCTGTGCCAGCAAAGACTCATTTCTGGCAGAGTTTGGGGGAAAGACTTTGGCTGCTGCTTCTGATTTCATTGCACGAAGCCAAAAGTCTCTCTCTCTCTCTCTCCCCAAGAACAGAGCTAGAGACAGTATCTTGTGATACCAAATAAATAAAGAATGATCACCAGTAGGAAAACGGGGTGGGGAATTTTCCCACAGACTTTTGGGGGGATTTTCCCAGGGTCTCTGGTCCGCGGGATTTGAAATTAGGAGTTTGGTGGTCCCTGAGCTCCCAAAGGTTGGACTAGAGAACCTCCCAGGTCCCTTTTATCCTATCCTTGGAGTGGGCCAGCTTCCCCTCCCAACCTCGCCGTTCCATGGGCAGCCCCTTTTCCTGGCATCCTGCCCCACCCCCCCCCGATCCAAGCCCAGGGTTGCCTACCCCCCCCCCCCGCCCCCCAAACCCCAGGATGAGTGAGTCCCTCCGGCTGCGCTGCCCGCGGCTCACCCAGGTGGTAGAGGAGGAAGAGCGCCTGGAAGCGCGGCTGGGCAGGATGCGCGGCGGGGCGGCGGTAGGCGCGGCGCAGGGCGGCGAAAGTCTCGCGCAGCTGCCCGTCGTGGAGGTGGGCGTCGAAGCGCGCGGGCGCCTCGTTGCAGAGCCGGGCTCCGGCGTGGAGCAAGTACAGCACGGCGCGCTCCAGCACGGCGGCGCAGGGCGAGGCGGGCGGCCGCTGCAGCGCCAGATCCAGCCGCACGGCGCGCAGCCGGTCGGCCACGAAGGCGCAGCGCTCGGCCGGCGACACCTCGCTCGCTTCGGCCACCGACCGCCCCAGCAGGTGGTGCACGGTGGCCAGCAGCACCTCCGGCGGGCGCAGGTCGCAAGGTGGCGGGGGAGCCTGGCCGGCCGCCGGGCGGGAGAACTCCTTCACCGCCCGCGCAGGGTCCGCTTGCCGATCCGGCCCGAGCTCCAGCCGGTGCAGCCGCTTCTGGCGCCGCCGCCGCGCGAACTCCCCCGCCGGGCACATCGCCTTGCAAAGGGCCGGCCGCGGAGGACCCTCCGCCTCGCCCTCGCTCATGCCGCCGGACCCCGGAACCCGCGCGGGCAGGGGAGCAGGGCCGGCCCCAGGAGGAAGAGCCCCGCCTCGCCGCGCGTGGCCCGCCTTCCCGGAGGCTGGTTCTCGCCCTGCGCCCGCGGGCGCCCGGCTGCAAACCGCGCCGAGCCCCGGCGCCTTTCCCAGGAAGACGCTTTTTTGCGGGGGGCGATCGCGGCTCTTCCGCGCTGATCCCCGCACCACGTGGAGACCAGGATCGGTTCTCCCACGCCGGGGGCAGCCCAGTCCAGTTGCGCCAGCCCCTTCGGGGATCCTAAGGCCGTAGGGTCGCGCGCTGTGGCCATTTAAAAAAAAAAAAAATTCTTCCTTTCTGGAAAGGGAATGTGATCGCCCACGTCGAGGCCCTTTCCGCCTGGCGACGGGGCTCCGGATTGCGGGGTGGAAGGAAAAGGAGCAGCAGCCGCAGCTCCTCCTCCCACGTGCTAGCCGGGGATGATGGGGTTTGTAGTCGGGGAAGGCGTGGTTGAGCGGACCTTCCACTTTGGACAACGGGGGAAAAAGAGGCGCAAAAGGGAAATGCGTTGCGACAGTGCAGAATGGTTTCTAAGGCCGGGGAGGGGGGAGCCTTGAGATCTTCTAGTCCAACCCCCCCCCCCCGCTCCTGAAAGCAGGAGACCCATCCCAGAATTGCATTGCAAAAATCCCCTTGTTCCTATTTCATATTTAGCAAAACCTGAAAAAAATAAAAGAGTAGGAATTCTTAGTTGACACCCCCACCCCAAGGGGGGGGGGTTAAAAAACGGTCTTCGAAGCGGATATTGCGCTCTGCGTGTCTCTACTAGTTTTATAGATCTAGGTGGCTCCCCCGGCTTGGCCAATCGCCTGCTCCTTCCCAGAGAGGGGCGGGTCTTCAGGGTGAATGATTGCCGAGCGATAGGGGCGTGGCCCGATTTGTGGTCAATCTCGACTTCGGGTTCTCGTTCGGTTTGGACGTTGGAAACGGTGGAGGATTCTGGGATTTTAAAAATCAGATCTGATTTTATATTAAATTTTAAAATAAAAATAGAAAGAACACAGAAAAAGAATGTAAAGATCCTCTTCCTGATTTTTTTTATTTTAAAATTTAATATTTTAAGTTTTTCTATACATTGTATGGTGTGTGTATTAAGTAAAACCATTGTATTTTAAATCTGATTTATTGTGTTTTTTGTTATCTGAGGGTTTTTTTGTTTGTTTGTTTAGAATCTGGGTTTATTTGAGCACGAAATCTTGGATTTGTACAGAAAACCTGATTGGAAACCTCGCCTTAATTTTAGCAACGCTGCAGTTGAGTGTAGGACCAGAGCAAAACTTTTATTTCTCTCAACCCACCAAGGATCCACTCTTTAACATTTCAATGGCAGAGCAAACATCCTAATCTAGGTAGCCCTGGACTTACGACCACAACGGAGTCCAAAATTTCTGCTGCTAAGCAAGACAGTTGCTAAGTGAGTTTTGCCCCATTTTACGACCTTCCTTGCCATGGTTGTTAATCCGGTTTCCTGGTGGACTTTGCTCGTCAGAAGGTCGCAAAAGGGGATCATGTGACACTGCAACTGTTGTAAATATGAGTCATTTGCCATGATCACGTGACCATGGGGATGCTGCAATGTTAAGTGTGACGAACGGTCATAAGTCACTTTTTTCAGTGCCGTTGCAACCTTGAAAGATCCCTAAATGAATGTAAGTTGGACTACCTGTGCGTTTTATTTACGTGCATGCATGTTTTTGCTTTTACAGGCAAAAAATGGTGATTCTCTTAATTCCATGTTGTTGTATCCAGAACGATACAATCAGGATCAAGGGAGGTACTAATACCACTGTGTAAAGCCTGAGTAAGGCCACGCCTAGAGTACTACAGTCATACTGTAAAAAAATACGTTGAGAGGCTAGAAAAAGTGCAGAGAAGAGCAACCAGAATGATTTAGGGGACTAGAGGCTGAAACATACAATGGAACGGTCGCAGGAACTGGGCCTGGCTAGTCTAGGGAAGAGAAGGACCGGGGAGGCAGGAGAGCAGCCTTCCAATATTTGAGGGGCTGCCCCAGAGAGGAGGAGGAAGGGGTCAAGCTATTTTCCAAGGCACCTGAAGGCCAGACAAGGAAGAATGGATAGAAACTGAACGAGAGGTTCAACCTGGAAATAAGGAGGAATTTCCTGACAGGGAGAACCATCAACCCATGGAACAGAAGTTGCCTTTGGAAGTTCTGGGAGCTTCATCCTCCCTGGAGGCTTTCAAGAAGAGACTGAATTGCCATTTGTCAGAAATGGTCTAGTAGGGTCTCCTGCCACTCACGCATCATCACAAGATCTCCAGAACTGTAAAGCCTACAAACTTAAAATTTGGCACGCATGTTCCTCTTGGCTTCTAGGGACTCATTAAGAAAGGATTTTTCAAAATGACCATCAGAGCATTTAGAGTATTTCCTATATTATTATTATTAACATGCTCTGATGCTAAGGAGTTCTACTCCCCTCCCCACCTGAAAAGAAATTTCTTCCAAATGCAAAACACAAGCAGAAGAGAGGAGGTTCAGCTTCAGAGCACCAAGCAGCTTTAGTGCAGAACAGTTGAGTTAAGCCACGCCCAGGTTCCTTGCTGTCTCTTTGCTCACACAACAAATACTGTTTCAGTTTCCAAACAGCCCTCAACTCTCTCTCACACTGGCAGGATGCTAGCCAGATGAATACCGATGGATGCTGGTAGGCAGAGGCAAACCCCACCCCCACCCCTTATTTTCTTCCCCCAAAAGCTAAGCCTGATCACATAGTTTCGTAACCAAGCAGTGGTATCAAACTCGTCTGTAAATATATCAAACTGACTTTCCAGTTGATTAGGACAATTTGGTCACAACCTGGAAGATCTATTTTTGCCTTTGTAGATTTGTCTGCTCTGTGTTGCTTGCAAATACGGACACCTCAAATAGTTGCAATTGAACAACAAAAGAACCCAGAAAAAGCACAGCAGTTAAAAGGTTAATAAACAGTTTATTTGCATTTTACAAGATCGGTTTCCATACATTCTCAATTAATTTGCCATTAAAGTGCTGAAAAATAGTTTTCTTTGTATTTGTTTTGTTTTATAATCAAGGTACAGTTAATGACAAAAGGTAACAGTTTGCACCTGTCAGAGGAATTAATGACAAAAATATTTGTTCCTCAGCTAGGATAACTTTTCTTTTACAAAAATAAGAAATATACAGAAACAATTAAGATGACGTCATAAGGATTGTGGCTTGAATTATTTTGCAACAGCAATGCATCTTTTGAACAACAAATAAATTACATGTGGATATTTGGTTGCAGTTGGTTTAGTCGTTTTGCCAAACAAATGAAAAGTCATTTTTGTTGAATTTGACACATCTTACTTGCTTCTGTATATGTGCAGTGTTTCTTTTTCATAAAACCATAATTTTAAAGGATAAAACATTTTAGCCCCCTGTAGGTAAAAGCAAAAAAAAATAAAAATAAACCCCTAGTAGTTTAAAATTAACACATTTTCATGGATCAACACTGAGGATACTCAGTGAATTGAAATATATATATATATATAATATATCTCAATCAAAGCTTGCTTAGGTAAACAGAAAGCTCTTACAGCATACAAAGCACAACCCTATACCTGAACAGAAGAGAAAAATCGTCCAAAATACTCCCAAAAAACTGTACATCTTTCTTCCTTACGGCACAGCTTTAAATATCACATAATCCAGGCTTTTCGAAATTCGTCACTTCTCCGTCTGCAAAAAATTGCCCATTTGCTCATCTGTATATCTGGGAGGAATTCTACATTGAATGAATTCAAACTGATACAGCTGACAAACCTTGCTGCTGTTTGTTTTAAGGCATTTGCTGCTTTTTTAAAAAAAGGTTTTTCTTTGTTTAAAAAAGACGTGTGTTTTTTGGTGCAGTTCAGCCAAGGCCACTTGGGAAGAATTTGGGGGATATTCACGACCCCAACAAAGGGTCAGAAATTTCTGGTGGGCTCTGCAATGCCACATGCCGTGGCCTCGGCGTGAAAATTGTGCCAATGATCTATAAACTGCTCAACATCCCCCTTAGATGAGCACGGATGCCGCTGTATCAGTTTGGAATTGTTTTACATCTCTGGAAGATAAGAAATCTTTCAGTGGAACCTGCCCTATTCACAGTAAAACAGGAATGACTTTGCTCTCAAATCCTACTATTTCACTGTAGACCACCTGTTTCATTGCAAAGTATTTGAAGCCGGGAGGAAAAATATATATATACAGCGGGAGAAGGAGAGGGCCATGGGGAGAGAGGGACCTTATGTACAGGAAGGGGCGTTATGTACACAAGCATTTTCCTGGACTACTCTTTCTTTTTCGCCACTGTCAGCTCGACGGCCGGCACTCGGAAGGCGGCTTTTGTCCCACTTTCGTTACTCGAAGACGAGGAAAGTCGAGATTTTTTGGACTCTAGGGAGGCTCCGCTGCCTTGTGTTCTCCCTGCCTCGTTGTCGCTTCCCGTGACCTCGTAAGACCCTTTGCTTTTCGACCCTATCCCCCCAAAAGTGCCAAATTTGATCTTGGCATGCTTGCTTTTGTCTCCTTCGTGCTCCAGCGTGCCGGTCGGGGTGGAGTGCGAGGAGTGCTCATCACTAAACGAGGACGACCGGTGCCGAGACTTTTTGGTCTTGAAGAAGGAGAACTTTCCTTTGGGCGAGACAGCTGCTTCCCCTACTTCCACTTCACCTTCTAAGGACCCTAAACTTGCTTTGAGCTCTCCTTCAACTCTGGCCCCAGATGTTGAGACCTCTGGGGAGCCAACACTTGCCTTGACTTTGGGTTTGGAGAAGGCAAACTTGGGCATTTTGATTTTAGATTTCTTCAATTTCAGGTCAGGTTCTTCCAGCTCAACTGCGCCTGCCTCAACGTGGAGACTTGCTTGTGGCGGTTGGGGAAACTCAACATCGACTCCGACTTCTCTTCCCACCGGTTCCTGCCCTGCCACCACAAATTTTGGTATTTTCATTTTAGGGAAGAACACCTTCCCAGGTGAACTTTCTAAATGGCCTTGTGGAGCATCCATCCCAACAGAAGGACCTTTGATGCCTAATTTGGGACCACTGAGATCACCTCCTATGTTTGGTCCAGAAAAGTGAAAGTCCCCTGTCCCTTTGGCGCCCATGTGTAGCTCTGGCGTTTTGGCCTTGGGCCCTTTCAGATTGACCTCAAAGTCCGGCCCAGAAACCTTTGGACCTGAGACATTGAGGGAAGGTCCTCTCAAACAGATATCCGGGGTCCCAGTGTCCAAGTCCAGGCCAGAAACCTTCATGCCTGGCATTTCTAGCCCAACGTGTTGACCTTTCAAGTCAGTAGCAAACTGGGCGTCTCCTGTCAAACTTGGTCCTTTCATGTTCAAATCAAAGTCAACTTCAGGTCCTTTGATCTGTGGTCCTGAAATGCTGCCTCCTTCACCAGCGATGCCAAACTGCGGAAGTTTCATGCAGGGAAGTTTAACTCCACCTCCAGAGCCTTCCACCTTGGGGGATGTCATGCTACCAGAAATGCCGAAATCTCCTTTGATCTTTGGTCCTTTCAGATTGATGTCTACGTCAGGTCCAGAGATGCCTCCTTCCGAAGTCATCTTCACTTTCGGCCCTTTCATGTCAACATCTGGAGCTGTTAGATTGACGTCTAGACCTGAAGGCTTTTGCATCTGAAACTTCCCTTCAAATCCACCGACGCCAACATCTGGCGTGCGAACATCCATCTTTGGAGCTTTAATCTCACCAGAAAAACCCAGGTCTTTTCCTAGCTTTGGTCCTTTCAGGTTCACATCCATTTCAGGAATGCTTGCCTCTCCTCCAATTCGTGGGCAAGAGACATCAAGGTGTTCAGAGGGCAGCTGTTCTTGAATGTCTACGTCTGGCCCTTCCAGGTTCGTTCCTGGCTTCCCAAATTTTGGCAAGCTGAACTTGGGGAATTTCAGCTTCCCTCCTGGGCCTTGGAGTTCGGCCCCTGGGAGATCAACATCACCTTTTAGCTTTGGTCCTTTCAAATGAACATCGACACCGGGGGCAGAGAAGGAAGGTGCGGAAACATCCACAGGGGGTATGTTGACTGATGGACCTTTCAGGTTGACGTCAGGAATGGTAAGGTTGGCCTCAGCGCTGGGGATTCTCAGATCTCCTTCCAATTTGGGACCAGCCAGGCCAACGCTTTCACCTGAGAGCTTGAACTCGGGGGCCTTAAGACCAATATCGGGACCTCCAATGTTGACACTTGCACTTCCACTGGGAACGGAAGCTTCAAGACTGGGTGATGTCACATCCATTCCTGGCAGCTTGACCTCTCCTTCCACCTTAGGCAAAGAAGCATCAGCCTTGAACATGGGAGATTTGATGTCAAACTCAACATCAGGAAATGAGAGTTTTCCAAAGACCGGTTTCTTTCCCTTGGGGGATTTGATGTTGGCGTCTGCTGTCAAGGATGCGTCTGGGACCGAGAGGCTTCCTTCCAAATCTGGTGATTTCAAATTGGCATCCATTTCTTCACTCACATCAAAACCACCCTTCTTGCCTTTGACTTTAGGTCCACTCATGTGGAGTTTGGGCATTTTGAATTTGCTTTTCTTCCCTTTGGCAGAAATGGCAGCATCTGGTGACTCAACGTTCAGCTCAGCTTCTGGAAGAGACACGTCCAAAGTGGGAGATTTCACATCAGCCTTGGGGCTCTTTGCTCCAAACCCAAATTTCGGCATCTTAAATTTGGGGAGTTTAACATTGCCCTCTGGCCCTTCAATATTCACATCAGGACATTCCAAGTCAATCTCTGGAGCTTTAGCTTCAATCCCTGGTCCTTGGATTCCAGGAATGGAGACATCCACATCACCCTTCACCTTGTGACCTTTCAGATTTAGGTCAATTTCTGGCATGGAGATCTGAGGTGTTTTGAAATGCATTTCAGGCATCTTCACTGTAGGACCCTTCAGTTGTCCTTCTGGTCCTTTGATGTCCAAACTCGGAGCTTCAATTTTCACATCAGAACCTGATACTTTCAACTCTCCTTCAGGCAGGTTGACGTCCAACTGAGGTCCTTCTCCTTTGAACTCAGGGGTGCCAAATTTAGGAAGCTTCATCTTGGGTAATTTTACTTTTCCATCTGGACCGTGGATATCAACAGTAGGACATGCAATGTCAATTTCAGGACCTTTCAAATCTCCAAGTTTTAGTCCAGAGACATCACCTTTCAGACCGAGCTGTACATCAGGCATGGAGATTTGAGGGGTTTTCATCTGCATTTCAGGCATCTTAATTTTTGGACCTTTCCAACTTCCTTCAGGACCTCCAACATCGATGTCTACTTTGGGACCTCTGATGTCAACATCAGGAGCCTTCAGGTCAGCTTCCAACCTAGGCACTGAAACATCTACATCTCCTTTCATTTTGGGACCTTTCAAGTTCAAGTCAAAATCCGGCATGGAGATTTTGGGAGTTTTAAAATGCATTTCAGGCATCTTGATCTTAGGACCTTTGAGTTTTCCCTCTGGACATTGCAAATCCACATCAGGTATGGAGACATCCAGTTTAGGGCCCTTGATATCAAGATCGGGCTCCTTCAAATCAGTATCTATTTTGGGAGCAGATACTTCTAGATCTACGTCTCCTTTCAGTTTAGGGCCTCTGAGGTTGAAGTCCATGTCTGGCATGCTGATTTTGGGGGCCTTGATGTTAAATTCAGGCATCTGAAATTTCGGGCCTTTCATTTTGCCTTCAGGTCCTTTAATATCAATGTCAGGAGGATCGATCTGAGGAACATTAATATCTATTTCTGGACCTTTAAGATCACCTTCAATCTTTGGCACAGATACATCCACATCTCCTTTCATCTTCGGACCTTTCAAGTTCATATCAGGCAGAGAAAATGTAGGGGCCTTAAAATGCATTTCTGGCACCTTAAATTTGGGTCCTTTC